>JAPPVO010000002.1:89196685-89745194 GCA_030407325.1 Camellia japonica
TTGTTTATGGTGTGGAGAGTGGTTAGTGTAGTTGGGTTGTGGAAGGTTGGATTGTGTTAGGCGATGAAGGGGTACTGTGAATGAGGGGATGCTAGGAAGAGTGGTAGCTTCAGCTTTTCCCAGACCTGCCATTTGATCTCGAATCTTCGTGTCAGTGGTAGCTTGCTTACCCAGTTTGATCTCCTCTCTAGTCTTGTTCACTGCCAAAGCAAAACTCTCAGATTCACCTCCCTTGTGATTCTTGGCTCTTTCCTTATACTTGAAGCCCATATCTATTTGGGCTTTGCCTCTCTGATTTTTATCCCTAATTAGATGGGCTTTTTGGCCTTTGGAGGATCTGCCCCTTCTTTCAGGATTTCAAATCTATTTGTTTGTTGGGCATTAGGCCCTGTATGACCAATTGAGCCCCTTGGTTTCCTTTGTGGCTTGGACACAGTCATCCAAGGCCCATAAGTTCTTGGGTGAGGCTTCAATGTCTATTTGGTATTACTTGGACCAGGCCCATTACTAGAGATTGTAGGTTGCCTCTGACTTTCTTCTCTGACAACTCCTTGGCTAGTCGGCTCCGGCGCCAGTTGAGAGCGAGGCCTCACAACAATCATCGCTAGCTACCAACTCACCGTCTACCCTCTCTAATCAAAATGTTATTGATTTAGAAGAAGAGTCTAATACTTGTGGAAGAACTAAAAGAAAACCTAGTGTTGTGTGGGAACACTTTAAGAAACAATAAGTCAATTGGGTATGGAAGGAAATATGTAATTATTGTAATAAGCATCTTGGAGGTGATTCAAAAAATGGAACTAGGCATTTGCATGATCACTATAAGAGTTGTACTAGGAAAAAAGTGATGGACATGAGGCAAAAGGTTTTAACTAACAACTTTAATAGAGAGTCCAAAAATGAGTTCTTATATTTTTGATCAAGATTTTTGATCACATGCCATAATATTGCATGAATCCCCTCTCTATCGTAGATCATGTTGGTTTTAAATGATATTCAGCGGCACTCCCTATTTTTTAATCAAGCTATTCTTTAACCCACTCTTGCTTCTGTCAACTAGGCAACTACGAGCAAGAAAATCCTAAGAAGTGACAAAGCATCCATGTTAGATTGATATAAGCAAAAATAACTAGCCAAAGTGAACCCGGCCTCAGTACAACCTGACACCGGACAATATGTCATGAAATGTGAAATCGGTGAATGTAAAAAATCAAGAACTGGAACCTTTACATAAAAAAGAACAGATATTGAAGTACCATTTGTGTAAACAACACTCTTGCTTCTGTCAACTAGGCAACTACGAGCAAGAAAACCCAAAGAAGAAGTGACAAAGCATCCATGTTAGATTGATATAAGCAAAAATAACTAGCCAAAGTGAACCTGGCCTCAGTACAACCTGACACCAGACAATATGTCGTGAAATGTGAAAGACAGAATGCATGCAAGGAGAGTTTTGAGAGAATATTGGAGCATGAGTCAACTTTTCAAATTTTTCTTGTGTAGCCTAGTACACTCAAAAGTTCCTCAATCAGACACCCATATCGATCTACCACCCTTGTGTAACCTTTGGATTATTTATTTGATACAATTATAAAGTGCCTATGCGCAATGTAAATAACAAAGCCTAACTAATCTTCGTAGATAGATTTTGGTATAGCTTATCTAAGAAACGCAATTATTGTATTGATTTTTCCATTTTCTTTAATTCATTTAAAATATAAAATTAAAAACAAATCCAATTCATTTTCCAAAACCCCTCAATTGTTGATACAAGCTAAATGCTGTGATATTTTTTTCATGTCTCCTCGAGAATGCTAGACTCTGAAATAAGATTAGGGCTTGTGAAAAGTGGGTAGAAGGTAAGTCACATAATTGTATGTGGGGTTTTATTGGTATTTGCTAAGATAAATATTAACAATGTACCCAATAAAACAACAAAACACATCAAAAAAAAAAGAAGTCAATCAGTATGTTTGGTTTCAATTTTCTGGAATTTGAGTTTTTTTGTTTTTTGTATTTTTTTTGTTTTTAATGAATATTTTTAAAATTTTAAGCATTTTTTTAAACCTTTTTAGATGCACCTTATAAAGTATAATATTTGTGAAAAAATATTTTAAAAAATTAATAAATATACAAAAATATAAAAAGAATATATTGAATTTGTATTTTTTTTTGTATTTTTGGTATTTAGTGAATTTTTAAAGATTTTTTCACGAAAATTATACTTTTTAAGTGTATTTATGTTAGGCGTGTTTAAAAATTAAAAAAATTGCTTAAAATATTAAAATAATTCAGTAAAAACAAAAAAAATAGAAAATAAGAAAGTAGAATTTTCTTAAGTGTTTTAAAAAAACTGGAAACAAACATAGTGAATATAATTTATGTTTGGATCTTGTAAATGAAAGAATTCGTGAAAAAAAAAAATTCAATCACTTTTTTCGGAAGGAATTTGTGTTGAAGAAGAGAGAATTATGAATGAAACCATAAGAGGAGAGGAGAGGAGAAGAGGCGTACCGTCGAACAATTTCGCCGCCGATCGTGTTGTTGAGAGAGAGAGAGAGAAGATGAGCGAGAGTAGGGTTTTGTGGGGGAGAGGGTTGGGTGCTATGAGGCGATTGCCAGCATTGGTGCTGTGCCCCTAGACGATGTAGTTTGACGAATATTTTCCAACTCGTTTTGTTTCTCCTTATTTAAACAAATGTACTTTCATTTTCTGTCAATTATTAATGCCAACCCCATTTCATGTTTTAATTTCTTTAAATAAATGTAATTAGATGGTTGGTTATAGATTAACTTTCACAAGTTCAACTTGAGGAGTTTGTGGGGTTTATTATAGGTCATATTTTGATAATTTAAATTATTTGTTTTTTATAATTATGAAAAAATTTAAATTAATTTAATAGTTGTTACTATTTTAGTTGTTGTGTCTCTCTAAAAAAAAAATGGACAAGCATGTTTTAAAAATAAACTATTTATTTTTTTGGACACAAACACCATAAAATAAAAATGCTACGATTAGTGGATAAATGTAATTTTTTATAGATGAAATACATGAAATGCTTTAAAAAATTAGCGGTTTAGATCATTGAAATGAGATTACTATTAAGGTCCACGAGACTCTCAACTCAATCCTAATGGAAATAAAACGTAATCAAAATTTATTCTAAAACTAAAATATAAGGTGTAGATTTAAAGTTATTTTCTTTACATATTTAATTTTTAGATAATGTTTTTGGTATGTGGCACAACTATATTCGATTATGTATATATATATATATGAAATAAGAGTAATGATATATAATAGTAATGATATAAAAACATAAAAGTTGTATATAAAACCAATGGATAATTATATGGTACAAGCGCTCAGTTCGTGACAAGTGGTATCAAAGCCAGCCTAGGGACACTGTGATGGGGACGGTACGTGAGACTTACACCAAGCACCTTCATTGTGGGGTCTGCACCAAGGGTGGTGTCCACACGCGGCGGGTTCCCATGGGTAGGGAACGGACAAGCATGAAGGTAGGCAGGCAGGGTAATGTCCCCTAACGAGGGTGTCAAGGATTGGCAGTGGTAGAATGTCATGTACCGACTCATTAGGGATGCGAGTTCTACACCAAGCACCTTGCAAGTGAATTAGTTTGTGAGTGGCGAGGTAGGCATGATAAATCCCTATCGCATCTTTTGGGTTGGTCCTTGGGCATAATTCACGGGGTATGTAGTATCACTTGTGGAGCCGGTTTCTCGAGAGAATGACAAGTACCCAGTCCGTGACAAGAGCCGACTTCTCAAGAGGATGACAAGCGCTTAGTCTGTGACAAGTACATTACCATATAATTCTCCATTGGTTTTATATACAATTTTTATGTTTTTATATCATTACTCTTATCATATATATATATACATAATCGAATATAGTTGTGCCACACACCTAAAAACATTATCTAAAAATTAAATATGTAAAGAAAATTTATTTTACATATAACTCACAACACTAAAAATAACTTTAAATCTACCCCTTAGGTTTTACTTTTAGAATAAATTTTGATTACGTTTTACTTCCATTAGGATCGAGTTGAGAGGCTTGCGGGCCTTAGTAGTAATCTCATTTCAATGATTTAAACCGCTAATTTTTTAAAGTCTTTCATGTATTTCATCTTTAAAAAATTAAATTTATCCAATAATCGTAATATTTTTATTTTATGGTATCTGTGTCCAAAAAAATAAATAGTTTATTTTTAAAACATGCTTGTGAAAGTTAATCTATACCCAACTATCTAATTACATTTATTTGAAGAAATTAAAACATGAAATGGAGTTGGCATTGATAATTGATAGAAAATGAAAATTAGTATATTTGTTTAAATAAGGAAAAACAAAACAACGAGTTGGAAAATATCCGTCAAACTACGTCGTCTAAGGGCACAGCACCAACGTTGTCAATCACCTCATAGCATCCAACCCGCTCCCCCACGAAACCCTACTCTCGCTCATCTTCTCTCTCTCTCTCTCTCAGCAACATGATCGGCAGCGAGATTGTTCGACAGTACGCCTCTTCTTCTCTTCTCTTATGGTTTCATTCATGATTCTCTTCTTCAACACGAATTCCTTTCAGGAAAAGTGATTGGATTTTATTTTATTTTTTTTCACAAATTCTTTCATTTCCAAGATCCAAACATAAGTCATATTGATTTTTTTTTTTTTTTTTTGTGTTCTGTTGTTTTATGGGGTACATTGTTGATATTTATCTTAGCAAATGCCAATAAAGCTCCACATATAATTATGTGACTTAGCTTCTACTTACTTTTCACAAGCCCTGATCTTATTTCCGAGTCTAGCATTTTGGAGGAAACATAAAAAAAATATCACAGTATTTAGCTTGTATCAGCAAATTGAGGGGTTTTGGAAAATGAATTGGATTTGTTTTTAATTTTATATTTTGAAGGAATTAAAGAAAATGGAAAAATCAATACAATAATTGTGCTTTTTAGATATGCTATTCCAAAATCTATCTAGGAAGATTAGGTAGGCTTTGTTATTTACATTGCACATTGGGCACTTTATAATTGTATCAAATAAATGATCCAAAGGTTACACAAGGGTAGTAGATCGATGTGGGTGTCTGATTGAGGAACTTTTGAGTGTACTAGGCTATACATTCCCCCTATTTTACACAAGAAAAGTTGACTCATGCCCCAATATTCTCTCAAAACTCTCTTTACATACATTTTGTCTTTACTACCTCATTCAAGGGATTTTTTTTTTTTTTGGGAGGGGGGAGAAATTGTGTTTGTTGTTTACACAAATGGTACTTCAGTATCTGTTCTTTGTTATGTAAGGGGTTCCAGTTCTTGATTTTGTACATTCAACGATTTCACATTTCACAACATATTGTCTGGTGTCAAGTTGTACTGAGGCCGGGTTCACTTTGGCTAGTTATTTTTGCTTGTATCAATCTAACATGGATGCTTTGTCACTTCTTAGGATTTTCTTGCTCGTAGTTGCCTAGTTGACAGAAGCAAGAGTGGGTTAAAGAACAGCTTGATTAAAAAATAGGGTCCATTTCCAATTCATCATTTGATTGATATGATACGTGCTGCGTGGCCCTAAAAGTGGAACAAATAAAATGCACAATATTAGAAGTCTGAGAACTTTGAGGAATAGTTTCATTGCTGAATAATTTAGGTTATGAAAAATTAAATTTTTTTGTTTCCATGAATTTTATGCTTAAACAGCTTCAGCTCCAATGCCATGGCTGAAACAATAGGATTAAGTGCCTTTGGTTGCCTTAGTTCTCCAGGATGCTGGAATTTGTTGATATTTTTATCAAAGTTTTAACCTTTATGTTGATTTGGTGTTTCTTTCAGGTTCAATCTTCTTATTTGAGAATATAACACGATGAATTTTGTGTCATCACTTTGTAGAAGATTGAATCTCAATGAGCTAGTTACAAACGTTCCTATCTACAGTACTGCTAGTGGTAAAGTTTTCCTATTACTTTGTAGAATTTGGTATTTCATTAAATTGTTGGTTTGTTGCTTTATTGACCTTTCTGTTACATTTAATTTAGATGTTATTGGAGGAGGATTGAGTTTGACATTCAGGCGCTGGGCTACTAAAAAGACAGCAGGATCCACAAAGAATGGGCGAGACTCGAAACCAAAGAATCTTGGGGTGAAGAAGTTTGGTGGAGAGGTGAGTCAAATACTGATATCATATTTTTCCTATTTGTATAAACCTTTATCACGTCATTAAGTATATTCTCATCATTGTGCAGAGAGTGATTCCTGGGAATATCATTGTTCGCCAGAGAGGAACCCGCTTCCATCCAGGAAACTACGTCGGAATGGGGAAGGATCACACCCTCTATGCTATGAAGGAAGGTTGTGTCAAGTTTGAACGGCATAAGTTGAGTGGACGAAAGTGGGTGCATGTTGAGCCCAAGGAAGGCCATCTGCTCCACCCTGTCTACTCAAGTGTTGACGCGGTTCCTAAGCTGAAGACCACTGCTTAGGTTTCTACTTTTTTGTGTTCATGTAATGTTAAATATTTGATGCTCTACTTTAGTGGCCTGAGCTTGTACAACTCATGCTGCATCTGAAATTTTGTAGGCAAATTGTGGTACTCATCTATTGGACTAAAAAAATGGTTACCTTGGCATGTCATTGCCACGTGCCGAGATTTGGAGAATAAGGGTAATTAGGTAACATAACAAGGGCTGACTTTTTTGTTTCTATTTTTATTTTTACAATAACTATGTAAAATCCAGAATTGGATATACAATAGCAACTTAATTCCATCAATGAAAGGCGTTGGTTTCATAGACAGACTACCATCTCTTATCAATTAAGTAAGTTTTTGCTTGTATGATCTTGAATATCAAACTTGAAAGCCAAGATATTTTATAATTGCCTCACTATTATATCAATCATTGGTAGTTTTTTTTATATAATAATAATAATAATTATTATTATTATTAACGGTGAGTGCGGTGAGAATAAAGAAATGAGAAGCTACCTTGCGGATCTGTAAAACTCAAATTTGAATATCACGGACGGCTGATAAAAAAGTTTCTCATTTAGGAGTAGTTTGGGATGATCTAAATAAGTGTACTCTTTGACTTTGACTTTTTATGAAGCATGAGTTGGGTATGGATTGAGTTTAAAGTGATATGTTAGAGATGTGACATGGCTTAAATAAAGTAATTTTTTGACTTTTTAATTTTTTTAGATCATGCCAAACAAGGCCACTAGACCTACTACTTGTCTAATTTTGTGCCTATTTTAGGATAGATTTATATAAGATTATCGGTACTTTCTAATATTGTGCCTATTCTAGGGTAGATTTATATAAGATTATCGGTACTTTCTACCATCAAAATAACAATTACGAAAAATTTGTTAAAACTTCTTTTGTGTTGAGCTATACATATTTACAAAAAGGAAAAAAACAAAGGAGTAGAGCATTTATGAGTTCTTTACAAGTTATTGAGAAAATAAAACTCCGGAATCATATAAATTATTTATTTTATTATTATTATTCTCAAATCAACAATCTTTAAGAAATCTTGTTTTCTGATGCACTCAACTGCTTACTTCCCATTGAGCACTGAGCTGTTTGATTATCAGAGGAAGAATAATCATTTACAGAAAAATCAACCAAAGTCCTCTCTATGGAGCCATCAGTTTGAGAATCAGATGGGTAGTTATCTGCGACACCGGATTCAAATCTCTGGCGCCTTTCCACTGCAGCACGAACCCTCCGATCAAATTCTTCGTCAGTGCCTGGCAACATGTAGCGCAGTTTAAAATTTATCCGATTCTCCACCAGAATCTTGTGCCTTGGCATTATTCGACCATCAAGGGAATAGCTGAAGAACCTGTACGTATTATCATTTGCATAATCAAGAAACCAGATGATAATAAATTGGCAAACTGATAAACTATGAATAAAGATTATTCAACCAGAAAGAAATTATTGACACCTCCAAAATGCACAAGACCATGTTCTAATTCTATTGAAATGTCTGATCAACAATAACTTAGCTTGATCATTGAACTAAATTTAAGAAATATAATTTATATTATGAAAACAAAAAAGAAAAAGAAAAAAACTGAACATCAGCAAGGCTCACCTTGGAAACTCAATGAGATCCTTCAAAGGGCGTACCATAATCCTACGCAAATATTGGTACTTGGGACGAAGGATGTCTATATTGTAGCGGAGTAGCATGGGAAAATCAGCTATCATCTCACCCAATAATCGAAGAGGAATGCCAAGTGACAGAAAATATTTCACATTAACGTCCAGCTTATGTGCTATGCTGCACCCCAAGAGCTCCGGCCCCAAAGCTATCACCTTTCCAATATCCCTCTGGGTGACTCCAGCTTTTGTCAACAAGAATACAACCTACATGAAATTCAAATATCAATCACTCTTAAATTGTTATACATTTTTCAAGGTTCGAAAACATAGCCTAAGATAGTTCTAGGTGCAAAATCATACTTAAATCCATCACTATCAGCAGATGAGAACAATTAGTAGTCATGACATAATATGCTCTACAGAATATATCTACGCTAACTTGATTTTCTTTAGAAGTATCAAAGCAAGTTACCTTTAAAAATGAAATGACAGGAACAAAAATAAAAGAAAAGAACAAACCACGGGGCGGATTTTCTTGTAGAGGCTGTACGTCAGTAATGGAGGAAACTTGACAAGCATGTTGCCTATGGCATCTTCTTTAACACCTATGTCGTGTAAAAATTGTACCTTCACAAGATGGGAAAAAAAATCTGTGTAATAAAAGCTTGACAACAATGCTGCATAATTTCAACATGTAGCATTTTGGGTTAATTGTAATACACGTACATAAATAAAAATGTGAACAAAACTGAGAAAGGGAATCCTTGGGGTCAGCCGCAAAAGCCTTTCAACATATTTTCTGTATACAATAGATTTCAATCATGTCATGCAAAGCACAAGAAGTGAAAGCATACCTTTGGCACGATGGTGCTCTCCAAATCAACACAGAAAACCATTGGTTTGATAGTAAGTATTCTCCTCATACCATCTTTGGAAATCCCAAGGTAGTATAGATACTTGACAAGTGGCTTCCATCTTTCCTCAATGCTGCAAGCCATCAGTTGTGGCTTAAAAGCTAGTAATCTACCAACATCTTCATTGCCAAGGCCAAATTCCATGAGATAATTTACCTGAACGAACAACGCAAAATGTCTTGCTATTTTAACTAAAAAATGGCTAGTCGTTACTCAGTAGTTATTGTAAAAGAACGTTCCACTAAAACCAATCTTAGTAGTAGTTAGATGGTGTTTGGTGCTTTGGATCAGAACAATAGGAAATTGTTTATAGGAATTGCACTCACATTTTTCTTTGGGAAAAGATCCAATAAGCTATTTTTCTAATGAAGTTTCCACTGAGTCCTGTTAACACATGAGTCAATAGTACTAATTTGATATTTTCCCTTTTTCTTTCTCTTACTTTGGAAGAAATGCTAATAAGAGAGCAATAACGACAATATAATCAAAAAACATCATGGTAAGCAACTAGTCACCATAAATAATAAGAATTGTTAAGATTAGTAACTATCGATAAATTACCGATACTCCTATTACTTCATACATGAGAGCTCACATCATCAAAATTTGAAGTTGCAAAAGGGTATAAATAAAGTTGGATGAACCATAGATTAATACCTTTTGCTTCATCTCTTCCATAGAGAAGTAGCCAAGCACCTGGGGATAATCGAAAACCATTGTTCCAAAATCTTTATCATTCATACCCATATTCAAGTAGAATTGCACGCGAGACTTCAGTTCGTCCATACTGTAAGACAACAACCAAGGACATCGGCTCACGACATAACCCATCCAGTCCCTCCTCACACCGTTGCTTTCTAGATAACCAACAATCTCATCCAATTCTTCATCACTGAGCTCCAAAATATTCTCTCCTGCTTTCACCAATGCAACCCCAATAAATCTCCCCTTCACATTAATTGATTTCAACCAATCAGCAACATGCCTTATGGCATTCAAGATTTCCTCTTGACATGCATATGAGCTTCCCAATTTGAGGATATGACAGTGAATTGTGTTTCAACCACCTATACAATTCAGTAACACAAGAAGAAAGACAAGTCTTAGTATTTATTCCCTTCCTTTTCATTTCTACTATACATGGAGCCAAGTTGAAGAATCAAAAATCATACCACAAACGAAACTATTCTGATAAATTTGTTGGGCTTTGTTTTTGTGAAATAATATTCATGATAAACTAGGACTAACCATGAATTTGCTATACCACAAAGAAGACATGGATATATACATATATACATACATAAATATAGGTTGATTTCACTTTTATTCTCTAAAATATTGTTATTTTTCCATCCTTAAACTATCAGTTTCTTCTATTTAGTCTCTACAATTTTTAATTTTAGTTAATACAGTCTAATTGGAGACTGCTGTCCAAATCAATAACCATTAAAGCCTAATTTGATTGGCAAAAAGACCATTTTAAAATTTAAACAAATTAACCCACACAATCAACCACTCATTTTTCTTACTCACTATTTTGAAATGATTGGTGGAAAATAAGATGAGTGTTTGATTGTAGGCTACTAGTTGTTTAATATAGAGTGAGTAAGAAGACAAGAATTTGGTTATATGATTTACATTGTCTAAATTGCAAAATTTTAGGTTGCGTTTGGTAGAGTTTTGTAATTATGATTTGAAAGTATGAGTTGTATTTTGAGTTTGTGAGGTTTGGAATTATGATTTGAGTGTGAAAAATTTGTTTGGTAAAGAATTTTGAAAATAATTTTGAAAAGAGTTTTGATTTAAGTGGGAAATTATTGATGTGACATTTGATATTTAATACAAAAATTTACAACTCATAACCAAACATACAATTCAAAATTATTTTAAAGCACATAAAATTATTTAAAAAATTCAAAAAATGTTTTTTTCGATTATATAAAAATTCACATATCAATTGCCAAAAAAAAAAAATTCCCTATTGCGGTCAACCGGCCGGACGACTGGTTAGACAAAATTTGCAAAACAATAAAATTCCGAAAAGCGCGCTGAGACAAATTTCTCTGCAGAGTTTTGGAAAACTCATTCCAAAACTCCTACCAAACATGATATTCAAATGTAGGTGTAGAATTATGTTTTCAAAACACAACCAAACGGAGCCTTACATTTTTGCTCATTAGCTTAGTTTTCAACCGTTATTGATTTTAACAAGTTGTCTTCAATTGGATTATATAAACTGAAATCAGAAACTCGAACGACTAAACAGATGAAATTAACAATTCAGAAACAAAATATAAAAGAATACAATAATTTAAGGATAAAAGTGAAAATTAACCCATAACTATGTATCATCAAAGCAAGTTTTCTTAGGTGGATTGGTCATTGTACCTGATAAGTGGGACAACATTAGACTGATCAATGAATGTTTTGGCACGAACATTGAATGTAGATTGTGAATATTCATCCAATTGCTTCATGGAAGCAGCTTTAATCATCACGAAATCAATAAATTCAGGTAACCTAGAAACCAAATTGGTAGAATAAGTAATCCCAAACTTGCCCTTTCTCATCGCTTCCTTGAAAATCTCCACCGTCACGGTGCGCCTAATCTCAACCGCCCTGAATATCATCTCTTCATCTTCAGCGCCGGCGAATAGGCTGCGAAGAGGCGGCAGAGAAGAGCTCACATCGGCGTCGCTTGGGGACTGTATGTAGATAGAGCCTGGAAATTGAGGTGTTCTTTTGCGTACGAGAGACATTTCTAGAAGCTTCACTCTGTCTTCTTCGGGTATTGAGTGAACTTGTTCGGACCAAGGGGTTGAGATTGGGGTTTTGGTTGTGTTGTTGGGTTGAGAGGTGGTGAGAGAGTTGGAGAAGGAAGGCTGTTGATTTGTCGTTGTGCTTTCGGAAGATTTCTTTGGAGGTGGTGGTGGTGTCTGGGTTTTGATGGGTTTCGTGGTGGTGATGATGATGATTGGGAGAAGATGAAGAGATGGAGAAGAGATGGGGGAGTCTGGTGGTGGTGGAAAAAGGGAGGAGGAGAGTGGTGGTGGAATTGGGGTTGTGGGTGGAGACATGGATTTGGATGGTGGGGTGGTAGTGAGGAGAAGATAACATCTTAGAAATGGGAAACTGATAGACTGGCTCCACTGGATAATAATAAGGGGTAAATTTACACATTTATTAAAGAATAATGTTTGGGAGCTTTTTGGGGGTCACCCCTTGTCACGTGACAGTGGGTGATTGGAGTAGCAGGAAAAAAAAAGAAAAAAAAAAAAAAATGTAACTAATGAGAGAGAGGGGGGTCAAAGGGGGTGAGGGAAAAGGGGGATGATTTATTGTTGTTAAAGATAATGCTGGGGACCCCCTTTTGTTATTAAAAGAGCAGTGTCTTATACCCTCAGTGGGGGTCGCACCCCCAGTGAGGTGGCGCACCCCCAACTGGCTGACAGTCCCAAAAATGAGAGCCAGCATCACTTTGGACAATTTATGTCGCAAAATTTCTGCAAATATTGTCCCAAAAAAGTACCTAAAAAATTACTCAATAACACAAAATATCTGAATCGAAATATTTATTTTGACTGTAACTCACACCACACCAAAGTTAATTGATACCATGTATATCATTCGGCAATGCTACGTAGCTCAAATTGTGGCTCAAAAGTGGCTCAAATGGCCAAAACGACGTCGTTTTGAGTACAGAACAAACATAAAAATGGCAAAACGACGTCGTTTTGGCCATTTGAGCCACTTTTGAGCCACAAAATTTGAGCTACGAGACATTTTTCTATATCATTTTAGTGGTTTATTTTTTTATTTTTGAAGGACACTTTTTGGTGCATATAAATTTTCTATAAAATTTTGGTTTTGCAATAACAATACAAATACATAAAATAATTCAAAGATTGGCCTACACTCCATCCAGACAAATGTGAAGCGATAAAGGCTATATTATATGTTTTTCTTAAAAAAAAAATTATTATGCTCAGTTTAATTAACATGATTAATAGTAAAAAAATAAATAATAATAAAATTAGTGTAAGATAAATTATTTAACTAAATTAATACAATAAATATTTTCTTTTATTCACGTTTATAATACATATGAAGAATATATTAATTCAAATTATATATATTTTTTATTTTGGCATTATTATGGATGAGATTAATAATAATTTGTGTAGCTAGTAGTAGTGAAAAGAATACTCACAGAGAGGGCAATAGGGCCAACATGGGAGGTGAGGTCCTGCTTATGGGGTCCACCGGTGCGAAACTCGTTACTAGGTGTAATCATCCAAAATCCTACTGTTGGGTTGTCGGAAATCCAACCGTGAACTTGATTATCTTTGTTTTCACATGAGTATTGATACTTGTCGTCCACCTACATGAAGATCACTATTACAAATGACAAGCAATTTCTTTACTTGAGTTACAAATTGAAAAATTTAGTTATAAATCCTTTTTATTTTTCTTTCATTGTTAAAAGAATTAAGAAAAAAATTATATTTTCTAAATCCCTTCATAATTATAAAGTCTTGCATAAAAGACAAAATTTATTATTTAAATATTTTATTAGACTATTATACCCTCAATTAAATTTTCTTGCCTTTTCCACCCACTCTCTCCCCACCTTCTCTGTCTCTCTCCTCCCTCTCTCCCTTCTCTAACTCCTTCAAGCTTTAGATCTGGAAGCTCAGCCATCGCCTCTGGAACTCCTGTGTCGATCTCGCCAACGCCATCGGTGTCTGATTCTCTTCCGACACTCCCTCCGGCGAACACGCCAAACTCCGCCACGTCTCCACTGATTTGCTCTTCTTATGTATATGTGTATGTATGTATTTATATATATGTGTGTGCATGTATGTATGTATATATATGACTCATACATACATATGTATATATGTATATATATCGGTAAGTGAGTGTATGTATGTATGTTACGTGATATTTTTTTTAAACATAGATATGAGTTTTGAGTATATATGTATATATATATATATATATATATATATATATATTTGTGTATGAGTGTTGTTGAACACATGTATTCTTTGAAATCAAAAAGAGAGAGAGATATTTGGATGTGTTCTCTGAAATGGCCATCTCAATCAGATTATGATTATGTTAAAATTTGGATGTTTTTGTTTAGTTTTTGATCTGTATGTTTTGTGATTATATATTCTTGTAATATAGATTTATGTTTTTACTAGTTTTTGAATTGACATGTTCATACTCAGTTTGTTCAATGGATGATCGATCTATTAAAATGGATGATCTATTCAATTTCTCTCTCTTTCTCTCTCTCTCTGATAAGAATTTCTCTAATAAGAATTTCACACAGAAATTTTACTAATCAGAATAAAGTTTACTCTGAATCAGAGTAAAATTTTACTCTGGTTAAAAAATGTGATTTGCTTAAAATATAAAGTTTTACTTTGAATCATAGTAAATTTTACTCTGATTCAGAGTAAAATTTTATTCTGAATCAGAGTAAATTTACTATTGATTCAGAGTAAACTTTACTCTGAATTTTTACTTTGGTTAAAAAACATGTGGATTTCTCAGCAACCAAACTATATTTGGTTTTCTTGTTATGTTTCTGTGATTTTCTCAGGCAACCAAACATACAAGGTTATTAATACATGATACTTGGTGTGATTCAAATTGGATACTCTCCTTAAATCATAGTAAAATTGTACTTTCAGAGTAAAATTTTACTCTAAATCAGAGTAAAGTTTACTATGATTCAAAGTAAAATTTTACTCTGGTTAAAACCATGTTGATTTGCTTAACGATATAAAATTTTATTTTGAATCATAATAAATTTGATTCAGAGTAAAATTGTACTTTCAGAGTAAAAATTTACTCTAAATCATAGTAAAATTTTACTCTGATTCAAAGTAAAATTATACTTTCAGAGTAAAGTTTTACTCTGGTTAAAAACATGTTGATTTGCTTAACAATATAAAATTTTACTTTGAATCATAGTAAATTTTACTCTGAATCAGAGTAAAATTTTACTCTAAAATACACTGTGAAGATGGCTTAATAGGAGAGCTAATAGATATGAGGGTAATATAGTAAAAAAAATAAGTTTTAAAATATTAGGGGGTTTTGAAAGTACCTATATAATTCTTGTCCTTTTGAAAGACAAATTAGATAGTGAGAGGTCTATCACCAAATCCTCCATACAAATTTAAATAATACTAACAAACACAGTTTTACAATTAAAGTTTAAGTTCCAATTAAATACAATACAATACATATTATTAACAATTACTAAAAAAATATTTAAAAATATATATATATAATTAAATTTATTTTAAATGTGACCGCACTTACATTTATAGTCGGCCTCGAGGAACATTAAACTCCCCAATTATGATAAAATTTAAGAGATTTCAAATAATTTAAACCTTTATAATATATAATAGGTTAAAAAATGATGTATCAAATTTATTAGAGAGCTGCTATGTATTATTTTTTGTTTTAAACATTTTTTTATATCACTGATCAATACATGCATGATACATATAATAAATATATTAGTATTTTCTTTTTCTAATACTTATCTCTAAATAAAAACGATTAGAAAATAAAAACTACCCAATAGTCACAACTTAACTTTTTTGCAAGTATAAAAAAGTTCCATTTTAAAAGTAGACTACCTACCTCCCCTTTGAGGAGTGAATTGTTGGGTTAGTCAATCGAACAGCCTCTGGGTAGTCAAGTGCCACACCCCTTATCCGATCTTCTGGCATTGGCATCTCTCTTTGTCTCTGCTCCGATATTGCCATGTAATGAAATCTGTTCATCATCCATTCATTCACTATTTATCAATCTAGATATATAGATTAAAAAATATAGATACTTATTTCTCTTCAATAAACTCGATGTTCACCTCAAAATTCTATGAGTAAAGTTGCGGGTAGAATTTAGATTGACATTGAGTCAAATTGAAGAGAATTTTTTTAGCAAAACAATTTCAGTTTCACAGCGATAATCATGGTTTCAACAAACTTATTCAACTCAAATTACTTGTTTTCTTGAAGTTTGAATACAATCCTGACTTGGTCTATATTCACTTCAGGCATTCCATTTGGACGTTCAAATATTCCATAAGAATAGAACCCCGCGCTGCCTCGCAACATTATAAACCTGCAAAGTTATTACTAGAAATAATAAATATAATATAATATAAAAAATATGATAAGTGTAACATTATTAATACTTGTATTCAAAATATAGAAGTTATAAGGATTTACATTGCACCTTTTATCCACATTTAATGGAACTCCATCATTATTCCATGTCTTTATAAATGAAATCTCTACTTGATTTATCATTTTTGCACTATCACCTTCATACTTTTTCCCAATAACCTGAACAATAGTCGTTTAAAGGATTAAATTCGTTCATAAATGTTCACACCTTTTAAAACCAAGCGTACAGAATTTGTCTTTTATTCTATGAAAATCATTTGTGATCCAAGCATTACTGTTACTATATAGCAATTCATTTAATGAAAATAATAATTAAGCCAAGAAACTTTAAGAATAAGAGTTGCCTTTGACCTTTTTTTTTTTTTTTTTAATGTTTTACTAATATTTTTTTATTCATGTGAGACATTTAGTAAAAGTATTGATAAAATATTTGAGATCTCTAACATTACTCTTTTTATATATATATTATATATATATATATATATATATATCAGGTAAGCATGAAAGCCAAGTTCGAATCTTCCCATTACACAATGTAGCTTCCTCTTCCCTGGTTCCATTCATACTAATTTGTTTTTAAAAATGTAAAAATTAAGCCAAAAACTTACTTGCTGTAGATAATATTAGCTCCAAGCTTTGCCCAAACAACATCCCAATACCTACATTAGTTCAATTCGGTTTTCATAAGTTGTAACAAGTGTAATTCACTGAGTAAGATAATAAGCCTCTAAACTTAATGAACTTTTGAATTTCACTAAGCACCAGGGTCAACCTCGGCATGTGAAATTTAGAAAGCCCCCGAAACATCTAGCCATCATATTAGGTCCAAATATATTTTTGGTTTATATATTTGGCTTAACAAGAAAAAACAAAAAAGCAAGACTAAAAGGCCCGATCTAAAACAAAAGGGCTAGAAAAATAACTGACTATACTGGCTATTTTTTTTCTTTTTCTTTTTTTGAGACTAGGAGTTTTTCAAAAATAAAAATTGATTATTTTCGGTCACCATGTTACAACAAATATTAAATGAATTAGTTTTGTTGTTCATTAACAAAAATTTGATAGATGAGTTAGATTTAAAAGTCCAATTAGTAACTTTACAGCTAAAAGTTCGAGGATGGTAATGTTTAAATAATATTTTTCTACAATCTGTTTAATTTTTATTTTAGATTATAGTTTTAAATTGTCTTAATGTTTAATTTTATTGTAAATTTAGATTTTGATATCTGTATAAATAAATTTTATTATTTAAGTTTGGTATGGAAACAAAATTGTGTACGTGTGAAAAACAATAAAGATTGATAGCTCTAATTGAGTTTGCTTGAATGGATCAAATTTGGACTTGCCAGTCGATCCCCGGAAAACCATCCCGACGACCGATACAATATTTGTCTACCGCAGTTGTCATTTTATCATCCGCGACTGTCAGTTTTCTTTCCACGACGACCTGCAAGATGACCGATCAATCGACCGACAAGCCAAAACTCGAGCCATTCAGGGTAAGATGAATTCGAGTTACCACAAAATATATAATGCCTCATGTTAGGGCTTCATACAGTGTATATAAGTGTAACAAGCCCGCGGGGGACCTCGCTACAGCTCGGACTCGATTCGTGTCACGGTTCTTAATCTTGAACCCAAAGAGTCCAAATCCGGCCAAATCGTTTTGAAAACAGATAGATTTTTTTGAAAGAAGTGCCAAACATGGACTGCTTTGCCAGATACAGAGAGTCGCCACCTAAATATTTTTTAAATGGGAAATTTAGGAAACCCTGACTCGGTGCCAAAAGGCCACGCGTGCCGTCATCACCAAAGTTGCTCGGCTCGGAAACTTGGGTACGATTGGGGAAGGTCACTTTGAGCACCCCGCTCGCCCGGTCAAAGACCGGCCTCTACTAACCATGATACCTTATTTGAAAACATTGTGAGTTCTTGTTCCGGTTATTAGCCTAGGTTACTATGTGATGCTCGCAGCAAACAAGTATAGACTGAGTCGCCTGAATTGGAACAAAACATTTCATGTTTGTTTGTTTGAAAATGGTTTGATGGTGCTACCCGCAGGTAGGCTAAGACGTGGATTTCGCCACCCTCGGGTGGGCTTAGAAAAACATGATTTTGCCACTATCTAGTGGGCTTAAAACGAACACTTGATGAATTGTCCCAATTCAAGTAACACAACCTCCACCCACTGCATTCAAGGCAGTTATATCACATATAAGCACATAGCCTCATGGTAAGCATGCTATTCATGGCAGTCACTCACACGCATGCAAGGATGCTAAAGCATAAAAACTCACCGAGTACCGAGCCAAAGAACAGAAACTTATTAGAAATATGCATGATCCTAATTATACAGAAATGCCTGATGTAACACATGCAAAGATGCAACTATAGCAGGCTCGGCTATTCTAAACATGGCATATGGAATGCTACAACTAAACACGTATTCAATTTGGAATTGAAATACAAATGCAGTTGTATGATGCGCCGAGCCCGGTGCGTGCAAAACAGATGAATGATGCAAACATGCTGTCATACTTTATGCTAACGAAATAATGCCCTAATCTAACCATCATAAGGGGTAAAATAAAAAAAGGGAAGAAAGACGTGGGGTTGGAAGACAACATCACACTCACCCACACTTATTACAATTATGCCCTCGCACAGAGGGTCCGAATAAATAATACAGTCCCGAATGAAAGAATAGTACAGTCCGAATTATACAGTCCGAATAATATACAAATTCCTACTTAATTAACAAATTAACTAATAAAAAAACTGTAAACTGGCATGCAAGCCAGGGGCTGCCTCACTTCCGCTGAATGATGTATGCTGGGCTGCCTTTTTGGAAATCCACTGGGATGCCCAATTAGCCCTTTTTGCACATGTTTCTCGAAATGCGTGCCAGACTCTGAAAAGTTGCTGATTTTCTGTTTTGCTGCAAACAGAGAGGGGAAAGGGGCATAGCAATGTATTTTACAAATATATGCATACCTCGATCCTCGTGCCCCACCAATCACGCATATCGATGCATGATGGCCGAGGAGTCGGATTGCACAACTCAATATAGGATGAATGCAGATGAATGCTACAACAAAACCTAACTCCATCATGGGTAATCCGGAGTGTCGGTGATTGGGGAATTGAGACCCATTCCGTCACTCGGAGTACGGAACGTACCTCGTTTTCCGTGCCCGGGCTAACTCCTATCCCGAACACAATGCAATATGCATGACATGCATGAATGTAGCTGATATGCAATCCTAGCATGCACAATGCTATGAAAATGAGATGCCTCGAAATGTGTGTACGCGGGCGCGCAAACCGAGGCGATGATCCTAAGGCATGAAATGGCAAACGCAATGCAAATTGGACTTACACTAACATGAGGGAGCTCAGCAACAACTCACATAGGAGGCCGACGGATAAAAATGAAACGCCTCGAAATGCGTGCACACGGGCGCGCAAACCGAGGCGATGGCCGTAAGGCATGAAATGCATGGAAATGATATGCAATGAGACTAAAATGAGATGTCTCGAAAACGTGCCCACGAGCACGCAAACCGAGAAAATGGCATACGGAATGCAACAGGGACTAAAATGAGATATGTGATGCAATACGGGCTTACACCAACATGAGAGGAGAGCCTCAACCCTACTCACACGGGAGGCCAATAATGAAAATAAAGTGCCTCGAAATGCGTGCACCACGGGCGCGCAAACCGAGGCAATGACATACGCAATGCGATGAGACTAAATGGCATACCAGAATGCAGAATGGGCTTACACCAACATGAGAGAGCCTCAGCCACACTCACACAGGAGGCCAACGGATGAAAATGAAGCGCCTCGAAATGCGTGCGCACGGCGCACGCAAAACCGAGGCAATGGCCGTAAGGCATGAAATGACATGGAAATGATATGCAAACATGCAAATGAATTTTGGCACTGAAATTGTGGGGGAAAACAGCCCGAAAATGAGGTGAAAGTACCCCGATGCATGAAATGGCCCCGAAACATGAATTTAGGCACCCGAAATGGCCTATAGCTATACCAGACATGCACAATATAGACATGGAATGAAAATACAGTAGCAAGACAGCCCCAAGAAAAGCATTTTCAGTCATAAAAAGGGCTAAACAGCAAGTACACATAGGATTAAGCAAGAATGCAAAAATGGCTGCGCAAGAGGGGTATTGAAGCAAGTGATACATGCGATGCTCAAATGGAAAAGTACCCTTCTACAACACTGATGAGGGACTAAAAACATGAACATTTACAGGAGATGACATCCCCCAAATCAGTATGCAAACATGCTAAAAATGTCATGCAAGAACTAGGATACACAAGGCTATAATATGAGGTACCCCAAACATTCATCACAAAGCCTTGGACCCTTAACAAAACATGACAAGGAGGCCAAAATATGGATATTTTCAGTACTGTTCATGGCCAAAAACAGAAGCTGGATAAGCCTAAAAAAGCATGCAAAAATGGGGGCCAAAGAGGGATATAAAGACAAGCACAACATGGAGACCCCCAACAAGGTTGATCCCTTCTACAATGTTGTAGAGGGATACAAAATAAGCTTACTCACAGTTCATGACATGCTCCAAAAAAGACTACATGTAGGTCAAACAAATCATGCAAATTTACGGTAAATTGGAGGAATTGTGAAGCAAGTGCAAGATAGGGGGCCCAAACAGGGTTGAGCCCTTCTTCAATGTTGAAGAGGGGCTCAAAATAGGCCCTCTTACAGTTTACATTATGCTCGAAAAGATCACTCATAGGCTAGAAAAAGCATGCAAAATATTGGCATATAAGATGATATTGAAGCAAGTGCCAAATGGAGGGCTCAAACAGGGTTGAGCCTTAACAAACATGAAAATAGCTCAAAATAGACCTAGTTTCAGTTAAGGTCGGAGCCCAAAACAATAAGAAAATAGGCTTAAGAAATGAAGCAAGAAAATGCTACAAAAGGGGAGTTTGAGACTTACCCTTGTAGACAAGTTCTTGGCTGCCTTTTGCTTGAAGAATGGATGCCTTCTAGCTGCTGGAAAGCCCCCTTGCTGCTGGAATTGGAGTATGGTGGTGATGCTTGGTAGTAATGAAGAAATGGAGTTGGAACTTGGAGTTTGGAGCTTGAAATGAGAGAGTTGGGAGAGGCAATGTAAGGGGCTTCAAGGGTTTTTTGTCAACCCTAAAATCAGGTTTTGGAGCTTGGTTATAAAGACCAAAAAGGGGGAGAAAGGGAGGGAAAAAGTGAACCAAGCTTCCCTCCACCAGCTGTCCCCCCCGGATACAGATCTTTTGGGAGAAAAAGGTGCACAGCTGTAAAGTACACAGCATGAGGATCATGGCCGGCCAACCACTTTAGTTGCAGGTGGCTGGCCGGCCGGCCAAGGGTCAAAAAGGCCAAATTGATTTAGTGGCCGGCCACCAAGTATTGGTGTCCTCCCAGGTCTTCTCAACACAACCATGTGGTTCATATTTGGCAACTCTAAAACAGGAGAGAATAGGCCAATTTAAAGAGGGGTTCAAAAGGTTCAATTGGAGTTATTGGCCGGCCATGTGTTTTTAGGATCCTCCCATGTGTGTACAACACAAATATGTGGTTTTGGCTCGAAGAAAATGGCCCTAGGGTGTTCAACATTAGCCGGAAGTGAGAAAAACGAGCGCCGGGGGGCCGGAAGAGCATAACTGCTTGCTGAGACAATTGCTGGCCTCCCACCCTCCAGTGACCTTCCTGGTGATAAAACAGAGGTACCTGCCAAAAATAAACGAAAACCGATGCAAAACGAATGCTCGGGGACCAAAACGCAGTTCGGGGTCCCGAAAATAGGCTGTTAAGCACCGAAAGTGGCATTCGGCCACGAAGTGGGTATCCAAGACCCCAGTGTCCCTCGAAAGGGAGTAAATGAGATGCATGCAAAAACCGGAGGAATCGGAGATGGTTGGGTGGTCCCGAACCGAGGCACACGGCCTGACGGCTCCGAAACCGAGAACCGGGCTCCGAAATGGACAAAATGGCCTACGGCCACAAAATGTAACCCACGGCCACTGAGAGATGGTCTACGGACCTCTCCCTCCCCTCAGGAAAGAAAACAGAGAAAACCGAGTCCGGTTCGCAAACCGAAGCAAGCACAGAAGAGAGTTCGGAAGTTCGGAGGCGGGGCGCTCGGCCGCGACTCTGAGACTTATGAACGAGCACAATATGCAACATCACCGAGCGCTCAATCGGTGACGTCTGAGTCTTAAGGTCGGTCAAAAATGGGGTGTCTACAATAAGGTATTATCGGCACATCTAAGGAAATCAAACAACACTCCTAAATTAGACGAAGTAGATGTAAATACCCTCTATCATCTTCGTTGATAGTTTCAAGTACGTTATTAATCCCGTTATATTGTATTCCTGTGACCATGCCCGCTGGGTTTGACAAAGTGACGGAAACGATGCCATTAGACATCACCACCTGAAGATCATATTCCATCAAATAAATACAAACCCTAAAATTTTCATACAACAGAATGTATGGTGTTCTAAGTACTATATTATCTTGAATAAGGCCCACAATCCATGACGATGGTTTGTGCACTTTTTTTTTGGGAGAAAGTTTCTAAAATCAAGAAATTTCTCAATTTCTATACAGAAAGTGTGCACTTTTGCGGTATCTTAAACATTGTAATTTTTTAAGTTTCTCAATTCGAGAAACTGTGAAATTCGACATTTTTTCAAACAAAAATTGTGAAATTTTCTAATTTCACAATATAGAAACTGTAAAATTTCTCCCTTTTTTAAGGACAAAAACTAGTTTCACAATTTCATAAATAATTTTTTTGGAAGCTTGAAATTTTCATTTTTTTAAACATAATTTCATATCCAATATTGATATCTTCTAAAAATCTCAACCAACAAATTTTAAAAATATTACTGTTGCAACAAATTGATGTAATGAAAGTTATGACATTTTTAAAACTTGAAACTAAAAAAACTAACCAACTTGGTGAGCAACAAGATCAACATGAGTTCCTGAGCTTATAAATTAAGGGCATGCACACCCCATTAAATGACGAGTTAATTTGAATCATCACCCAGAAATAACTAATTAACGGGATATCTTAAGTTAATAAAAAGTGTTGATGCCTAATATATCATAACCCTAACCGCAAGACTTGCCACCAAAAACCTTAATTTTAGTTGCATCAACATACAAAAGGCTTTTATTTATTATTTTATTTTTATTTTTTTGGCAAGAAAGTGATTGCACTAGATTAATGTCTTGAAAATGAGTTCTTTAGAGCACAATCTTTGAACATATATATACCGAATGCTACAAACACAAAAAGTACACTAGAAGAGACAACAATTGGCTGGGAGACTACACTTGTGCCTAAAATTTTTATTTATTTATTATTTCTTCAGTCCTTGGACTCTTCATATAAAATCAAAATATAGAGAGAAATAAATAACTAAATAATTGAAGTCATACTTGGTTAGCCTGTATTTGCAAAGTGACCCCACCAGCTAGGGCAAGTTCTTGTCTGGTTTCATTCCTTGAAATTCCTCTGCAATTTGAAGAAAGATACCCAACTCACGGACAACATTAATGAACAAGTCACCATATATAACTCAACTACATTTTTGTATAGAGAATAGAAACAGCTACAGATTATACAACATCCTTATCTAATTGGTTTTTTATGAATGTCAATAAGAGATTTAATCTACATTAGTAGCTAGTGCTCATTTAAAATGACTACAGGACTCAGAGGGCTTCTATGTTTAGGATTGCTAACAAGAACTAAAGTATCATTCTAGAGTTCCTTTTTTTTTTCTTCTCTTTTTCTTCATATTGAAATTACTACTTTAGCCTTATCTACCCGGAGAGGAATGGTTGAGATGAATCAAGCCACATTAGCTGGAGCATCATTTTAGGGTGGTGTGGATCTTGATAAGATTGAATACTAACCATTTGATCTTGAATTTTAGAGTAAGGATATTTTGATATTTTTACGCACTTGTTGCTCTGATTTCTATAAACTCATGAGGGGAGAAAAGGCTAGCTCTAGATATTATAACTTTCTGATCATATTACAAACCACAACTAGTTTTGGGAAGAATCACGTAAATTTTTTGTGTTCTTTTACATTTGATCTTTGTTTCTTATTCTTATTCATGTTTGTATTTTGTGTTCTCACTAATCCTGTTTATTAGGTGTATCAATTCTTAATGCATCAAGACACTTATGGTTTCACCATAAGTGGCATTAAAGTGAATGAGCAAAGGTGACACCTTCAGTTACATTTAACACAGCCAAACTTCATAAACCACTTGTAGCAGTTTCACTTGTAAACTTTGCAACAAATAATCTACAGTTTTAATGGTCAAACATTGTAACTGAAGTTAGGAAACAATATAAGAGATTATCATAATAACACCAATAGAAAAGCAGTGAAAAAAAGTTCACAATAAAATGCTTCTTTTAGTTTCTCACCCATTATGTTGACTACAATCTGCAGCATGAATGAAAAAGATTTGAACAAGCAATGTCGACCATGCCCCGAGCAAACATGTTAGCCTCTGATGCCTCAATTTCTCCATCCTAAATCAGTAAACCTGTTACAAAGACATGCATGAACAGAATTTCATAATGAAACTGTTTTTAAAAACCTTAAAAGGAAAATAATTTTTTTTTAAATAAAACATATATATGTTACCAGCTAGGTGTTTAAGTGTATTTCACACATACTATCATGACTAATTGTGAATTTTGATCCTTAAAAAATATTAGAAACGAAAGGAGATTATGACCTTGTCATAGAGCTTGGTACCAGAATTTAAATTAGTTCATGAAGACGAAAAACAAAGGACAGATATCACTAATCAAAATAAAATATGAAAGAATGATGACATTGAATTACAGAAAGCACAATGATACCTGAGTTATCAAAAAAACTCAGGTCTCGAGTTCGAGTCACCCCTTGGGGCCACTGGAGGTTTGCCCGGTCGTTAACTTCAGGGCCCTCAGGATTAGTCTTAGCTTCCCTTAAAATCAGCGGGTTGGGGATACCTGAGTTGTCAAAAAAACAGAAAGCACAATGATTTTAAAATAACTATTAAATTCTATATAAATTTTGTAGTAGAGTTTACTTTCTGTAAAATTTTGATTTCATTTCACTGTCTCATTTATTATTTAAATTTAATTACCTTCTATTAATGCCGACAAAATGTCAGAAAGAGAGCCAATTTTTAGTTGCATGAATGTAGTAATAAGCTGTGACAAAAATTCAATGACCTAATAGTAAATACAAATAAATCATCTCTCCAAAGCATTTCCTGAAACTTGCATGAGAAGTAAGAAATGTAAATTAAACGGAACAAGAAAAACTAACCTACAATTGATGGGTGCTGGATTTTTTGCCTCTGATTTGCTTGATTAGTGCATTCTTAAAGTGACAGAGAATAGTGAAAGCAAGGTCTGTTTAACCTTTTATAGATGGGTTTGGAGTGATTGAAAGATTTAAAATACAATCACATTAAAAGAAAGACACAAAATGGAGCATATCTTAGTTGACTTGAAAGGGGAAAAAATCTATAACCATTATATCATATCTATAAAAAAGTAAGCTGAGTAATCTTAAGCTAATTCACTTTTTCAAAAAATTGACATTAAATGTGTTAGCTCATTCCCTTCATAGAGGGTATCAGGTCTTTTTAACTTTGAATTTATAGTTTTCAATCAATTTTGAAAGCTATATAAAATTCAAGTCGTTCAGACGTAGTCTTTGCATGAAGTATGCAGAACTGCACTTACTGACATTGCCCTCTTTTTGTAGTTTGTTAAGACATATAATGTCTCTATCTCATAATGAGGTTGGCAATTTTATATTGGAGGTTCCATTTTCCATCTATTATAGGCCAATTTGCACTTAAACATTAGTACAATTAATTTGTTTCTAATATCCCTTTTGTATTATGTGTGTGGCTTTATTTCATGACAGAACATAATGATTTTTTAGTGTAATGTGGTGGACATTATTATAATTATAAATTTACAAAAGCAAAGGGATGACTAATAAAATAATGGGGAAATTCGACCAATCATCCCTAAACATTACACGTAGTGTCATTTTGTTCTATATCGTTTTAGTTTGCTTGATTTTTAACCTTCATTTTAAATTTTTTGTCAATTTTAGTTCAATAAAAAATGACGGTTAAGGGTTTTGATAGAAATTACACACAAAAGTAGCAAATGGCCACTTTTAAAGGGCATAATGGCCCATTCAAGTATTTCTCTCTCCATCAACACAACTAGCAACTACTATTTCTATTCTCTTCGGCAATGCAGTACAACCACCTTCCCACACAATCTTCCACCGCCAAAACCACCACTTTCGCCAACCAAACCCTTTTCAACCCACGGTTGGCCCTGGTTGAAGACGAGCAAAGGTTATTGCCTTGGATCTCCCAAATTTTAACAAAAATTAGGAGTCCCAAAATGTTTTGGGAGATTCTATTTACATCCAAAAAATGTTTAAGGGTCCGTTTGGGAAGAGCTTTTCCAGGCTTTTTTGGCTATTTTAGCCACAAAAGACAAAATAGGCTATTTTAGCCACAAAAAATAAAACATCACATCCAACCCATAATCATTACACTCTTCTCTCACAAAAAAAGTCAAAAAAATTAAAAAGCCAAAAAGTCCTTCCAAAACCAAACTTTTTAGCCCAGGCTAAAATAGCCAAAAAAAACCAAAAAGCCAAAAAGTCAAAAAGCCAATCCACTTCCCAAACGGAGGCTAAGTGAGCCTAATTTTTTAGTCTACCTTATTAGATTATTTAAGGTTATAATTTATTCTTAGTACATCCTATTTTTTTTTAACAAATTACCTTTTGAGGTACACCCAAATAAAACAAATTAAAAAATTCAAATTACTTTTGAAATACATATATGGAATACGAACAAGAAGCCTAGCACCGGCGAAGAAAGACGACAAAGGAGGACAACGAATTCAGACTTTCAAAACCAAACAAAGTGAATTTGTTCAAACTTCCAGAAGCAAACAAATTCACTTTGTTCGGCTATACACTGTCGAACAAAGTGAAATTTGTTTGGATCTGAAAAGTCTGAACAATAATAATGAAAAAAAAAGTTAAATATTCGTTTTTATGTAACAAAAAAACACATAAATCAATAATTGTACTTTGATATTTATGTGAATACTTACCTCCTCTTTTATGGGTTGTTTCAAAAAACTATTTTGATTATTACTTTCATCCACTATTTGATTTTGTTCAAACTTTCTTCTATTTGCAAGTAACAATATAATAAAAAACAATTAGTATGTTTGGTTTCAATTTTCTGAATTCAGTTTTTTAAAAACTGTGTTTTTTATTTTTCGTGTTTTTTTTTTTGTTTTTAGTAAATATTTTTAAAATTTTAAGCATTCTTTTTACTTTTTTAGATGCACCTTACTTAGATGTATCTAAAAATTAAAATATTTTTGAAAAAAATATTTCAAAAAAAATAATAAATACACAAAAATACAAAAAATATACTGAATTTTTGTATATTTTTGTATTTTTGATATTTAGTGATTTTTTTAAATATTTTTTTCACGAAAATTATAATTTTTAAGTGTATTTATGTTAGGTGTATCTAAAAATTAAAAAAAAATTCTTAAAATATTAAAAAATTTCAGTAAAGACAAAAAAAAAATACGGAAAACAAGAAAGTAGAATTTTCTGAAAAGTGTTTTTAAAAAATCCAAACCAAGCAAAGTGAATGATATTGATGATAACGGTGTGAGTTTTGGTGAGGTGGATTGGAGTTTTGGAGTGAAGTAAAAAAAGAAGAAAATGCTTGAAACTTGAGAATGAAGATGGAGATGTTTGAATAGAAAGAATACATATAATTGATTAGGGTGTATTATAAGAAAAAAATGTTATTTTAATATTTAATATGTTTTATTCTTGTTAATAAAGTTACATTAAGATATAATAGACATTAAAATTTTAAAATTTAAATTTAACATACGAAGATAATTTTTGAATTAAAACAAAATGACAAATTGTTTTTAGCCTAGCTCAAAATTGAAGCCTAGCCCAATATTCTTTAATTTCACAACCGAACACAAAAGGCCCATTACAAGCTTAACTCATTACATGTTATATTAAAGAGAATTCAACAGCCCATTACAAATTTGACCCATTGTAGCAGTGACTTTGAGTCCTGTCTCTCTCTCTCTGCCCTAAATTTATGTTTGTGGCCTAATTACTTTTTAAAATTCATTGCATTTTTATTTATTTTTTTATTTGAAGACTTTGCTTATTAATATAGTATCGTTTTTTATTTTTTTTTGAATTTATTGAAATCATTGTTCTGTTTTTTTTATTTGAGGACTTTGTTTAAATTTGATTAGTACCTCAAATCTAATTTTAGTGCCCTAATTTTTAATCTAATTTTTTGGTGATAATTTTGTTAATTTTTATTTAATGTAAACTTTTTCATGCATTTGTTTTCTTGAATAAGATATTCTCTTCAATTGTTCGTGAATTTCGGTAGATGTTCTTTGGATTGTGAGTTAAATTTCTGTAGCTTTTCAAATAATTTATTTGGATTAAATTTATCTTCAATTTGGATTGATTTTACTACAATCATAACTCCTAAAAAGTATATTTTTGAATGTAAAAAAGTAAAATAATAATAATAATAATAATCATCATCATCATCTTAAGCGAGGGCTCTTGAAAAGTTTTTTAGTCGCAAAAACAAATAAAGAGTTCAAATTCAGTTGATAATGAAAATCATATTAATAAATAATTACTAGTTGACTAGTGCAATGCACGTGTTATTAAATATATATATATATATATATATTTGATGGTATAATGTGTGTTATAAAAGAATAATTTTAATTTTAATTTAAAATTTAAATTAAAGTATGATTTTAATTATTTATTTTGATAATATTGGCACTATCGTTCTATAAAATTGTTATTTGAATATTTATATATATTAATTTTAGTTAAATTATTTGTGTCTTTTGATAATTTTAGTTCTATCGTATTATAAAAATATAATTATCATATAATAATTTTGTATGATATATATTAAATTATAAAATAAAAAAATAAATGCTCATTTTGATATTAAAAATAATAATTAAATTAGAAGAAGAGATAGTAACACAAAATTAAAAGTAATTCTAACTATTTAATTTACTTTTATATTCATTTGGAAAATAAAAATATGTAGAAATAAAAATTATATAAAATTTATTAAAAAATTAAATATAAATATGTTATAGTTAGATTATTATATAATGATTTTATCTGATATATATATATATATTAAATATAAGATTGTAAAATAAACACTCTTAATTATATTAAAATATCAATTATATAAAAAAAAAAAATTCAACAATGACTAACTAAGAAAGAATCACATAACAACATTTAAACCTAAAAAGAAAAAATAATGAAACATTCAAACGATAGATATATCTCAGTGTGTAAAGTGATTAATGCATTTGCCATAGGTATAGATAATGCATGGGAAATAAGAATAATAAAGACAATTTAGCATTCAAAAAAATCTTAATACCCTTGAAAGAATTAAGAAGAAAAACATAAAACAAAGCAAATTGGTATTAGATTTGTGAATTATCTGTAACGCCCCAAAATAAATGATAATAAACTCTTTTCTCAATAATAAATAAATGACAAGTATTCTGATTATAATGTCCTTCCATTTCATATGATTCAGATATACAAAAGATAACATATGCAATTATACATTCATAAGTCCTAACCCTGAATCTATAGCATGTGTCATAACGAAAAATATGAAATAAAAGTTAAACATATAATAAATGCCTTAAAGGCTTACAACTTTCCATGACAATGCTTAGTTACAACAAAAAATGATTTAAAAGCCCTTGGCTTGTACAAAACAAATACATCAGATAATCAAAAAGAAGCCTTCAGCTCCAAGTTCCTTCCAAGCTATGATCTTGGTGGAGGTATATCATCAGTATCTGAAAATAGTTTCCCATATAGGGTAAGCCAAAACCCAGTGGAAATAATCCAATACGATACATGAATCTTAACAAAAATATAAGGTAAATACATATGTAATGCTCATGCCAAAATATTTTATATCTCTTTCCAAACTATGCAATGCTAGGTTAATTTCACAATTCATAAAATCATTTCCATTATAATAGAAAACAGGATAGTGAATCACACTTTAGGAATCCCTAGATACGTGTCTGCAAGTAGATTATACAAGTATTACCCATTGTCATTTTTACTTGTATTAACCGGAAGGCTCGACACCTATCCACGCATATTTCTGGTCTTTCACCAAGGACACACAGGCCAACTTAATTTCCGTAACCACACCGCCTACTCAGATTCACCAAGTTATTCACCCTTTTTTTTTTCTTCTTCTTAAAACAACATATATTTCAAACATGTCAATATATGACAATGCTCAATGCAAATGGATGAGAGAATAGTTTTGATTTACCTATTTCTCATGCAATTTTTACAAGAATCATAGCTATCCTCCACCGATAGCCCAAAACAGATATCTCTAAACAGATAATTAATTTCTATAAAGATAAACTTTCCAAATTCCAAGATGTAAGTGGTAATACATACCCAACTCCACCATCTTCATCAATATCTATCAAATTTCACATTTCCAATATCAATTCCAATTATTTATACAAAATCAACATTTGATATATTTAGGGCGAAACCTCATTTTTTTTCCAAAATCAATTCCAAGTATCAAAACCAACTATTTTATCACAATTCAACCTCATTTCCAATCCCATAACAATTTTTAAGAATCCATTTGAATACCACTCTTTTGAGTTTTAACCCAAAACCCTAAATTTGTCTAAAAATTTCCAAATCACAATATTGTTTTAGAAATAGCAAATATCTAAGTTAAAAATCATAAGTGAAAATCTAAAATCCAGGAGATATTGATTTGTGATTATGTATCAATTTTAAACAATAAATAACAATTCCAATCAAACAAACAAAGTCTAAACAACACAACGATTTAACATGAAAAAACCACAATTAGAGCGTCTCCAATTGTGAAAAAAAAAAAAAAAAACCACGGGCCAAAGCCACAAAACAATCCACTAAAAAGACAAAAATGAATTACACAAGTGTATTTTGAATTATCTAGCGAATCCATTACCAAATTGAACAGACCCCAATGTGCCTCTTCCACCACCATCGTCACCTCAGAATTGTCTTGTCCGACGTTGAATCCATAACGTTGATATCGAATCCACGATGATGGGCCACTTCGAAATCCACCAATGCTTTAGGCTCAAGTTCCACTGGAGACACCCCATTTTTGACCGCCCTTAAGACTTGGGTACTACTGATGGTTTACTTGGTGGTGAAAGGTGTGCAGGGCAAAGATTCAGCTTCTTCGGCAAGGAGAGAGTCAAATCCAAACTTCACACCCTTTTTTGGACCAAAACTATTTTGAAAGGTTTTTAGACCTTAAAACCCTCTCTTTCAAAACATTTTTGAAAATAGGTTCCTACGATGTCCCGACGCTCGAATTTTGTCAAATGCCGCACCTTTCGGTAAACCGAGCAAGGACAAAGTGGAAATGAATGAAGGAGAGGTGAAATCTTTGAAAAATCTTTCAAAACACCTTGTTTGGGGGGTTTGGAGTTGAATAAAAGAGGAGAAGAGAGAAGAAACCCAGTCGGGGAAGGAGTTTGGCATGAATCGTTAAGAGAGAGCCGAGCAGCCCTCGCTAAATCAGGCCTATCCATTTGAATACTTGGATTTCAGCTATGAGCCCACCACCGTTGGAAAGCTTACTTTTGGGGCTTCATTTTTTACTTAAGAATCTCCTCGAGCCGAGTCCGGATGGGAGAGATATGGTTGTTGGAAGTTGGGCATCAATCCGGTTGGACTGAAACTGAACAGTCTTCACTAAAAGAGGGATATCTCTTAGCACACATGGAATTTTGAGGTGAGGCTGCCAAATTTGGAAAGAAGACTTCCGGGGATACAGTTTAGGCTCAAGAATGACCTAAAAAGGCATCCAGATGAAGGATTTAGGCTTTCTTCAAAACAGGAACTAGGATTGATTTTTGATTCTGGCCTCTATGGAAGTGTGCCGGCCATTAATGGCCAATGCCGGCCCAATGCCGGCCACAAAAGACCCTTGCCGGCCATCAATGAGCCACTGCCTGCCATCACTGATGGCCGGCAGCACCCTTCTCAGAGCAGGTTTCACGGAAGATCTTTTGTACCAGCTGGATTCCTCATATCTGCCCTCCATACACGTGTATAGAGGGATGAAGCTCTTGCCAAGCTTGTTCAAGAAGCTTTGCTTTGATTTTCTTCTATATAAGGAAGAGGCTTCTTCCTTATACCAGGTTCAGCCATTTTGAAGAAAAAAATATACTCTCTCTATATTGTTTTGTGTTTTGTGCTTTGGAGATGGATTTCCTTGCACTTTTGCACTACACCTCATAGCACAACACCTCCATCATCCATTCCAGCACCTTGGAGGCCATTTGAGGAGGTTGGAAGCTCAGAATCTTGGACCAAAACCTGCTGGTTTGCTTCTCTTCAAGGGTAAGTCTTCATTTCCCTTAAACTTGCACTTCCTTTGTTCATTGGCTATCCTCACTTGCAAGCATTTTTGGACTTTGTCATGAACTAAAGTTAGTCATATTTTGAGCTTCTCTTCATGTTTGATCAAGGACTCTTTGCTGATTGAGGCCTCCTCCTACCACTTGCCTCTTTACCCCTCTTTTAGGCCCTTTTCTTGCATGCTAGTTTAGCCTCATTTGTGTTTATTTTCGTGGCTTGATGTAAACTGTAAAGTGCCTTATTTTGAGCCCCTATTCAACTTTGTTGAAGGGCTCTTCACCATTTGGGGCCAGCTGCTGTCCATTGCCTATTTTCCCCTTTTAGGGCCATTTTTGCATGATAGATAAGCCATATTTGTGATCACTTTTGAGATTTGTCATAAACTGAGAAAAGGCTTTTTTTGACATCATCTTCATGTTTTATTAAGGTTCCATTTTTGTTTGAGGTCATATGCTATCTTGTATGCTTGGTTGCCTCTCATTTTGAGCTTTATATCCTAGCTCTTGTTGCATGCCTCATTTGGCCTTCTAGCCACTGGAATCCAGTGGATTTCCAATGGCTTGGCCACTATTTTGAGCTTCCAAATCAGAGGGGAGTGACCCCCTTTCACCTTGACTTGTTTGATGGCCATTTTGGCCTTTCAAAGCGACCCCATCTTGCATGTTTCCTAGTCACATTCTAGGGTCAATTTGGTGAGTTTTGGGACTATCATATTTGATTTTCAGAGTTGTATATGCCATGTCAGTTGTCTATCTTGTATGTGCCTAAGAACTCCTTGTATGGCCATCTAAAGGAGCTCATCATTTTTGCATACCATGGTTGCATTTCCATGGTTATTTGGGTATATTTTGGCATGTTTTATTCACTGATTTTTGCTGGTTTAATGAGTTCTTACCTGCTTCATACACGTGCCATGTAATCCATGTTTGCTAGTCGAAATTGCATGCTAATTTAAGACATCTTGCTAGCACTTTTTGGCCTTGCTTTAAACTGGAAAAAGTCCATGTTTTGGGACTGCCTTGACTCTGTCTTCATGCTTCATGTTCAAATAATGCATGCTTTGTATAGCTGTAAGTCATTCCATGTGCCTAGTTTTGAGTTTCGGGTCTCACCTCATGCATCGGGTGCCATGTTTTCATGATTCGGGGCTGTTTAGCATCATATTTCAGTGCTGAAATTTGCATGTTTGCATATCATGTTCCATGCCTTACCATGCTTTGGTAGAGTGGCATTCGTGCCTTAGGTTCGGTCCTCGGTTTGCGTGCATGTATGCACGCATCTCGAGTGTCTCATTTTCATCTAATGGCCTCTTATGTGAGTGTGGCTGAGGTCCACTTGTGTTGGTGTAAGCCCATTATGCATTGTGTATGCCATTTCATTTCATAGCATTGTGTATGCTAGGTTGTATGTTAGCGCATTGTGTATGCCATGTTATCTCGTGCATCGTGTATGCCATTTCATAGCATTGTGCATGTTAGGTTGTATCTTAATTGCATTCATGCATGTCATGCATATTGCATTGTGTTTGGGATAGGAGTTAGCCCGAGCACGGGAAACGAGGTACGTTTCGTACTCCGAGTGACGGAACGTGTCTCAATTCCCCAGTCACCGACACTCCGGATTATCCATGATGGAGTCTTGGTCTTGTTGTGTTTATCTGTGCATTCATTTCACATTGAGTTGTGCAATTCGACTCCTCGGCCATCATGCATCGAGATGCGTGATTGGTGGCACGAGGATCGAGGCATGCATACATATGTGAAAATATATTGCCATGCCCCTTTTCTGCTCTCTGTTGCAGCAAATCAAGAATCAGCAGCCTTCCGGAGCTTGGCGTGCTTTCCAAGAACAGTTGCAAACGGAGGCTAATTGGGGCATCGCAGTGGATTTCCGCGCAAGACAGCTCAAACATGCATCATCCATTATCCGGAACAGAGCCGAGGCAGTCCCTAGCTTGTATGCTAGTTTTAATGCTTTCCTAGATTAATTTGTAAATTAATTAGGATTTTTTGTATTTATTCGGACTGTACTATTTATTTGGGACTGTATTATTCTTTTGGACCCTCCGAGTGAGGGCAATGTTGTAATAAGTGTGCGTGAGTGTGATATATGTCTTCCAACCCCACGTCTTTCTCTCTTTTATTTACCAGCTTATGATGGTTAGATTAGGGCATGTTTCAATTAGCATACAGTATGATAGCATGTTTGCATTCATTCATTTGTTTTGCATGCACCAGGCTCGGCGCATCATACTAACTGCATTTGTATTTCAATTTCAAGATGAGTACTTGTTAGTTGTAGCATTTCACATGCCATCTTTAGAATAGCCGAGCCTGCTATAGTTACATTTTTGCATGTGTTGCATTAGGCATCTCTATATAGTTAGGATCATGCATTGATTTCTAACATAGCTTTTGTTTTGGCTTGGAGTACTCGGTAAGTGTTTATGCTTTAGCATCTTTGCATGCGTGTGAGTGACTGCCATGATAGCATACTTACCATGAGGCTATTTGCTTATGTGATATAACTGCCTGAATGCCTGTGGGTGAAGGTTGGGTTATTTGGATTGGAACAAGGCATTGACTGTGAGTTTTAAGCCCACTTGAGAGTGGCAAATCATCTTGTTTTCTAAGCCCACCTGAGGGTGGCAAATCCACATTTAAGCCTACTTGCGAGTAGCAAACCATCTTTCAAAAACAAACATGAAATGTTTTGTTCTACTTCAGGCGACCCGGTCTATATTTGTATGTTGTGCGCATCACATAGTAAATCTAGGCTAATAACCGGAATAAGAGCACGTAATGTTTTCAAAACTCGATATCATGGTTAGTAGAGGCCGATCTTTGATCGGGCGAGAGGGGGTGCTCATAGCTGACCTTTCCCAATCGTACCCAAGTTCCCGAGCCGAGGCAACTTTGGTGATGACGGACACGTGGCCTTAGGCAACGAGTCAGGGTTTCCTAAATTTTTCAAAAATAAAAATATTTAGGTGGCGACTCTGTATCTGGCAAAGCAGTCCATGTTTGGCACTTCTTTCAAAAAAATCTGTTTTCAAAACGATTTGCCGGATTTGGACTCTTTGATGATTCATCGGTCTTGCATTGCACTCTGCGAGATTAGATACAGGACCGTGACATTGAGTCCTGAACTGTAGTGAGCCCAAAATCGAACAAAACAGGATTTCCCTCCCGGGACGTTCGGGGAAGTCTACATCCACGAAATCCACCGAAGAACAACTTTCTCTTTTGTGAATAAAACAAATTAAACAAACATTTTGATATAATCGACTTAATTCATGATTAAACTCTCACAGATATCAAATGAAACAAGCGAAGAAGCTCCAGATGAAAACCCTAATACCTAAGAAGAAGATCTGGAAGTCGTACCCTAGAAATTGAATTAATCATAGATTTATAGAAAACAGAATCACGATTTCCGCTCGAGCACAGAAATGGCTGCTCGAGCAGAAAAATACAACTCCCAGTACTTTTGCAGGCAAATGAAACTTCTGAAAGGATTGCATCTCCACTCAGCGAAGTGGCAAACAAGATAGGATTACGATCACAAACTCCTCTGCATAGGTACAATTCGGGTTGGATTCGCATCTAAATACTCATAGTCTCACTTAAATAAAAGATCGAATAAAATTACAACTGAAATGAGTTTTGTCAACTGAGATTGCCAATAACAAGTACCCTATATTTATATATATACACATTTCTGCATAGTATCTTCTCTTATTCCATATAAAACGTAACCCAAACCTAAACCCGCATAGTATTTTTTTTTATGACTTTTTTTTGTTGATTTTTAGTTTTAATTTATAATGATCTAAATACTTATGGTAAAACCAATTTTCTTATGGTTGTTTAAATTCTAGAATAGTATATCGCTATTATGGAACTAATATGATGCTATGTTTATATTTTTATGAAATTAAAATGTTCTATATTTTTTTTGTTATTTAATTATGTGAATCTGTGGTCCTAAACTGATCCAATCCGTATTTGAATGGATTGGTTCGGATTGGTTCCACGATATAAACGGATTGGATTAGTTCCAATTTTTTAGAAACCGTAAATAACGGATTGGTCCTAATTTTATCCCAATTCGAACCAATCCGGACCATGCTCACCCCTAAATAATACACATATTGTAATAAAGATTAGTAAGATACATTTATAGAATGAGAAGTTATTTAGTAAGGTTGAAATTTATCAGAGAAACTATTTTTACATATGCCAATATACTTCGAAAGGTAAATCAAGATCGTGATTCTACAAGTTCCTGTAAAATTTTAAAAATTCTTTTGAATCCCTTTTTCATACTAAATTGAAAACTAGTAAAAATCGAGTTGTAGCATGTTGTCAATTTTAGCTCCTCACACAACAAAACCAAATGGTTCAATTATGTGCTAAACTTTTCTCCAGAACTACACTAATTATATCAATACATATGATAATTTATTATTAGATAATGATACAACGTGTTAATGATGATATTACATCATTGTTCAATAGTTCTACACAAATGTGGATCATATTCTAAAATATTTTTTTTAGAATGCATAAAATTATTCAATTATTTTCCACCCAAAAAACATTATTCAATTATTATCTGTTGGAAAAATGGTGTTTTATATGGCTTATTTTGGGCCAACGTTGAGGCCAAAATTGAGTGGGCCCCGAACGTATTTTGGAGCGGGTCTGAAGAGGTGAAGTGTTCCTTGCCGCGTGGCAAGTCACACGGTGAAGACGGAACGTCAAAACCATTTATGAGTGAATGGGAAGTTGACGTCGTTTTCGAGTTTAACATTAATTTTTAGATAAAAATTCTTTTGAATTTTTTCAATAAAATTTTTGTGGGAATTTAATTTAATTCTAAATTCAAATTTTTGGTTCCTGAAAGTTTGTAATTGTGGGAATTTAATTTAATTATAAATTCAAATTTTGGGTTCTTAAATGGTTTCCTAAAATTTGTACCTCTTACTTTATTTATTAAACTATTCTATTTGTTTCATATACATATATATATATTCAAATAGTTTATATAAATAAAGTTGCAACAGTGTGGTAAAGTTGCTCTAAAACGGACAAATTCTCAAATTTCCACAAACGGACAAAAAAGTTTGAATAAGCAACGGTCAGATTTCATACTGCACCTATTCATTTCCTTATTACACCTGTTTAGATCAATTGTAGTGGCCTATAAATACCAAATTCCAGCAAGTGTTTTGGATCCCCAAAAAAAATAAAACTGCATCATAGAAAAACTGTTGTCCAGTATTTGATTTGTGCATAAATCTTCATTTTAGTTTTAGAATAAAATTCAGAGAGTAAGAACACAAGGTTTTAGTTCGCCGTAAAAATTTGTGTGGAGTGCTACTACAAGTTTTTTGAAGATCATTGTATCCTGGGAAATAGACGCCATTCAACCGTAAGCACCGTAGCGGGGCGAATCTGTCTTAAGGACAGAGTGTCACATACTCGACTTGGTCTTAATTTTAATTCGGTTCAATAAATAAATCCGGTATGTTATTTATTTATTTTGTTTGATTTATTTCAAGTCTTTTATTTACACAGAAGATTGTTCCAACAATCTTAAGTCAGATCCGAATTATTCTGTTTACAGAATTTTTCGTTTGTTTCCCTTTTTCATTCTTCGTAAATAATTTCGAAAGAAAATTATTTTCTGTGGATTTACAAAATAATATTATGGTTGGAAAAACAAATAGTGATTATATGCTATTTGACAGATAGTAGTAATATACTGTCTCTTTTCTTTGACAACAACTAGTAGTACGATACTGGTGTCATTAAAAATTCAGAATATATTTTTGTGAAATTTTTTCAGAAATTAATTTTGGGTTTTAGAAATTATTTTCTGAGTTTTCATTAATTAAAATTCTGTTTTCAGTATTTTAATTATTGGAGTGTAACAAGAGATTTAAATTTCTGTGTGAAATTAATTTGGTTAAATAAAATTTTATTTTTCCAAATTAATTGAAAAATAAAATTTTATTTTTATTTCTTTTATTTTACAGAATTTAATTTCTTGTGTGGAATTAATTTGGTTAAATAAAATTTTATTTTATTTCCAAATTAATTGGATAATAAAAGTTATATTCTTATTTCTTTTATTTTACAGAATTTTATTTTCTGTGTGGAATTATTTTGGTTAAATAAAATTTTATTTTATTTCCAAATTAATTATAAAAAAAATAAAAGTTATAGTTTTTATTTCTTTTATTTTCTGTGTGGAATTAATTTGTTTAAATAAAATTTTATCTTATTTTCAAATTAATTGGAAAATAAAAGTTACATTCTTGTTTCTTTTATTTTACAGAATTTAATTCTGTGAATTTGGTTTAATTTTCTGTGTAGTGTAAATTCTAATTATAATTTTGTTTTATATATTAGAATTGATGGCTACTGAAACTAATGCCCAAACAAGTACTACTGTGGTGGCTGCGATTGCACCAACCCCTCTCCTGTGATGACAGTACCAATAAATCATGGAGAGAAGCCAGAGAAGTTCTCAGGAACTGACTTTAAAAGATGGCAACAGAAAATGTTGTTCTATCTTACAACTCTGAACCTGGCTCGTTCCCTCCGTGAAGATGCTCCTATCCTGAAAGAGGATGAAACCGACAGACAAGTAGTTGCTGCGGTTGATGCTTGGAAACATGCCGATTTCCTTTGCCGAAACTACATCTTGAACGGACTTGACAATACATTATACAACGTCTACAGTCCAATCAAGACAGCAAAGAAACTTTGGGAATCGTTGGAGAAAAGTACAAAACGGAAGATGCCGGCTCAAAGAAATTTGTGGTTGGCAGATTCCTGGATTTTGTAATGGTTGATTTAAAAATTGTGATCAGCCAAGCTCAAGATTTCCAACTCATTCTGCATGACATTCACGCAGAAGGTATGTCTCTCAGTGAATCCTTCCAAGTTGCAGCCTTAATTGAAAAATTACCAAAAGGCTAGAAGGAATTCAAGAACTACCTCAAACACAAGCGCAAAGAAATTTCTATGGACGAGTTAATTGTGCGTTTGAGGATTGAGGAGGACAACCGCAATTCTGAAAAACGGGCTGGTAAGCTTCCTATGGAGTCTAAGGCAAATGTGGTGGAACATGCTTCAAAAACCAAGAAATGAAAGTCTTCTGGAGAAAGTTCATCACAAGACTCTAAAGGGGGGGGGGGGAAATAAAATGTACAAATTTAATGGCAAATGTTACATCTGTGACAAAGAGGGACATCGGGCCAAAGATTGTCGTAGCAAAGGCAAAAGCAAAAGAAGAACAAGCAAGAAGCTTGCTGAAGCCCATATGACCGAAGTGGACAAAATTTCCAATGGTGTAGATGACATCAATCTTTCTGTTGTTGTTTCCGAGGCAAATCTTGTCGGAAATCCTAAAGAATGGTGGGTGGACACTGGTGCTACTCGCCATATTTGTGCCGACAAAAAGATGTTCACATCTTACTCTTCAGTGGACAATGGTGAACAACTCTTTATGGGCAACTCCTCAACTTCCAAAGTTGAAGGACAAGGAAAGATTGTACTCAAGATGACATCTGGAAAGGAACTCACTCTCAACAATGTGCTGCATGTACCGGACATTCGCAAGAATCTTGTTTCCGGATCTTTGTTGAGTAAGAATGGGTTTATGCTAGTATTTGAGAGTGATAAATTTGTACTTACTAAGAATGGGATGTATGTAGGAAAAGGTTACATGTCTGATGGCCTTTTCAAGTTAAATGTAATGACCGTTGTACCCTCAGTTATTAATAATACTACATCTTCTTCTTACTTGCTTGAGTCTTCAAATTTATGGCATGGTAGACTAGGACATGTTAATTTTAGATCTTTGCGTAGATTAATTAATATGGAATGTTTACCTAAATTTGACATTGATTCAAATCATAAATGTGAAATTTGTGTTGAGGCAAAATTATCTAAAACTCCTTTTCATTCAATTGAAAGAAGTACGGAACCACTTGAATTAATTCATAGTGACATTTGTAATTTTAAATCAATTCAAACCAGAGGTGGGAAAAAGTATGTAATCACTTTTATAGATGACTATACTAGATATAGTTATATTTATTTAATTCGAACCAAGGATGAAGCTTTGGAAACTTTCATTCAATATAAGAATGAAGTTGAAAATCAACTTGGTAAGAAAATCAAGAAACTTAGAAATGATAGAGGTGGTGAATATGAATCACCTTTTGGTGAATTTTGTAAAGAACATGGAATAATTCATCAAACCACCGCTCCTTACTCACCTCAGCAAAATGGAATTGCTGAAAGGAAAAATAGGACTTTAAAAGAAATGATGAATGCCATGTTAATCAGTTTTGGATTACCTCAGAACTTGTGGGGGGAAGCAATACTTTCTGCTAATTATATTTTAAATAAAATACCCCGAAAGAAAGTGAATCAAACACCTTATGAATTGTGGCATGGAAGAGTACCATCCTACAAATACTTAAAAGTGTGGGGGTGTTTGGCTAAAGTGGCTATTCCTAGTCCTAAAAAGACTAAGATAGGTCCTAAGACCGTTGATTGCATTTTCATTGGTTATGCCAAGAATAGTAGTGCATATCGATTTTTGATTCATAAATCAGAACATTCCGAAATGCATATAAATACTATTATTAAGTCTCGGAATGTATCTTTCTTTGAACATGTATTTCCAAAGAAGACTGGACAAGAGACTAGTACTAATAAAAGATCTTTTGATGCTATTACTAGTCAGGATCAAGAACATGATCAAGAACAAGAGTTAGATCAAAATGAGGAAGAGGAACTTAGGCGTAGTAAACGTGCTAGAACCTCAAAATCTTTTGGTCCAGATTTTCTAACATATTTGTTAGAAAATGAGCCTTTAACTTTTAAAGATGCTATGTCCAGTCCTGAAGCTCCTTTATGGAAAGAAGCTGTCAACAGTGAAGTTGAATCCATCTTGCAAAATCACACTTGGGAATTAGTGGACTTGCCACCAGGTTGTAAACCTCTTGGGTACAAGTGGATTTTCAAAAGAAAATTGAAAGCGGATGGATCAATAGACAAATACAAGGCAAGACTTGTAGTCAAAGGTTTTAGACAAAAAGAAAGTCTAGATTACTTTGACACATACTCACCGGTTACTAGAATAACATCCATTAGAATGCTAATTGCCATTGCATCTCTATACAATCTAGAAATTCATCAAATGGATGTTAAAACCGCTTTCTTAAATGGTGAGTTAAATGAAGAAATTTACATGGAACAACCAGAAGGGTTTTCTGTTCCAGGGAAAGAAAAGAAAGTGTGTAAATTGGTTAAATCATTATATGGTTTAAAACAAGCGCCAAAGCAATGGCATGAGAAATTTGACAAGGCAATGATGTCAAATGGATTTAAAATTAATGAGTGTGACAAATGTGTTTATATTAAAAACACAGACAAAAGGTTATGTCATTGTATGTCTTTATGTGGATGATATGCTCATCATAGGTAGTAATAATGACATGATTAAAACTACCAAGAAAATGTTGAATAAACATTTTGACATGAGAAATTTGACAAGGCAATGATGTCAAATGGATTTAAAATTAATGAGTGTGACAAATGTGTTTATATTAAAAACACAGACAAAAGGTTATGTCATTGTATGTCTTTATGTGGATGATATGCTCATCATAGGTAGTAATAATGACATGATTAAAACTACCAAGAAAATGTTGAATAAACATTTTGACATGAAGGACATGGGCATTGCTGATGTAATTCTTGGTATGAAAATTACCAAAACATCAGAAGGTTATACTTTGTCACAATCTCATTACATTGAGAAAATACTTGACAAATTCAGCAAAGATGATGATCATTTTGCTAGAACTCCTGTAGATGTTAATTTATATCTTTCTAAGAATATACAGGAAAGTATTTCTCAATTAGAGTATGCCCAAATTATTGGAAGTTTAATGTACTTGATGAACTGCACTCGCCCAGATATAGCTTATGCAGTAAGTAAATTAAGTAGATATACGAGTAATCCGGGAGTAGAACACTGGAAAGCAATTATAAGGGTTCTAAGATATCTCCGATTTACTCGTAACATTGGGCTTCATTATACTAGATATCCAGCAGTACTTGAAGGATACTGTGATGCAAATTGGATATAGGATACAAGAGACTCAAAGTCAACTAGTGGGTATGTCTTTACTTTTAGTGGGGCGGCTGTATCTTGGAAATCTTCCAAACAGACTTGTATTGCTAGGTCTACTATGGAATCTGAATTCATAGCTTTAGACAAAGCAGGGGAAGAAGCAGAATGGCTTCGCCACTTCCTTGAAGATATTCCAATATGGCCAAAACCGGTGCCTGCTATATGCATACATTGCGATAGTCAATCAGCTATAGGTAGAGCACAGAGTCATATGTATAACGGTAAGTCACGACACATTCGTCGTCGACATAACACCGTGAGACAACTACTCTCTAATGGAATTATTTTCATAGAATATGTTAAGTCTAAGACAACATAGCGGATCTACTAACCAAAGGGTTAGCAAGAGAGTTAGTTGAGAATTCATCGAGGGGAATGGGACTTAAGCCTATTAAATAAGAGTTACCACAACGGCAACCCAACCTAGTTGACTGGAGATCCCAAGATCTAGGTTCAAAGGGACAACCGAGTTGTGATTGACTCAGAAGGATCACTGTGGAGTCCAACTCCTACCCATTTCTTTGATGAAATAGTGATGTCTGCAGCGTTTGAGGTTAAGTAAAATTTTAATGATTCTTATATCTAGGTAAACCTAGTGGAGTATGGCAGGATACTCTTCATAAGAATCACCTATGTGAGTGTGAACTGGGCCGGTTCTATAAGATTTGTGAAGGGCTACAAGTCTTTAGAGCACTCATGAAGACCAGGTTGTTTAGGGCCAAAATGAACACAATAGTGAGAACTAAACTGTGTCTGGGAATATACTGTGTGAGTTCTATTGTCTTGGTTTACACAAACGGCTGAACAGTTCAAGACATCATGTTCACTAGTCAGCTAGTAAATCCGATAGTGTCTTACAAGGGAAGGTTCAAAGCCAAAAGCTACCTATCCTTTGCAGAATATTTCCAATTTCTGTACTTAGATCATGTTGTTGCATTTTCTCTCCGTCAAATTCCATTCATGTGGGGGATTGTTGGAAAAATGGTGTTTTTATGGCTTATTTTGGGCCAACGTTGAGGCCAAAATTGAGTGGGCCCCGAACGTATTTTGGGGCGGGTCCGAAGAGGTGAAGTGTTCCTTGCCGCGTGACAAGTCACACGGTGAAGACGGAACGTCAAAACCATTTATGAGTGAATGGGAAGTTGACGTCGTTTTCGGGTTTAACATTAATTTTTTAGATAAAAATTCTTTTGAATTTTTTCAATAAAATTTTTGTGGGAATTTAATTTAATTCTAAATTCAAATTTTTGGTTCCTGAGTGGTTTCCTAAAGTTTGTAATTGTGGGAATTTAATTTAATTCTAAATTCAAATTTTGGGTTCTTAAATGGTTTCCTAAAATTTGTACCTCTTACTTTATTTATTAAACTATTCTATTTGTTTCATATACATATATATATTCAAATAGTTTATATAAATAAAGTTGCAACAGTGTGGTAAAGTTGCTCTAAAACGGACAAATTCTCAAATTTCCACTAACGGACAAAAAAGTTTGAATAAGCAATGGTCAGATTTCATACTGCACCTATTCATTTCCTTATTACACCTGTTCGGATCAATTGTAGTGGCCTATAAATACCAAATTCCAGCAAGTGTTTTGGATCCCGAAAAAAAAAAATAAAACTGCATCATAGAAAAACTGCTGTCCAGTATTTGATTTGTGCATAAATCTTCATTTTAGTTTTAGAATAAAATTCAGAGAGTAAGAACACAAGGTTCTAGTTCGCCGTAAAAATTTGTATGGAGTGCTACTACAAGTTTTTTGAAGATCATTGTATCTTGGGAGATAGACGCAATTCAACCGTAAGCACCGTAGCGGGGCGAATCTGTCTTAAGGACAGAGTGTCACACACTCGACTTGGTCTTAATTTTAATTCGGTTCGATAAATAAATCCGGTATGTTATTTATTTATTTTGTTTGATTTATTTCAAATCTTTTATTTATACAGAAGATTGTTCCAACATTATCCACCCTTCTCATGAAAAAACTAATCTCACCATGCTGGGAGTAGTTATAATTCCCTTTTATTTTTGTCAACAAAGCATAAACTATGTAAAACTCATAATTGGTAGTTGAATCCCCACCTATGGAGCATGACCTAAAGAGTATGCATGTGGACATCAGCTTTTGATGCAATTGCACAAAATGAAGCACAAATTATGAGGCCAACATTACAAATAAGACAGAGATCACAGGTCAAATATGGGGTCACATGGCATCAAAGTGTTACATTCTCTACTTTTTAAAGTGGTGTCTAAAAAGAATGCCCAATTTTCTATTCAATAAATATCATTATCCTTCTAGAGATGGTTTTTTTTTTTTTTTGGATAAATTACAGTGACACTACTGAAGTTTTTGTTCAATATAAATTTTTTTTTTTACATTTAAAAAATTATACTTATCCTTTGTCAAATTAAAATGGTATATTTATCCCTAACCTTTATACATATAAAATAATAAAATAATATAAAGATTTTGTTCATGTCATTTTAAGGGAAATAACAATCATCTTCTTTGGTTTAACTCACACAAAAAAATTGTTTTTAAAATTTTTTTTTTCTCTCTTTTTTGTTTTTACTAAATTTTTTTAATATCTTAAAAAAAAATTATTTTTATTTTTAGATATATCTAATCTTGATATGTTTAAGAAGTATAATATCTTGTGATTTTTTTTTCAAATTCACCAAATACAAAAAAATACAAAGATACAAAATATCAATACATTATCTTATTTTGTTGTACTTAAAGAATTAAATTTTTTTTTTTGGTACAAATTTTATACTTTTTAAATATATCTAAATTATATTGATCTAATCTAGATGTAATGGTTGAAAAAAAATTATATTCATATATAAAAATTTATTAAAAAAAATTATAAAAATGTTGTGATAGTAATATTGTTGTAAATATAAATCATATTTATGGGTGTTTGTTTTAAAGTGAAAGATCACCAGTAAATTATATCATTGTGTTTAAAAATTCTATATAAAATTTATGTTTATATATTATCACTCAATAAGAATATGTTCAAGTAGAATTTAATAATGAAAAGTTGTAGAATGAAATCATAATGATAGGAAAAAGAAATTATAGGAAAAAGGTAAAATGATAATTTAAAAATTTTTAGGGAATGACATTAGCAATCTAAGAATAATTTGTGATGAGATTATAAATCTTAGAAAAAAAAATATAATTTTTTAAATATGAGAGATGATTTATATTAAACATAAATATCAAAGGTGTCAGTATAATTCACTTTTTTTTTTTTTATTATTATTATTATTTCTTTCTTTTTATTTGTTAATGTTTCCGTGCAATCTAAGAAAGGAACACATTGAAAAATAGAATAACGACCACGTAACTTTGCTCGGAGGTGACAACAAATTACGGAGATTCCTTTTATGTGTTTGCTCGAGAGATTTGAAAAGAAATTTAAAAAGAAAATAAGAAAATATATGTAAAATGTGAATAAAATATATTTATATTTTATATAGTTTTATACATTTTTTTTTTTTTCTTTTTAAATCTCTCAATCAAACACAATATTAGTGTCTCTTTAAATATGAAAATCACAATAAATAAATAAATAAAAGAAAAAGAAAAAAAGGGGAAGAAGAAGATAGAAAGAAGTAGTAAAAGCATTTCTTTAAGAAAGAAGTATATGTTCTTGCAGCGGCTGGATAAGCCTAGAGTAAACCATTCTTTTTACCTTTACTAGTGTTACATAAACAACTAAAATTTACAAAATTTTCTTATAAATGAATTATCAATTATCATCTTAGCAGATTGGATATTATTTCTCATTCTATAAAATTTAAAATTACATGTCATACCTGGTAAATGAAATTTGTTTGTGTACCATAACTCCTAAAGGAGGTAGGATGAAGTTCGACACAAAATTAAATGGTTGAATCATGTGAATTCACCTCAAATCTTCGTTTTTTTTTTTTCTCTTTTTTTCACCCAAAAACATAAAATAAAATTGATAGGTAGGTCATAAGTTCGATACAAAAAATAAGAATATATAATGAGGTTCAATATACTCTATAAGGAACAAGAAAGAGGAAGCCATCAAAGCAAAGCAATCAAATTAATGCCTACTAAATTAAAACTCTCACAACTTGAGAGGTAGGCTACAACAAACCCTAGATAAAATTGAAATACAAGAGTACAATAATCTTGACATTGAATATTCTGAATCTAGTTGTCTTAAAACATATATATATATATATATATAAGACTATTGTCAACTAATGAAGAAATAGCCTTATAATTTTGAAAATATTACATTGAACTGTCCCGCACTAACCACAAATTTAACAATGCTAATGGAGATAATAAAATTACTTTACTACTTTAGATATTTTGTATTTATTTATGCATCGATATCAAATAATAGAATTACTTATTTTTCACTTAACGATTTTACCTTAATTATGTCATATAAACGTGATTGTTTTGATGCATATGACGTTCATGCAAAAATAATGGTGACATCACCAATTTTTATCGTTTGACTAACGCATGACCAATTGTATGGGTTAAAAATATTAAGGAATTTATTTTTAACGGAGCATAATATAAATATATCAAAATTATGATACTTATTATAATTTCTTCATTACTCAAAGAATGTTAGTGCAATTTATTTAGAAGCTTGGTAAAATTTATATGTGAATTTATTTTATTTAGAGTAAATTACACTTTACTTCATTTATATTTGGTCATTTTTTCACTTAAAATTAGTTGTAAGAGTAAATTGAAAAAAAAATTAAATATTAAGGATCAAAGTGAAAAAAAAATTTCAAGAACCAAGCTGAAAAAATAGAAAAATATAAAGAGACAAAGTGTAATTATTTTATTCTTCTAATTTTACCACACAGCCCATATGCAAGTTCCCATCTTTTTAAAATCCAAGTTTAGTGGTGACTGTTAGCCCAATAATTCTGTGAAGACACTAAACCCAACCTATAATTTATTGGACGATAGGCCTGAATAATTGGGCTGGGCAGAAACTTTTGGTTGGTTTTATATTTTCGGCCCAAAGATTGTTTCTAAACCAAGAATGGACAGTATTTTAGATGACCAGCCCAACTCCATAAGTTTTCTAACCATTCTTCTCTTTTCAATTTTCCCTTGTCCACCTAACATTGCAAGATAAAATATTCATTGATGGAGATTAGACAAATACAATACCCCTAGGGCGGCGAGTCGTAAAATTGGGGGTGGTAATTCATCCCACTAATTTTTAGACTACTAATAGCACTAATGAACTAAAAAAAAAAAAAAAACAAACTCAAGCCAAAACATCACATTACTTTGGTGGGGCCCCCTGTGCCACATCATTAGTGATGCTCTAGTGCTCCCAATTTAGAGCTCTAAAACATTATTGAAAATTGGGGCTCTTCATTTATAAATAATAAAAAAATTATTTATTTAAATTTTTCTTCTAAAGGTATATAATATAAATTTAAAGGGCAAATTATACTGCCACCGCTGAGATTTATATTTATTACAATTTCCTCCTCACCTTTTAAAAATTACATCTCCCCTTGTGGTGTAAAGTTTCATTAAAAATTCCCTCCCTGAGTAATTTAATTTTTTTAAATACCAATTTTCTCTCACTGCATAAATTACATTGACACCCCTCACATTTTAGAAATTACAATCCCCTTCCTAAGGTTTAAAGTAGCATTACCAATTGCTCCCTCGGTTAGTATTAGTTGGGAAAAAAATTCATTGAAAAAAAAATTAATTGGAAAAAATTTATTTTAAAAAAATAAATTGAAAAATAATTTTGTTAGTAAAATTTTTAAATTTCTGTTTAAAAATCAACGTAAACTCATTTTTTGAATTTACATTTTTTCCTCAAATTTACAAACTGAGACAACCATTTATAAACCAAAAAAATTATCAAACAAGTTTTTATTATAGTTTTTAAAATTTTTGTAAGTATAAATTGAAAACTGAAAACGAAATGGTTACCAAACAGGCTTCAAATGGTAAAAATATCGTAAAATTAACAAATAATTAAATAAGTTACCAACGTAAGAAATGACTTATCAAAATATTCTTAAGCTATATATAGTTTGATTTTTAGAAATTTTTTTAAAAAAATTAAAAATTAATCTGGTTAAGAAATAAAAAATAAAAAATAATTATCATTTTTATATAATTTTTATCTTTTGAGTGGTTAGAAATAATTTTTTACAAATTAAATGGCAACAGCCGTACGTATGTATATAACTTGTCCAAAAGTTGAAATGAAATTATTTTTTATTTTTTAAAAAATTAATTTTTAATTTTTTTTAAAAAAAATTCTAAAAATCAAACCATACATAGTCTAAAATTTTTTGATAAGTCATTTCTTACGTTGGTAACTTATTTAATTATTTGTTAATTTTACAACATTTTTACCGTCTGAGACCTGTTTGGTAACCATTTCGTTTTTAGTGTTCAATTTATATTTACAAAAATTTTAAAAACTGTCATAAAAACTTATTTGATAATTTTTTTAGTTTATAAATAGTTGTCTCAGTTTGTAAATTTGAAGAAAAAACGTAAATTCAAAAAATGAGTTTACGTTGGTTTTTAAACAAAAATTTAAAAATTTTACTAACAAATTTTTTTTCAATTAATTTTTTTCAACGAATTTTTTTTTCCAACTAATGCTAACCGAGGGAGCAATTGATAATGTTACTTTAAATATTGGGGAGGGGATTGTAATTTTTAAAATGTGAGAGGTGTCAATGTAATTTACCCAATGAGGGAAAATTAGTATTTAAAAAAATTAAATTGCTAAGGGGGGAAATCTGTAATGAAACTTTAAACCTCAGGGGGAGATGTAATTTTCAAAAAGTGAGGGGAGAAGCTGTAATAAATATAAATCTCAGGGGGTGTCAGTGTAATTTACCCAAATTTAAAAATAATATAATGTGAGTATACCTAGGATAAAATCTATAAATCTATATTTTTTAATTTGCATTTTAAGAGAGAAACATTTTCTTTTATTAAATTTAGAATTCATCAAATTTGAATTTGATGAAAATTTAAAAAGATATTGGAGATAAAAAAAAAATTTCATAAATTTGATGAAAAGGGAAGTTTTGAATATAAAGAGAATTTTTAGAAAGATTTTCATCAAAATTTGATTTAGTTAGAGTAATTCATATGAAATCAAGTTTTTTTACTCAAATTTAATCAAATTAAATTGGAAAAAAAAAAAGAAAGAATAATTGGAGATGCTACAAAAACCTTTAATCTAGATTGTGAAATTATATGAGTTGGTTAGGACCTTTATTTTTAAATCGACTAATATCATAAGAATTAAAATTACTCAGAAACACTTAAAATTTGTCAAAATTTGGGGGACCAAGGCGGCCTTGGGTCAGGGCCAGCTCTGTCAATAATGTAAATGTGTTAATGTGTTCAAATTATAAATTTAGATAGAGATTTAAAAAAAAAAAAAGATATAGGTAATGACAATATGAATTAAATATAAGTTGTGTCTTCCCCCCCCTCCTATTTCTTACTCATTATTCAAATATATAATTCAAACACAGGATGACAAAAAAGATTAGGAAAGCAAGGATTTTGGGCTTAAAATTTGCTCAATAAGCTTTCGGCGACAAAGAAGTAAATCTCACGTTCGAACTCACCAAGTTTGGGGGCCTCTCCATTAGGAATGGTATGGATGCCATCCCAATGAAAGCCCAATGAATCTCCACAGTATCTCCAATGGAAATGTGACTCAACAATTCATCTTTCTCAGTTTCAGCTAATTCCAGAGAATTTTCAGCACTGTTAGATTGTTTCTCCATCATTGGCAGCCCAATACACATGATATAAATTCCTTAAATAAATAAATTGATGGTTTTTTTTTTTCTTATCCTATTCATAATTTAATGTACTTACTAACATCTAAATTTATTAACTAATTATGCTTCTGTATAAAAATTTCCTTGTACTATTCTTGACCCTACCTAAAATGAAATCCTAACCTCATCCCTCAAGGGAGATAATATTTTGTAATTTTCCCACGATGGATATATATATATATATTGATTTACAAGAATATGCTTCTAATTAATTACGTGTATCAACGTGTAATATAATGATTATTCCCACGATGACTTTTGATCTAATCCATGAATTGATAAGTAAATGCATAACCTTCCAATACACCAATTAATGTATCAATTAATATATTAACTAGTGTATCAATTGATGATGTGGTATAATTTAATAAGTTTTTAGTATTTGTAATGTGATTAATGAGTGGGGTCATTAATAATATCATAACTAGTATTGATATACTAGTTAGTACACTAATTGGTGCATGTAGCACCACCGTGCGAATAATAATGTAGACGCGCAAGTTCACTCTCAACAATGGATTCAATCGCGACATTGTTAAAGAAACAACACGTGTTTATTCATGATTCATGAACCAAAATTAGATAGGAAATTAAAACACATTCATATACCATTGATATCTTTAATGTAATTACAAGGCATACAATACAATACTGTATAAATATTTTTTAAGTTGTTCTATTTAGGGCCTTCTAAACGAATGTAGTCGTACATGACACCTTGAAAGGGGCTTGACGCTCTTGACTGCATTAGATAGATTGTGTTTTTGCCATTGTAAAGCTGACTTCCTGGTACGCTTATGCTGAACAACCGGTACAAACCATGAATGCCATGCCTTGCTATCGCATTGTCTTTCCCGATCAACCCACTGCTGAAGTTAGGAGCACCAGTTTGATTGTTGGTTCGGACCTTACAAGTTATGACCCACACAAACTTCATCAGCATAAATATTCCACCAAACAAAATGTTTGATTGAATGGGCATGTAGCACTTGAGGAAAAATGGCTTCTAGTGACCTCAAATTTAGGTTAGAGAAGTGCTTAATTTTGTTTATTTTTATCTCAAAAAAAATTATGAGTTTTTAGTGATGAGGATAATTATTTAATATTTATGTAGTTCCAACACATCACATTGACTTGTTGCTTATTAGACTAATAAGGGCAATAGTTATGGAATAAGTGGAGCCGACCTAATTAGTCTTTTGAGTGAAAGGCAAGTTCAGCTCCATCCATTCGTTTTGTGCTCTTTCATAGGTTCAAGAGCATCACATTCACATGCTACGGTGGTGCTCTCAAACTGCTAACAAAAATGTTTGAAAAAGTTATCGTAACTTAAAATATGTGAATCAAATAAATTAATATATCCAATATGTGGCCCAAGTCACACCAAATTTATATCTAAATCCCACATTTAAATTTTGGGCAATTTTCTATCTGTTTTTTTTCCCCTTCAATTTAATCACTAGTTTAATGAAGTCATTAGTAGCAATTATTCCTGAAGCTGCATCCAGATACACTAAAAATAATTTAAAAAGAATGGTAATGGAATGAATGAAAGTTGAAAATTCTTTACATGCAATTCAGCTTCATGCGCCGACGCCAGTGCCAAACGGAGTGTATAATTTGCAGCCTTATTAACAGTTTTGATGTCAAATAAGATTTGCCATGTAGTTGCTTGATATGCTTTATTTCCAGCATTCCTGCATTGCAAATGCAATACCTCTATTAGATCAATAAACAAAGGACTTGCAAAATTATAGACAAACAGACAGACAAACAAACACCTGGTAACATGAGCGAAAAACCAATCTCGTTTATAGTTACTAACTCCTACAGTGTACACGAGGTCTTGGCGAGGATATATTTCTGTGTAGCGGTTCCACAACCCGTATTGCCTAAACCTGCAATCCAAACATATATGTACATGTTATTGATGTGTTTGAGCATGTAATTGTATGGATTGAAGCCAACTATGGTGTGTTCGAGAGCTCTAAACTTGTCAAAGCCGTTGTACAAATGGTTCACCAACGATGGGTTGGGATCAGGGATGAAGAACTCAGCTGCTACACGATCTGCAATGCCAATCTCCCATAGAGTTGGACCGGCCCTTGGTGCCTCATACACTAGATTATTCAGTTTTATATTAGATCCTGCGTTTGAACATGAAATAATAATAATAATTTTAAAAAAAAATAAATAAAGGTACTTATTCAAATGGGTTAATTGGTGAAAAGTGCAAATCTTATAGGGTTATATGTTATTTGGTCCAAAGTCTAATATGTTTTGGTGACAAGGACATGATTTGAAGTTGCTGACACTAGAAAAGTTATTGGAAAAGTCTCCAAATGACCAGCGGTGGTTAGTGGAAGTGACATGAACAGATAAGTGAATAGATAGTTGACAATTAAATAGATATGTGATATTTGGACATATGAAAAAAAATGTCACATTTGAATAGATAGACAAATAAGTAAGTTTTAGACAAATATATGTCCTTTTAAACATATAATATCATTTTAGCATAAAAAAATTGAAAAATGCTAGGAATCTACATTATGAACCCATAACTTGTCCCGAATATATTTATGTATTGCAGATTAAATTGATGAAGTGTGAGGTATACGAGTAAAATGAAATTGAACCATTAATTTTTTTTCTAAGTAAATTTTAGGTTGATAAGGATGAATTTGTAGTGTTGTTGAAAAAAATTAACTCAATAATCTGAAAAATGAACCTCCAAGTCTGATTGCTCTTTTCAAATTGGGTTTATAACGTAGAATATAAGGCGCTGTAGTTGGAGTTCTTTGAGTGTTTGGATTGACCAAAAAAAACAAAAAAGTAGAGGTTAAGTTTTATGGGCGTTGATAAAAAAAAGTTACTTGGGCCGACCGCTAGAATTGGATTCGAATATGATAGGCCAATCCAACAAGGCCTAACTAGAAAAACTCGTTTTGGGCTGAATTCCAACATTTAAGGCCTAGAATTGTTGTTTTATTATTTTTCGAATGTTTTGATTAGTTATCTTTATATGCGACTATATGATGTTGATGCCATTTATTTTGGCATTTTCAAAAGAATATTTATTACCCAATTTTGAATTTATCTCAAATTTGCTACAATTTTTTTTCTATTTCTTTATCATTTCGTGTCGGTTACAAATATGACTATTGTGTTGTATTCTTGTATTTTGATTAATTCAAAACTAAACTAATATTATCAGTTTCTCTTTTATGGATTGAAGAGTTTCTACTGCAAGAACTGGCAATTTTCGTTGGTATTTTTGAAAAATTAAATTAAAAGAAGTAATTATTAGCAATAAAAACCTGGAGCGATGCTGATAGAAGGATCATATTTGTAATCTCCAATAGTTCCAGGGACCCAAGCAAACAAATTATAATTTCCAGGTCGTACTCCTTTAATCCAGAAATTCCCTTCACCATCAGCAGGACTCCAGAATTGATAACCCTGTTACCAAACACAAAATATTTTTTTTTCTTCTTCACTAGAGCTTTACTATTATTATTCATTGATGGTTTACGACAAAAATTTAATACTAACCTTGTTTTCATATTGCCATGATCCTTCATTTCCTGGTGGTGCCAAACCCACTTGAGCATGAGCTGCTGGCATGGAATTTTGCCCACTACAATAAGAAAATAATTTATTTCAATTATGAGTAAAATTCTGATTAATTTTTCTAAGTATATAACACATCTGGTAATAGAAAGTGTACCCATCGCGAACAAGTAATTGACCACTGACTGAGCCCCGTTGGTTGGAATGAGGGAAATCTTGTGATTGTGGAAAATTGTATGGCCAGCTTCTAATTTCTTTCAACATCTAATGAATATCAAGTGTGAATGCAATTAATGGACATTATCTTTCATTAAATTGGTAATCGTCAATTCATCTAAAAGTTTAAGTCCTAAAAAAAGTTCATAAAAACACGACACATGTCCATTCATGTGCATTTTAGATCCAGTTCTTGACAGATTTATGTATTCATAGCAGAACTGTTTGGTTCACTATAGACGGATTCTCTCTTCTATAAACCAGTTAAATACGTGTACATATAATAAAAATGTAAACACAAAATTTAAAAACTTGAATTGAGTTGAGTTGATTGTCAACTATTAATCATTAATAATTCGCATTGCTCTGACTTAGATAAAAGATGTAAACAAATACCTGTGATTTTGCATTTTGCCAAAGTGCAGATTTCTGGTTGTTAGAAGCAGAGTTGAGATATATAAAAACAGGGCCAAAAACCTTTTTCCATTGCTCTCCAGCTTTAAATTTCATCCCCACATCTTCCCCAGCATAATGGGTACTAACAAACATCTGTACACAGTACACCCACAAATATAATAATCACACACACATACAAGTTTTTATATAAATTTGGTCTTTTGTTTACAAATAAATGGAGTCAAATGAGAGCCAGCATCACTTTGGACAAATTTATGTTCAAAATTTCTGCACTAGTGTCCCCAGAAAGTACCGAAAAAATTACTCAGTAACACAAAATATCTGAATCAAAATATTTATTTTGACCGTAACTCATACCACGTCAAAGTTAATTGATACCATGTATATCATTTTAGTGGTTTATTTTTTTATTTTGAAGGACACTTTTTTTGGTGCATATAAATTTTCCATAAAATTTTGGTTTTGCAATAACAATACAAACACATAAAATAATTCAAGATTGGCCTACACTCCATCCAGAAAAATGTGAAGCGATAAAATAATTCAAGGTGGTGTTTGGGAAGTAAGTTCCCAAATTTTTTTCTCATTTTTTCCACTAAAAGACAAAAGTTTTGCAAAACTAAAAAAAAAACATCTAAACAAAATATCACATCCAATCCTATAATCATTTCACTTTTTCTCTCACAAACATCACATCCAACCACATAAAAACCCAACTATCTTCCCAAACACCAAAATTTTTTTATCTCATAAAAACCTACCTCTAATAAAATCTACATAAAAACTAACTTTCCAAACACTTATATGTTTTTCTAAAAAACAAAATTATGCTCAGTTTAATTAACATGATTAATAGTAAAAAAATAAATAATTAATAAAATTAGTATAAGATTAATTATTTAACTAAATTAATACAATAAATAATTTTCTTTTATTCACGTTTATAATACATATGAAGAATATATTAATTCAAATTATATATATTTTTATTTTGCATTATTATGGATGAGATTAATAATAATTTGCGTAGTAGTAGTGAAAAGAATACTCACAGAGAGGGCAATAGGGCCAACATGGGAGGTGAGGTCCTGCTTATGGGGTCCACCAGTACGAAACTCGTTACTAGGTGTAATCATCCAAAATCCTACTGTTGGGTTGTCGGAAATCCAACCGTGAACTTGATTATCTTTGTTTTCACATGAGTATTGATACTTGTCGTCCACCTACATGAAGATCACTATTACAAATGACAAGCAATTTCTTTACTTGAGTTACAAATTGGGAAATTTAGCTATAAATTTCTTTTATCTTTCTTTCATTGTTAAAAGGATTAAGAAAAAAATTGTACTTTCTAAATCCCTTCATAATTATAAAGTCTTGCATAAAGGACAAAATTTATTATTTAAATATTTTATTAGACTATTATACCCTCAACTAAATTTTCCCACCTTTTCCACCCACTCTCTCCCCACCTTCTCTGTCTCTCTCCTCCCTCTCTCCCTTCTCTAACTCCTTCAAGCTTCAGATCTGGAAGCTCAGCTATCGCCTCTGGAACTCCTGCGTCGATCTCGCCAACGCCGTCGGCGTCTGATTCTCTTCCGCCACTCTCTCCGGCGAACACGCCAAGCTCCGCCACGTCTCCATTGATTTGCTCTTCTTATGTATATGTGTATGTATGTATTTCTATATATGCGTGTGCATGTATGTATGTATATATGACTCATACATACATATGTATATGTATATATATCGGTAAGTAAGTGTATGCATGTATATTACGTGATATTTTTTTTAAACATAGATATGAGTTTTGAGTATATATATTATATATATATATTATATATATTTTGTGTATGAGTGTTGTTGAACACATGTATTCTTTGAAATCAAAAGATAGAGAGATATTTGGATGTGTTCTCTGAAATGGCCACCTCAATCAGATTATGATTATGTTGATATTTAGATGTTTTTGTTTAGTTTTTGATCTGAATGTTTTGTGATTATATATTCTTGTAATATAGATTTATGTTTTTACTAGTTTTTGAATTGACATGTTCATGCTCAGCTTGTTCAATGGATGATCGATCTATTAAAATTGATGATCTATTCAATTTCTCTCTCTTTCTCTCTCTCTGATAAGAATTTCTCTAATAAGAATTTCACATAGAAATTTTACTAATCAGAGTAAAGTTTACTTTGAATTAGAATAAAATTTTACTCTGGTTAAAAAATGTTGATTTGCTTAAAAATATAAAGTTTTACTTTGAATCATAGTAAACTTTACTCTGATTCAGAGTAAAATTTTATTCTGAATCAGAGTAAAGTTTACTATGATTCAGAGTAAAACTTTATTCTGAATTTTTACTTTGGTTAAAAAACATGTTGATTTTCTCAGCAACCAAACTATATTTGGTTTTCTTGTTATGTTTCTGTGATTTTCTCAGCAACCAAACACACAAGGTTATTAATACATGATACTTAGTGTGATTCAAATTGGATACTCTCCTTAAATCATAGTAAAATTGTACTTTCAGAATAAAATTTTACTCTAAATCAGAGTAAAGTTTACTATGATTCAAAGTAAAATTTTACTCTGGTTAAAACCATGTTGATTTGCTTAACGATATAAAATTTTATTTTGAATCATAGTAAATTTTACTCTGATTTAGAGTAAAATTGTACTTTCAGAGTAAAAATTTACTCTAAATCATAGTAAAATTTTACTCTGATTGAAAGTAAAATTGTACTTTCAGAGTTAAGTTTTACTCTGGTTAAAAACATGTTGATTTGCTTAACAATATAAAATTTTACTTTGAATCATAGTAAACTTTACTCTGAATCAGAGTAAAATTTTACTCTAAAATACACTGTGAAGATGGCTTAATAGGAGAGCTAATAGATATGAGGGTAATATAGTAAAAGAAATAAGTTTTAAAATATTAGGGGGTTTTGAAAGTACCTATATAATTCTTGTCCTTTTGAAAGACAAATTAGACAGTGAGGGGTCTATCACCAAATCCCCCATACAAATTTAAATAATACTAAAAAACAAGTTTTACAATTAAAGTTTAAGTTCCAATTAAATACAATACAATACATATTATTAACAATTACTAAAAAAATATTTTAAAAAAAAAATATGTAAATTAAATTTATTTTAAATGTGACCGCACTACATTTATAGTCGGCCTCGAGGAACATTAAACTCCCCAATTATGATAAAATTTAAGAGATTTCAAATAATTTAAACCTTTATAATATATAATAGGTTAAAAAATGATGTATCAAATTTATTAGAGAGTTGCTATATATTATTTTTTGTTTTAAACATTTTTTTACATCACTGATCAATACATGCATGATAAATATAATAAAATATATTAGTATTTTCTTTTTCTTATACTTATCTCTAAATAAAAATGATTAGAAATAAAACTATCCAATAGTCACAAACTTAACTTTTTTCTAAGTATAAAAAGTTCCATTTTAAAAGTAGACTACCTACCTCCCCTTTGAGGAGTGAATTGGTTGGGTTAGTCAATCGAACAGCCTCTGGGTAGTCAAGTGCCACACCCCTTATCCGATCTTCCGGCATTGGCATCTCTCTTTGCCTCTGCTCCGATATTGCCATGTAATGAAACCTGTTCATCATCCATTCATTCACTATTTATCAATCTAGATATATAGATTAAAAAATATAGATACTTATTTCTCTTCAATTAAACTCGATGTTCACCTCAAAATTCTATGAGTAAAGTTGCGGGTAGAATTTAGATTGACATTGAGTCAAATTGAAGAGAATTTTTTTAGCAAAACAATTTCAGTTTCACAGTGATAATCATGGTTTCAACGAACTTATTCAACTCAAATTACTTGTTTTCTTGAAGTTTGAATACAATCCTGACTTGGTCTATATTCACTTCAGGCATTCCATTTGGACTTTCAAATATTCCATAAGAATAGAATCCCGCGCTGCCTCGCAACATTATAAACCTGCAAAGTTATTACTAGAAATAGTAAATATAATATAATATAAAAATATGATAAGTGTAACATTATTAATGCTTGTATTCAAAATATAGAAGTTATAAGGATTTACATTGCACCTTTTATCCACATTTAATGGAACTCCATCATTATTCCATGTCTTTATAAATGAAATCTCTACTTGATTATCATTTTGCACTATCACCTTCATACTTTTTCCCAACAACCTGAACAATAGTCGTTTAAAGGATTAAATTCATTCATAAATGTTCACACCTTTTAAAACCAAGCTTACAGAATTTGTCTTTTATTCTATGAAAATCATTTGTGATCAAAGCATTACTGTTACTATGTAGCAATTCATTTAATGAAAATCATAATTAAGCCAAGAAACTTTAAGAATAAGAGTTGCCTATGACCTTTTTTTTTTTTTTTTTTGGGGGGGGGGGGGGGGGAAATGTTAGGGACCCTAAATGTTTTACCAACATTTTTATTCATGTGAGACATTTAGTAAAAGTATTGATAAAATATTTGAGATCTCTAACATTACTCTTTTATATATATATATATATCAGGTAAGCATGAAAGCCAAGTTCGAATCTTCCCATTACACAATGTAGCTTCCTCTTCCCTGGTTCCATTCATACTAATTTGTTTTTAAAAATGTAAAAATTTAAATTAAAAATTAAGCCAAAAACTTACTTGCTGTAGATAATATTAGCTCCAAGCTTTGCCCAAACAACATCCCAATACCTACATTAGTTCAATTCGGTTTTCATAAGCTGTAACAAGTGTAATTCACTGAGTAAGATAATAAGCCTCTAAACTTAATGAACTTTTGAATTTCACTAAGCACCAGGGTCAACCTCGGCATGTGAAATTTAGAAGCCCCCAAAACATCTAGCCATCATATTAGGTCCAAATATATTTTTGTTTATATATTTGGCTTAACAAGAAAAAACAAAAAAGCAAGACTAAAAGGCCCGATCTAAAACAAAAGGGCTAGAAAAATAACTGACTATACTGGCTATTCTTTTTTTCTTTTCTTTTTTTGAGACTAGGAGTTTTTCAAAATAAAAATTGATTATTTTCGGTCACCATGTTACAACAAATATTAAATGAATTAGTTTTGTTGTTCATTAACAAAAATTTGATAGATGAGTTAGATTATAAAAGTCCAATTAGTAACTTTACAGCTAAAAGTTCGAGGATGGTAATGTTTAAATAATATTTTTCTACAATCTGTTTAATTTTTATTTTAGATTATAGTTTTAAATTGTCTTAATGTTTAATTTTATTGTAAATTAGATTTTGATATCTGTATAAATAAATTTTATTATTTAAGTTTGGTATGGAAACAAAATTTGTGCGCGTGTGAAAACAATAAAGATTGATAGCTCTAATTGAGTTTGCTTGAATGGATCAAATTGGACTAGCCAGTCAATCTCCCGGAAAACCATCCCGACGACCGATACAATATTTGTCTACCGCAGTTGTCATTTTATCATCCGCGACTGTCAGTTTTCTTTCCAGACGACCAGCAAGATGACCGATCAATCGACCGACAAGCCAAAACTCGAGCCATTCAGGGTAAGATGAAATTCGAGTTACCACAAAATATATAATGCCTCATGTTAGGGCTTCACACAGTGTATATAAGGTATTATCGGCACATCTAAGGAAATCAAACAACACTCCTAAATTAGACGAAGTAGATGTAAATACCCTCTATCATCTTCTTTGTTGATAGTTTCAAGTACGTTATTAATCCCGTTATATTGTATTCCTGTGACCATGCCCGCTGGGTTTGACAAAGTGACGGAAACGATGCCATTAGACATCACCACCTGAAGATCATATTCCATCAAAATAAATATAAACCCTAAAATTTTCATACAACAGAATGTATGGTGTTCTAAGTACTATATTATCTTGAATAAGGCCCACAATCCATGACGATGGTTTGTGCACTTTTTTTTTGGGAGAAAGTTTCTAAAATCAAGAAATTTCTCAATTTCTATACAGAAAGTGTGCACTTTTGCGGTATCTTAAACATTGTAATTTTTTAAGTTTCTCAATTTGAGAAACTGTGAAATTCGACATTTTTTCAAACAAAAATTGTGAAATTTTCTAATTTCACAATATAGAAACTGTAAAATTTCTCCCTTTTTTAAGGACAAAAACTATTTTCACAATTTCATAAATAATTTTTTTGGAAGCTTGAAATTTTCATTTTTTTAAACATAATTTCATATCCAATATTGATATCTTCTAACAAATCTCAACCAACAAATTTTAAAAATATTACTGTTACAACAAATTGATGTAATGAAAGTTATGACATTTTTAAAACTTGAAACTAAAAAAACTAACCAACTTGGTGAGCAACAAGATCAACATGAGTTCCTGAGCTTATAAATTAAGGGCATGCACACCCCATTAAATGACGAGTTAATTTGAATCATCACCCAGAAATAACTAATTAACGGGATATCTTAAGTTAATAAAAAGTGTTGATGCCTAATATATCATAACCCTAACCGCAAGACTTGCCACCAAAAACCCTTAATTTTAGTTGCACCAACATACAAAAGGCTTTTATTTATTATTTTATTTTTATTTTTTTGGCAAGAAAGTGATTGCACTAGATTAATGTCTTGAAAATGAGTTCTTTAGAGCACAATCTTTGAACATATATATACCGAATGCTACAAACACAAAAAGTACACTAGAAGAGACAACAATTGGCTGGGAGACTACACTTGTGCCTAAAATTTTTATTTATTTATTATTTCTTCTTCAGTCCTTGGACTCTTCATATAAAAAAATATAGAGAGACATAAATAACTAAATAATTGAAGTCATACTTGGTTAGCCTGTATTTGCAAAGTGACCCCACCAGCTAGGGCAAGTTCTTGTCTGGTTTCATTCCTTGAAATTCCTCTGCAGTTTGAAGAAAGATACCCAACTCACGGACAACATTAATGAACAAGTCACCATATATAACTCAACTACATTTTTGTATAGAGAATAGAAACAGCTACAGATTATACAACATCCTTATCTAATCGGTTTTTTATGAATGTCAATAAGAGATTTAATCTACATTAGTAGCTAGTGATGCTCATTTAAAATGACTACAGGACTCAGAGGGCTTCTATGTTTAGGATTGCTAACAAGAACTAAAGTATCATTCTAGAGTTCCTTTTTTTTTTCTTCTCTTTTTCTTCATATTGAAATTACTACTTTAGCCTTATCTACCCGGAGAGGAATGGTTGAGATGAATCAAGCCACATTAGCTGGAGCATCATTTTAGGGTGGTGTGGATCTTGATAAGGATTGAATACTAACCATTTGATCTTGAATTTTAGAGTAAGGATATTTTGATATTTTTACGCACTTGTTGCTCTGATTTCTATAAACTCATGAGGGGAGAAAAGGCTAGCTCTAGATATTATAACTTTCTGATCATATTACAAACCACAACTAGTTTTGGGAAGAATCACGTAAATTTTTTGTGTTCTTTTACATTTGATCTTTGTTTCTTATTCTTATTCATGTTTGTATTTTGTGTTCTCACTAATCCTGTTTATTAGGTGTATCAATTCTTAATGCATCAAGACACTTATGGTTTCACCATAAGTGGCATTAAAGTGAATGAGCAAAGGCGACACCTTCAGTTACATTTAACACAGCCAAGCTTCATAAACCACTTGTAGCAGTTTCACTTGTAAACTTTGCAACAAATAATCTACAGTTTTAATGGTCAAACATTGTAACTGAAGTTAGGAAACAATATAAGAGATTATCATAATAACACCAATAGAAAAGCAGTGAAAAAAAGTTCACAATAAAATGCTTCTTTTAGTTTCTCACCCATTATGTTGACTACAATCTGCAGCATGAATGAAAAAGATTTGAACAAGCAATGTCGACCATGCCACGAGCAAACATGTTAGCCTCTGATGCCCCAATTTCTCCATCCTAAATCAGTAAACCTGTTACAAAGACATGCATGAACAGAATTTCATAATGAAACTGTTTTTAAAAACCTTAAAAGGAAAATAATTTTTTTTTTAATAAAACATATATATGTTACCAGCTAGTGTTTAAGTGTATTTCACACAGACAATCATGACTAATTGTGAATTTTGATCCTTAAAAAATATTAGAAACCAAAGGAGATTATGACCTTGTCATAGAGCTTGGTACCAGAATTTAAATTAGTTCATGAAGACGAAAAACAAAGGACAGATCTCACTAATCAAAATAAAATATGAAAAAATGATGACATTGAATTACAGAAAGCACAATGATTTTAAAACAACTATTAAATTCTATATAAATTTTGTAGAAGAGTTTACTTTCTGTAAAATTTTTGATTTCATTTTACTATCTCATTTATTATTTAAATTTAATTACCTTCTATTAATGCTGACAAAATGTCAGAAAGGGAGCCAATTTTTAGTTGCATGAATGTAGTAATAAGCTGTGACATAAATTCAATGACCTAATAGTAAATACAAATAAATCATCTCTCCAAAGCATTTCCTGAAACTTGCATGAGAAGTAAGAATGTAAATTAAATGGAACAAGAAAACTAACCTACAATTGATGGGTGCTGGATTTTTTGCCTCTGATTTGCTTGATTAGTGCATTCTTAAAGTGACAGAGAATAGTGAAAGCAAGGTCTGTTTAACCTTTTATAGATGGGTTTGGAGTGATTGAAAGATTTAAATTACAATCACACTAAAAGAAAGACACAAAATGGAGCATATATTAGTTGACTTGAAAGGGGAAAAAATCTATAACCACAATATCATATCTATAAAAAAGTAAGCTGAGTAATCTTGAGATAATTCACTTTTTTAAAAATTTACATTAAATGTGTTAGCTCATTCCCCTCATAGAGGGTATCAGTCTTTTTAACTTTGAATTTATAGTTTTCAATCAATTTTGAAAGCTATATAAAATTCAAGTCGTTCAGACGTAGTCTTCGCATGAAGTATGCAGAACTGCACTTATTGACATTGCCCTCTTTTTGTAGTTTGTTAATACATATAATGTCTCTATCTCATAAAGAGGTTAGCAAGTTTATATTGGAGGTTCTATTTTCCATCTATTATAGGCCAATTTGCACTTAAACATTAGTACAATTAATTTGTTTATAATATCCCTTTTGTATTATGTGTGTGGCTTTATTTCATGATAGAACATAATGATTTTTTAGTGTAATGTCGTGGACATTATTCAGTGTGTTTGGTTTGAGTTTTTTGGATTAAGTTTTTTAAAAACTAATTTTTTTGGTTTTCATATTTTTTTGTTTTTAGTGAATATTTTTAAAATTTTAAACATTTTTTTTTTACTTTTAGATGTATCTAAAAAGTAAAAAATTTGTGAAAAAATATTTTAAAAAATTAAAAAAAACATAAAAATACAAAAAATGTACTGAATTCTCGTATTTTTTATTTTTATTTTTGGTATTTAGTGAATTTTTAAAAGATTTTTTTTCACAAATTTTTTACTTTTTAGGTATATTTATGTTAGCTATGTCTAAAAAGTTAAAAAAAAAATTGCTTAAAATATTAAAAAAATTCAGGTAAAACAAAAAATTGAAAAACAAGAAAATAGAATTTTCTGAAAAGTGTTTTTTAAAAAACTTAATCAAGCAAACTGATTATAATTATAAATTTAGAAAAGCAAAGGATGACTAATAAAATAATGGGGAAATTCATCCCTAAACATTACACGTAGTGTCATTTTAGTTTGCTTGATTTTTAACCTTCATTTTAAACTTTTTGTCAATTTAGTCCAATAAAAAATGACAGTTAAGAGTTTTGACAAAAATTATACACATAAGCGGCAAATGGCCACTTTTCAAGGGCATAATGGTCCATTCAAGTATTTCTCTCTCCATCAACATAACCAACAACTATTATTTGTATTCTCTTCGGCAATGCAGTACTGCCACCTTCCCACACAATCTTCCACCGCCAAAACCACTACTTCCGCCAACCAAACCCTCTTCTACCCATAGTTGGCCCTGGTCTAAGACGAGCAAAGGTTATTGCCTTGGATCTCCCAAATTTTAACAAAAATTAAGAGCCCCAAAATGTTTTGGGAGATTCTATTTACATCCAAAAAATGTTTAAGTGAGCCCAAGTTACTTTTGAAAAACTTTTTTTTTATTATTCATGTACATATATGGAATACGAACAAGAAGCCCAACACCGGCGAAGGCAGCATCGGCGAAGAAAGATGACGAAAGAGAAGGAGAACGATGAAAGAGGACAACAAATATTCAGCTTGTTTTTCGTCATTATTATTCAGACTTTCAGAACCGAACAAAGTGAATTTGTTCAGACTTGTAGAATCGAACAAATTCACTTTGTTCAGCTATACCCTGCCGAACAAAGTGAAATTGTTTAGCCGAACAAAGTGAAATTGTTCGGATCTGAAAAGTTCGAACAATAATAATGAAAAACAGGCTGAATATTCATTTTTATATAACAAAAAAACACAGAAATCAATAATTGTACTTTGATATTTATGTAAATATTTATCTCTTCTTTTATGAGTTGTTTCAAAAAATTATTTTGATTATTACTTTCATTCATTGTTTGATTTTATTCAAACTTTCTTCTATTTGCAATTAACAATATGTGATAATTTTTGGTGAGGTGGATTGGAGTTTTGGAGTGAAATAAAAAAAGAAAAGAAAATACATGAAACTTGAAAAAGAAGATGAAGATTTGAATAGGAAGAATACATATAATTGATTAGGGTGTACCGTGAGGAAAAAAAAATTTATTTTAATATTTAATATGTTTTATCCTTATTAATAAATGAAAAAATTATCCATAGGTCCTGTTTGAAATATGTGTATACTATTTAATCCAACAACTTTTTGAGTAGACCCAAAAGTCCTACTTTTCCTCTCTCTCTCTCTCTCTCTCTCTCTCTCTCTCTCTCTCTCTCTCTCTTTGCTTTTTGCCTCATTCTTTACGTTTTCCTCTCTCTCTCTCTCGCTTTTTTTTTTCTACGTTTTTCTCTCATTTTCTTTGTCACGGACGACGACCGGTGATCACACATTTCTTATTCTCTTTCTCTTTCTAATATATAGTCACTGGTGACCGACGACCACCATTGGTTGGGGTTCACCGGCAACCACCAACTATCAACATCAACTCGTGACTTCATCCTCACCGACGGCGAAGAAGATGAGTAGATTTACTCAAATTTGATGAGTAGATCTACATGAGATCCGACTAGATCTAAACCAAAGATAGTTGTCGAAGTACAATATTATTTCTATATCTATTCTTTCCTTCGATTTCTCAATTTTTCTACATTTTCTCTGTTACACAGGTCTTTTTTTTTTTTTTAATGGAGAAAATTTTCAAATTCTGAATAAGTTGTTTTCAAGTATTAGTTACAGGTGGTGAAAACTGTAAAATTTTGCAGTTTTAATTTTTTTTGGTGCTGGAATGAATCATGGTTTAAAACTGTAAAATTTTACAGTTTCATAACATTCTTTAGAACTGTAAAATTTTGCAGTTTCATAACATATTTATCAGTTTGATTAATAAGGATAAATACTTAATAGATTTTTTTCTCTGAAACTGTAACATTTTACAATTTCAAAACTTGTTTTTCTGTTTGATCAATATTGGAGATTATTTGCTTAAACCCTACAAAAATTGAAAAATAACATATGTTTTTTCCATTGTTGCTATTTTTTGCCGTTACATTTTTTTTTCTCTTTTAGTTTATCAATATTTAGCACATTTTGCTATGTTTTTTCGTTCTAATTTCTCCATTTTTTTCGGACAATATTCTAGACATTTCAGTGAGTCTCCAAGGATGTTCTTAACGTCCAGTGAACGTTCTGGACATTTCGGTGACTTCCATTGGCGTTCATAACAGTCCGGTGAACTTCCGCCGACTTCCCAGCAATACTCCAACGACTTTCCAGCGATACTCCGGCAACTTTCCGGTGATGTTGTACATTTCGGCGAGTCTTCGGTAACCGTTTGATGGAAGTCTGACGGTAGTGGGATGTAATAGTATTTGTAAATTTAAAAAAAAAAAAAAAATTTGGTAACAATTAAAAATATATAGAACTAATTGGTACAAGTATTTTGTTTTGGGATTAGACGGGTTTTAAACTTTGTATATTGGACTTATTGGTAAGTTCCCCAAAAACTATTAGGGGAACTTACTGATAAGTCTCATGTACCAAGTTCAAAACCCAACTAATCCCAAAACAAAACACTTGCACCAATTAGTCCAATACATTTTTAATTGTTACCAAAAAATCCTTTTTTTTTTTTTTTTAATTTACAGACACTGTTCACATCTTACTACCGTAGGACTTCCGTCAAACGGTCGCCGGAGACTCGTTGGAATGTTCAACATCGCCGGGAAGTCGCCGGAGTTTCGCCGGAAGTTCGCCTGAGTGTTAAGAACGTTAATGGAAGTCGCCAGAATGTTCAGAACGTTCACTGGACGTTAAGAACGTCACTGGAGACTCACCGGAATGTCTAGAATATTGCCGGAAAAAAAAAAGAATAAATGGATAAATTATAGCAAAAAAAAACATAGCAAAATGTGCTAAATATTGATAAACTAAAAGGAAAAAAAAATGAAACGACAAAAAACAGCAACAATGGAGAAAACATATGTTATTTTTCAATTTTTGTAAGGTTCAAGCAAATAATCTCTAAATAGTGATCAAACTGAAAAGTAAGTTTTGAAACTGTAAAATGTTACAGTTTCAAAACAAAAATCTATTAAGCATTTATCCTTATTAATTAAACTGAAAAACATGTTATGAAACTGTGAAATTTTACAGTTTTATACCATGATTTATTCCAGTACCAAAAAAATTTGAAACTGTAAAATTTTACAGTTTTCACCGCCTGTAACTAAAACTCGAAAACTACTTGTTCAGAATTCGAAAATTTTCTCCATTAGAACAGAAAAACAGAAGTGTATAGCAGAGAAAAAAAAAAAAAAGATCGAAGAAGAAAGGCGGATGTAGAGAGAGGATTGTACTCCGGTAATTATTTTTTGTTTAGATCTAGCCAAATCTGATGTAGATCTACTCAGATCTGATGTAGATCTGAGTAGATCTACATCAGATCTAAGTAGATCCACTCATTTTATTCGTCGGAAATATATCATCTTCTTCGTCGAAAATATATTATCTTTGCCGTCGGTGAGAGTGAAGTCACGAGTTGATTTTGATGGTTGGCGGTTATCAGTGAACCTCGATCAATGGAGAAAAGCATGATCACCGGTCGTCGTCCATGACAAACACGATGAGAGAAAAATGCAAAAAAAAAAAACGAGAGAGGAAGGGAAGCAAAAAGCAGAGAGAGAGAGAGGAAAGGACTTTTGGGTGTACTTAAAAAGTTATGGGATTAAATGGTGTCCACATGTTCCACATGGGACCTGTGGATAATTTCCCCAAACAGTCTTTGTACTAATAGCCAATATTGAAGCCTAGCCCAATATTCTTTAATTTCACAACCGGACACAAAGGCCCATTACAAGCTTATCTCATTACATGCTATATTAAAGAGAATACAACAGCCCATTACAAATTTGACCCATTGTAGCAGTGACTGTGAGTCCTGTCTTTCTCTCTCTCTAAATTTATTTTTGTGACCTAATTATTTTTTAAAATTCATTGCTTTATTTATTTATTTTTTATTTGAGCACTTTGCTTATTAATATAGTATCTCGTTTTTACTTTTTTTTTTTTAATTTATTGAATTCATTGTTCTTTTTTTATTTGACGACTTCATTTAATTTTGATTTGTACCTCAAATCTAATTTTAGGGCCCTAATTTTTAATCTAATTTTTTGGCGATAATTTTGTTAATTTTTATTTAATGGAAACTTTTTCATGCATTTGTTTTCTTGAATAAGATATTCTCTTCAATTGTTCCGGAATTTGTATAGATGTTCTTTGGATTGTGAATTAAATTTCTGTCGCCTCTCAGATAATCTATTTGGATCAAATTTATCTTTAATTTGAAACGATTTTACTACAATCATAACTCCTGAAAAGTATATTTTTGAATGTAAAAAATTAAAAAAGAAGCAAAAAGTAAAAAAAAAAAAAAAATTAATAATCTTAAGCAAGGGCTCTTGATAAGTTTTTTAGTTACAAAAACAAATAAAGAGTTCAAATTCAGTTGATAATGAAAATCATATTAATAAACAACTAGCAGTTGACTTGTGTAATGCACGTGTTATTTAAAAATATATATATATATATATATATTTGATGGCCCAATATGTGTTATAAAAGAATAATTTTAATTTTAATTTTAAATTAAAATTAAAGTATGATTTTAATTATTTATTTTGATAATATTGAAGCTATCGTTCTATAAAATTGTTACTTGAATATTTATATATAGTAATTTTAGTTAAATTATTTGTGTCTTTTGATAATTTTAGTTCTATTGTATTATAAAAATATAATTATCATATAATAATTTTGTTTGATATATATTAAATTATAAAATAATAAAATAAATGCTCATTTTGATATTAAAAATAATAGTTAAATTAGAAGAAGAGTTAGTAACACAAAATTAAAAGTAATTCTAACTATTTAATTTTCTTTTATATTCATTTGGAAAAATAAAAATATGTAAAAATAGAAATTATATAAAATTTATTAAAAAATTAAATATAAATATGTTATAGTTAGATTATTATATAATGATTTTATATGATATATATATATATATATATTAAATAATAAGATTGTAAAATAAACACTCTTAATTATATTAAAATATCAATTATATATAATAAAAAAAATCAATAATGACTAACCAAGAAAGAATCATATAACAACATCTAAATAGAAAAAATAAAAATAATAAAAACATCTAAATGATAGATACATCTCAGTATATAAAGTGATTAATGCATTTTTCATGGCTATAGAATAATGCATAGGAAAAAAAAAGGGCAATTTAGCATTAAAAAAAAATCATATTACCCCTTGAAAGAATTAAGAAGAAAAACGTGAAATGCAAAATTAGTATTAGGTTTGTGGATTATCTATAACACCTCAAAATAAATGATAATAAACTCTTTTCTCAATAATAAATAAATGACAAGCATTCTGATTATAATGTCTTTCCATTTCATATGATTCAGATATACAAAAGATAACACATGCAATTATACATTCATAAGTCCTAACTTTGAATTTATAGCATGTATCATAACAGGAAATATGAAATAAAAGTTAAACATATAATAAATGCATTAAAGGCTTACAACTTCCCATAGCAATACTTAATTACAACAAAGATGGATTTAAAAGCCCTTGGCTTGTACAAAACAAATACATCAGATAATCAAAAAGAAGCCTTCAGCTCTAAGTTCCTCCCAAGCTATGATCTTGGTAGAAGCATATCATCAGCACCTGAAAATGGTTTTCCATATAAGGTGAGCCAAAGTCCAGTAGAAATAATCCTACATGATATATAAATCTTAACAAATATATAAGGTGAATGCATATGCAATGTTCGTGCCAAAACATTTTATATCTCTTTACAAACCATGCAATGCTAGGTCAATGTCACAATTCATAAAATCATTTTCATTATAATAGAAAATAGGGCAGTGAATCACACTCTAGGAATCCCTAGGTATGTGTCTGGAAGTAGACTATTGTAGACACCCCATTTTTGACAGCTCTTACGACTTAGACGTCATCGCTTGCACACCCGATGATGAGTGTATATGCTTGTCAAGTGCTTGAAGCTCTCAGCAGAATGTCACAGCTTTGAGCCTTTCAAACCTTGTACCCTTGTTGCCTTGTTTCTGGACCAAACCCAGTATTATCTAAGCATACAACCTCTGGTTTATGGGCTGCCGACCATCACTTTTGATTGCCGGCCACTGATGTGGCCTGCTGGCCATCAATGTTGTCTTTTGCAGATATTTTGTGACAACTGTGTCAGTTGTTTGCATAGATGCTTGCATCTGCTCCCACGTGTATGGCTGGATGTTTATGAGGGAGATTCATATTTTCTATATATAGAGGGCCTCCCTCTTATGTTTGGAGGTTAGAAAATTTTTCCTCTCTCTCTACAATTCTCTCTCTCTTTCTCTCTCTCTCTTGCAAATTTCTTAGTCTTTGCCTATACATTCTTCACCTTTGCCTATACACTCTTAACCAAACCTCTCCATCTTTGAGTTGAGGTACCTTTGAGCCTTGTTTGACTCTAAGAGGTATTGCTTGGAATTGGTTCTTCTCTTCAAGAGGTATAAAGCTTTGTCTCTTTAGTTATTGTATTCACTTTTTTTCTTGTTATTTTCTAACTGTTTTTGGGCTGTAAAAACTCTATAGTTTCGGGCTGAAACTTGGGTTTTAAGGCCAATAAAGGTTGAGGGGTGGTTCACCCTTCTTTACACCTTGCTTTCAAGGCCTTTACCCTTGTGTTTCCCACCTTTGCACTATCTTTTTTTGAGCTTTTAAACACTGATTTTCAGAGTTATTTTAGTAGCTAAAATCATGTTTTGAAATCCAAAATTAGAGGGGTTAGCCTTCCCTCCTTGTGTTTTGCTTACTAGTCTAGCATGATCCATGTTTTAGCTTATTAATCTAGCTATTTTTGTCTTAATTCCAGCATGTTTTAGGACTATTTTTAGACTGTTTTAGGACTGTTTCCAAGTGTTTGTTGCATTTGAGTTTTGTTTTACATGTTTATAGTGTAATTGTCATCATGAGTTTGGTGTTTTAGGCATTAGACACCATTTTATTTGAGTTGATTGTATTTATTTATGGCTTTTCATATTTGTGATCACTCTTAATCACCTCTGCAACCTCCCTCCTGTCTTGGATTTTGTTTTGCTTTGAAAGTGGTTTCAAACAACTTGTTTGTTTAAGCATAAGATTGAGATGTCATGTTTTATGGTTTAATCCCTTTGGGGGCTCATTACCAACGATATGATGTCTCTTTCATGCCTAAATCAACTCTTGGTTTGAGCCCTCTTTCCATTAGAGGACTTAAATTCACCTTTTGGACTCAATTGATTAAGGAATGGATGGTAATCTAAAATGGAGTAATTAAAACTTGGAATTAAAAGTGAGCAAAATAATAACTTGTTTGGGTTCAATCGGATGTTAATTGAACCCTTGAGTCTTGGGTCGTTTCATACTCATCAGTGATGAAAACGGTTCAAGATTCATTGTCAACTATTTCCCTTGATCTTGCATGATAGGGAGGTGGTTTTGAGAGTTTTATTTTGTTGCATTCATTGAACTTTCACACTTTGGTTCATAGGCCATCATGCAATGAAATTGCATAGATTGATGGTTGTGAACCAAGTTTACTACTTCTTTGAGCTGTTCAAATGATAAGGAGGGGTAAATTGTGCAAACAAACCCTTGAGAATACACTGTCTCTGCTCTATTTGCTTTCTGTTGCAGAAGGGAAGTTCTGTCAACAGTGGCCGGTAGGCTACCTTTTGTGGCCGGCAGGCCACCATCAGTGGACGGCAGGCCCTCTATTGGCCACCAGTGCAAAAACAAGCAATGTTCTTCTAAGGCAAAATAGAGTTGGTTTGGAGAAGGAAATTAGTGCAAATGTCCTATTGTGCAACAGAGGCATCCAGCAGCAGAAACAGTGGCTTTTTCGAGAGGAAATCGCATCCACGCATGAACCCTTCCATCAATCCTCGGGATCCGTGCTATTAGTATATTAGTGTTGTGCTTAGGATAGTAGTTTTGTAATTAATTAGTTAGAATAGCTAATTTGTCTCGTGTTGTAATTATGTTAATTAGCTAGATTAATTAATTAATTAGTTCATTCGATTTGTAATAATTAGTTAAGTAGTTTAGCTAATTTGATTTGTTTTGTAATAATTAGCTTAGCTTTAATTAGTTAGTTAGTTAGTTCATTCGGACTCTCCTTCGTGAGAGCGAAATGTTGTAATAACGTATATGTCTTCCAACCCCACGTCTTTCTCCCTTTTATTTATTAACTTATGATGGTTAGTCTAAGGACATCATGTTTTGTTTAGCATATTCCATGTTTGCATCCATTTGTATTGTATGCACCGGGGCTCGGTTCATCATTCTAACTTGCATTGTTAGTTTAAATACTTCTTTGAATATGTGCTTAGACCGCATGTTATCAAATTACTTCATATGCCATATTAGTAGCCGAGCCTAGTAAATTGCATATCGCATGTGTTGCATTAGTCATATCACATAGTTAGGAATCATGCATTTTTCTAACTTATTTCTCTTTTTGCTTGGAGTATTAGGTTAGCCTTACTCACTTTAGCATATTGCATTGAAGGTTGATGTTGCCATGTCTAGCATGCTTGCTATGAGGCCAAGTGCTTAATTGATAAACTGTTTGAATGCCTGCGGATGAAGGCTAGTTGTTTGAATTGGAATAATTTGAGCAATGTTTATATGCAATCACTTTTTCAAGTGGTGCATATTCGAAACAATTTTCAAAACAAACTTGAATCAAAATGTTCTAATTCTTGCCAATTAGTCTATACTTGTGTGTGTGCATATCACATAGTAATGCTAGCCTAATAAAACCGGAACAAGAGCATATAATTGTAGATAAGATTCATATCATGATTAGTAAAGACTAATCTTTGATCGGGGGAGCGGGGGCGCTCAATTCATGACCTTGCCCTCTCGTTCCTAAGTTCTTGAGCCGAGACAATCTTGGTGATGATGAACACGTGGCCTTTGGCACGAGTCATGGGTTTCCTACATTTCTTCAAAAAATATTTAGGTGGCGACTCTACATCTGGCAAAGCAGTCCATTTTTGGCAATTTGATTCAAAATCGATTGTCCAAAAGATTTGCCGGATTGGGACTCTTTGGTGTCTATCTATTTCACATTGCACATGTGAGATTAGATTCAAAACCATGGGAGTTCGACACTGTAGGGCTTATTCAAACTTCCAAAAGAGGGTGCGAAAAAGTCGAGCTACAACTATACAAGTATTACCAATTGTCATTTTTACCAGAATTAACCGGAATGCTCAACACCTATTCGCGCGGGTTTTTGGTCTTTCACCAAGGACACACAGGTTAACTTAATTTCCGTAACCACACCTCCTATCCAGATTCACCAAGTTATTCACCCCATTTTTTTTATCAAAACAACATATATTTCAGATATGTAAATATGTGACAATGCTCAATGCAAATGGATGAGAAAATAGTTTCGATTCACCTAATTCTCATGCAATTTCTACAACAATCATAGTTATCCTCCACTGATAGCCCAAAATAGATATCTCTAAACATATAATTAATTTCCATAAAGATAAATTTTCCAAATTCCAAGATGTGAGTGGTAATACATAGCCAACTCCATTATCCTCATCAATATCTATCAAATTTCACATTTCCAACATCAATTCTAATTATTTATACAAAATCAACATTTGATATATTTAGGGAAAAATCTCATTTTTTTCCAAAATCAATTCCAAGTATCAAAACCAACAATTTTATCACAACTCAGCCTTATTTCCAATCCCATAACAATTTTCAAGAATCCATTTGAATACCTCTCTTTTGAGTTTTAACCCAAAACCCTAGATTTGTCCAAAAATCCCCAAATCACAATATTGTTTTAGAAATAGCAAATAACTAAGTTAAAAATCATAAGAAAGTATGAAGAATCCCTACCTCAAGCTTCAAAAACACCGAAACCCAACTTTGTTCATATTAGAATGAAGCTCTAAATGAGCTCTACCTTTTTATGAAAGGGATACGACTGAAGAAATCAATGGATCTAGGTGTATTTATAGAGACTATGAGTTTTAGAGAGAGAGTGAGAGAAAATAGGGTTTTGAAATGTTTATAGATGAAAAAGTGACTCAAAAAGGTGACTTTACGATCTAATATATGCGCATACCGCTCGAGCGCAAGAAGTGTCGCACGAGCGACCAGACACAATAAGTGAGACTGCTCGAGTGAAGAATTTTACTGCTCAAGCAAAGAAGTTTACCACTCGAGCGAAGAATACAAACTCCTAGAAGTTTTTACAAATAGAGGACCATTGCTCGAGGTCAAGAACGACAGCTCGAGCCAACACCTCTCAAGCATAAGAAAGACCGCTCGAGCGAAGAATACCATCTCTCAATATCTCCACAGACCTGCAAAAGTACTCGAAGTTCACAATGACCACTCAGCGCAAGAATCACCGCTCAAGCGAAGAAGCAAAATTATGGGTAACAACAGTTTTGAAAAACAAGCTACCAATCTGTTCCAAATGCAACCGAGACACTCCAATAACCAAACTCAATGAGGAATAAGGAGAAACAAAGCATGAACAACCATATAAGACAATAAAACTTGAATTCAGAACATCAAATGGGTTGGGTTTAAACCAGAATTGCTATATTATCTCAATTTACCATGAAAAATATATGGACAAGAAATATTTGTCAAATAGAGTCTATATAAAATAGGTAAAGTTAGTATAATTTAAATTAGGTTTGGATTTGTGTAGAACTCAATATGTAATTAAAAAATTACATGTTGACTTGACTCTCTTAGAAAAAAATAAACTCTTATAATATGCCACCTAAGTATGAAAAAAACACTATTTTTAATAATATATATATGATTTGAATATTTTGTGAGTGATGGCATCTTACCAAAGTAAAGAACTTTGTCAATGATTAAGAGGTCCATTTTAATAATTCGCCTTAAACCCATAAAAACTCAAGGTCGACCCTACTTCTACCTCTACCACTACCACTACCACCTTCCACCATTCAAACCACCCAAACCATTGCAAAATCTCCCATTTTGCCAAACCATTGTGGACTACCACCAAACTTTTTTTTTTTTTTTTTTGTAACACCCCAAAATAATTACAATAAACCACTCACAATATTAATTACATAATAACATGTGATGAAATAGTCATTTTCCATTAATTCTAATTACTTGTACAAAAGGATAACATATGCAGATATATATTCACAAGTCTAACCCTGAATCTATAGTATATGTTACGAAAAGAAATAAGATATGAAAATAAAACAAATAACAAATACCCTAAAAGCTTACAAATTTCCAAGACAGTTCTTGGTTACATAAAAGTGGAATTCAAATCTAATACAATTAAAGGCCCTTGGTCTGTATAAAACATTCACAAAAAGAACCAACAAAATGAAGCTTTTGCTCCAAGTCCTCCTAAGATATTGCCTTAGCAGAGGCATATCATCGGCATTTGAAATGTTTTTCCCACATAGGGTGAGCCAAAGCCCAGTAGAAATAATTCAACATAGTATATAAATCTTAACAAATCTATAAGGTGAATGCATATGCAACGCTCATGCCAAAACATTTTATATCTCTTTCCAAAACTATGCAACGCCAAGTTAATATCATAATTCATAAATCATTTCCTTCACAATAGAAAATAGGGCAGTGAATCACACTCTGGGAATCTTAAAACCAATGCAACCTTTCACAGAAATTTCGTCCGCGAGAAACTGTGAACCGACGCCCATGTAAACGTAGGTTATACAAGCACTACTATTGCCATTTTACGGATATTTCATCTACGGGATCGACACCCATGTATGCGTGCAGTTTTTAGGACTTTCACCATGGACACTTAGGCTAACTTGTTTCAACGAGACAATACGGCTCTGTTTGGTTGTGTTTTAGAAATGTGATTCTACACCTACACTTGAGCATGACGTTTGGAACGAGTTTTGGAGATACATTTCCAAAACTCTGCAGAGAACTCTGAGACAGGTGCGCGTTTCAGAATTTTTTTTTTGCAAATTTTGGCGGACGGGACGTCTGGCCGATTGACCGGAATAGTGATTTTTTTTTTTTTTTTTTTTTTTTGCAATTGATATATAATCGAAAAACACATTTTCTGAAATTTTTAAAATTTTTTATGTGCTTTAAAATAATTTTGAGTTGTATGAGTTGTAAATTTTTGTATCAAATATCAAATGTCACATCAACAATTCCCCACTCAAATCAAAACTTTTTTCAAAACTATTTTCAAAACTCTTTACCAAACAAATTTTCTACACTCAAATCATAATTCCAAACCCCACAAACGCAAAATACAACTCATACTCTCAAATCATAATTACAAAACACAACCCTATATGTTTCCCAGATTCACCATTTTTTCTCAAATGATAAACATTTTCAATGTATAAGTGTAAGATAATGCTCAATGCAAATGAATGAGAAAATAGTTTCAATTCTCCTAATTCTCATGTAATTTGTACAACAATCATAGTTATCCTCCAACGATTGCCTAAAACAGATATTTCTAAATAGATACATAGTTCTCATTAAAGATAAACTTTCCAAATTTTCAAAATGTGAGTGATAATAAATATCCAACTCCACCATCCTCATCAAAACTAATCCAATTTCATATTCCCAACAACAATTCCATAATTTATATAAAATCAACATTTAACATAATTAGGGCAAAACCCCATTTTCTTCTAAAATCAATTCTACACAACGAAACCAACTATTTTATGACACTCAATCTTATTTCCAATCCCACAACCATTTTCCAAGAATCCATTGTAAAAAACCCCTCTTTTGATGTTTAACCCAAAACCCTAGATTTGTTTCAAAATCTCCAAAATCACAATATTGTTTAGAAATTGCAAATAACTAAGTTAAAACTCATAAAAAGGTGCAAAGAATCCCTGCCTCAAGCTTAGAAGACCAGAGAGAGAATGGAGATGCTTCAAAAATGCCGAAACCCAACTTTGTTTAAATCAAAAGGAAGCCCACGGCGTGCTTTACTTTTTTAGCAAATGAACACGGGTGAGGAACTCAATGGATCTAGGTGTATTTGTAGAGAGAAGTAGAGTTTTAGAGAGAGAGGGTGTGGATCTAGGGTTTTGGAAAAGTTTAGAGAGAGAGAGAGATATATATGAAAAAGTGACTCAAAAGTGGCTTTTCACGAACTGATATACGCACAGATCGCTTGAGCGACCAGACACAATAAGATGCACTGCTCGAGTGCAAGAAGCTTCGCTTGAGCGAAGAATACAAACTCCCAGAAGTTTTACAAACAGAAGACCAACGCTCTAACGCAACAAGGCCTACTCGAGCCAACACCACTCGAGTGCAAGAAGCTTCGCTCGAGCAAAGAATACCACTTCCTAGTAGTTTTGTAGACCTGCAAAAGTACTGAGAATTTACAAAGGCTGCTCGATCGCAAGAAGTGACGCTTGAGCGAAGGAACAAAATTATAGGCAACAACCGTTTGAAAAACAAGCTTCTAACCTGTTCCAAATACAACCAACACATCCCAATAGCTAAACTCAAAGAGAAATGAGGGGAAACAAGACATGAACAATTGTATAAGATAATGAAACCCAGATCCAAAACATCAAATGGGTCGGGTCTAAATCAAAATCGCTAAATTTTTGCCACGCAAACTTTCTTCTAGTTGCCCCAAACCCACCTCACCACTATCATCTAACAATCTCAACGTCTTCTATAGCAATCTTACCAAAACCACCATCTTAATTAAAGAAAACAAAGAGAAGAGACACAACGAACGATCTAAGGAGATATGTGGGGAAAAAAGTAACGGAAGGAGTGTGTGCTATCGATGCCTCTTTCAATCGCCACTATTGCCTTTCCCGCAATCACCTTTATTGCCTCTACCATTCGTTACTTTGCAACCCTACCCCTCCCGATTGCCTGAAGTCTGGCCTTTCCATTTTCTTGCCCCTTCACCTAAATCCCTCATTCACTTTCCTTTCATATCTCGGCCACTGTACTCTATGTTTAGTTGGGGGATTTGAAAAGGGATTTGGAAAGAAAAGGGAAAAAGGTGTGTGAAATTAGGTGAAATATAGGTATATGTTATTCATATTTCACTTACATTTTTCATTTTTCTTTCCCAATCCCTTAACCAAACACATCGTTAGTCAAATCCTCTCCTCCTCCATTTCCTTCCCCAACATCATCGCCGGAAGCCCTTCCTATTCTCTAGTCTCATTCCCTAAAGCCCTCATTTTTCCCCATCTTGCGCCAACTACCTCCTCATTTCTTCTCTCTCTCTCTCTCTCTCTCTCTCTATATATATATATATATACACTTAACCAAAATCATTTAACATAAAACTTTGTAATTAAAATATAGAAAATAACTTGAATAAAACTTACAATTACAATTGTAGCAACTGCAAGGATCTTAACTTTGTTACAGAGGGATTAATTTTCTGAATAAAACTGAAATCTGAAAACTGAAGACTGGGTTCATACATTCAATGGATTACATTATATAGAAAAGAAAAGTAGCATGTGATTGATGAAGGTAACTGGCAGGGCATGAGGCAAAGTAGATGCTGTCGGTTGCTTTCGGTGGAGTGATTGCACGGATGAGTAGCTTTAGTAACAGTTGATTGAGTGAATAGTGACAGTGAACAGTAAAAGTGATCAGTAACTTTTACTATTCATCACTTTCGGTGGAACATGTGAATATAGGAATCAATATAGATACAAATTAGCAGCTTTTCTCAGAAGAGTATTGGTTGAAGCTAATTTGTATTTATAGGGAATCCCATGTTGATTAGGCATATGGGTCCTGAGCATCTTGGAACTCAGATCTTCCATATGAGATGGGTTGAGTAGTTAAGCTTTCAGAAGATCGTGACTGTTCTGAACTATCTTTTGAACTTTCTGGATTGGTTGACTGGACTTCACCTTGATCCATAATTTGGCAGACTAACTGGAGCACTTCATCTTTGGATAATTTGGACTTGCTTTTGGATTTGATTTTGGGCTGAGCAGGAGGTGAACTGGGCTTTGACTGAGCCTTGGATTTGGATTTTGATTTGAGCTTTGATTGAGTCTTGGGCTAAGCCGGTACTGCAGGAGCTTTGGACTTGGCCTTGGACTTTGATTTATCAGTATTGGACTGAATCTGAATTTTTGATTTGGATGACTTGGGCTTCGAACCACTAGATGAGGGGCTTCCAAGGTTGATTGGAGAAAGGTTGGGCTTGACTTCCTTGGCTGATTGCAGCAGTTGGGTTCTGCTGGGCTTTAACCATTGCAGGAGTAGGAGCACATTGATCAGCTGGGAACTCTTCTTGAACAATTTCAAATATACGAGGCAAATTGTACTTAGCCCACCATTTGACTGAATGATGACGGATGATTATGTTACCATCAACTCCATAATGCCATTTAAATATCCAAGGAATTTTATATTTGGATATAAAAATTAACAATAATGGAAATGATCTTTGATGAGCAGTGAATGGGTAAACAGTAGCAAAATAGTTGATTAATTCAAGCAGATCATCGGGAAGAATATCTGAAATGGCGCCATAATGAGTCCACCATCTCAGAAACCAGGAAGGTAATTCTGACTTGAATTTTTGATCAAAAGAAATGAACCAGGAGTGACTGAAAGTTTCATTTTGGTACAAGAAGATCTTGAACCAAGCATCAATGTAATCATGGTAATTGTATTGAATAGAGTGACCAGGTAAATCACGAAGCTGATAAGGAGGACCCCATTCAGCTAAGGAAACAATGTTGTGAATGTAAATAGAATGATACAAAACCTTGCTAGCATAGGTTCGATCATAAATGGGTTTGATCAGAACTGATTGGTGGTGAATCAGGATATCCTTGTAATATGTGAGTGTTTTCTCTGGATGTGAAAGAATGAAATGGCATCCAGAGCCAAAATAGGATTGAGCAATTTCATGAATAGTTTGACTCTTGGGGTGACTGGGTTCTTTGAAGAAGAGATTGGTGGTGTGTGATTTAACATAATCAGATCGAGAAGACCTGATTGGATTAGCAAGGAATGGAGTAACGGAAACTACTTGGCTAGAAGAAGCCAAAGCAGAAGAATAATTGGGTCTGGGAATGTTACCAAGAGCTTGGTAACGATTGACCATTTCAATTGGGTGGTACTGGGTAACTATTTCCAAAGGAGGAGGAACAATTTGTTGATTAGGTTTACTAGATGGGACCAAAGACTTGGAAGGAGGCCTTGGACGAGACATCTGTTGAATCAAGAAACAATGATTAGTAGTAGAGAATTAACAACCAGATAAAAGATCAAGACAATTTTGATGATGATTCAAACAATTGTAATTATGAGCAAGTAAATTGCGACGAGCTTGAATCTGATTGTAATTGATAAATTGGGCTCTTTTAGTAGTGTTTCGGGCTAATTTGAGGCGGTGAATACGGTAGGTCAATTGTTTGATCAAGGTTTTGAAATGGGTAATTCGGGATTTGTGATAAGAAATAAATGGTGTAGCAGGTGCAGTCATCCCTTACCCCCCTGTAAAAATTCCCGGGTAAGAAAATCAAGGAGGGAATTTTGACAACCAGGTATGTACTCAATATCAAAATAAAAAATACTTAAAATAGATTGCCAACGAGCAAAAATTTGCTTACTAGCAAGATTTTGAACATCTTTTTGTAAAACATATTTAGCAGATTTGCAATCAACACGAAGTAAAATTTTTTGATTTAAAATATCATCTTGAAATTTACTAATACATAAAACAGTAGATAATTTTTTTTTTTAATAGTACTATAATTTAATTGTGCTTTATTCCAGACACCAGAATGATAGCAAACAATTTGTTCAGATGAATGAGGAGTGACTTTCTGAAGAAGAATGCCACCATAACCAATATCAGAAGCATCAGTTTGAATAATTTTGAATGAGTTCTCAGTAGGAATACCAAGACAAGGAAGAGTTTTAACATAGGACTTGACTTGTTGAACAATAGCAGTATGAACAGAAGACCAAGGAGGAGGATTATCTTTTAACCTATCAAAGAGAGGTTGACAGACTTTCCTAAGGTCTTTATAGAACTCAGCAATATAATTAAGGGATCCTAGAAACCGTTGTAATTGGGTTTTATCAAGAATTTCATCAGGAAACTTAGAAGCAAACTCAATAAAGCGACTAATTGGGAGAATAGTATTATGGTGAATGTCATATCCTAAAAATCTAACTTTAGTTTGAAATAATTTAATTTTAGGGGCAGATATGACTAGACCATGACTTTTGATTGTATAAAAGAATGCAGTTAAATGTTTCCAATGTTCACTGATGGATTTGGAGAAAATTAATATGTCATCAATGTAAACAATAGAGAAATGACTAAATGGGTTGAATATGTCATTCATGATATTTTGAAATTCACTAGGGGCATTTTTTAATCCAAATGGCATAACATTCCATTCATATTGACCAAAAGGTGTATTAAAAGCAGTTTTATATCTATCTTTTGGGTGAATTTGAATTTGCCAAAAACCACTTTTTAAATCAAATTTACTAAAAATAACAGCTTGACTAAGTTTTTAATTAAATCTTTTTTTTATTAGGAATAGATATCGAATCCATTCTAAAACAGCATTTAATGGTTTGTAATTAATAACTAAGCGAGGGACACCTCGTTCTAATTCAGCATTTTTATTAACATAAAAAGCAGGGCAAAACCATGGTGATTTACTAGGACTAATAATACGATTTCTTAATAATTCATTAATTTCTTTTTTACACATTTCAAGTAGTTCATGATTCATTTGAATAGGTCTAGATTTAGTAGGTATTTGTCTTTCATTAAAATTTTTGATATATGGCAAAGTAACTACATGTTTTTTCCTATGCCAAAATGCAGTAGGTAAAGATGAACAAACAGTTGATTCAAGTTTTAATTTAAAATCATTGATTTGAGAAATGATAACAGGATTAGTTAATTGTTGATCAATTATTTTATAATTAATTTCTTCTTTAAGAAAATTGATTTGTCGAATTAACCTATTAATAGTATGGGAAATAGAACAATCTTTTAATTGGTTTAATTCTAACATTTCTGGTGGAGATAAAAATTTAAATGTAACAGGTTGGCCTAAAACATGAGTAGTAATGCCTGTACTAGATGTAGTAAATGGGTAGAGTAAATATATAAATGGGGTACTTAAAATGATTTTATTAGTCATATTTTTAACTAAAACAAAGGAGGTTTTAAAACATATATTATCTTGACAAATATGTACTTTAGGTAATTTATATTTAATATGCATTTGACTACCATTAGCAGAGGTTAATTTCTCATGAAATTTTTCATAATATTTAGTAGGAAGCAAACCTTCTTGCACACAGTTTAAATCAGCACCAGTATCAATTAGAGCAATTAATTCTAATTCAAAATCATCAATGACTAGTTCAATTTGTGAATACCATTTTTGCATATAAATTTTATTAATTAGATTGATTCTCTTATTATCAAGGTTATCAGTTTGAGAGCGATTATCAAATACTAGATTATCAGGATTAGTTGGATCAGAATCATGATCAGAATTATGTACAGATTCATGGGGAGATTCTTTATTAGTTTGGAAATTGTCTAGGCTTTTATTAAGTTTTAGGGTAATGATTTCATCTTCTAATTTGCGATCTTTATTTTGTAATTCTTTAATAGTTTGTTTAATGTGATGGATTTCATGTTGTAAATCTTGAAGAGTAATTTCTTTGTGTTTATTCTTAAATCGATCTAGAGTTTTGGATAGACTAATGATAGGTTTATCAATTTTAGGTTTATCGTCAGGATAAAGTAATAAAGATTTTAATTTATTAATATATTTTTGTTTTAATTCTGGATCATCTAATTTACTAATTAATTCAATAAGAGCAGATTCTTCTTGGCTTTGTTTAGTAAGAACAGAGATTTGTTTAATTGGCTTACAACAAACATCATTACATCCTAATTTAACATTATTATCAGAATCTTCACTAGATGAAGGAGAATCAGAGGATGCGGTTGGATGATCAGAAGAGGAATCACTAATAGATTGATTTAATTGAAAAATTTCATATAATTGATTTTTGGAATCATTATCAATTTGAAGTTGATTAACTCGATCTTTGAGTTTTTGTTTTTCTTTATATTTATTAGCATAATGTCCTTTTTTACCACAATTATAGCAGGTAATATCTTTATTAGATTTAGATTTTGGATGTGATTTAGATTTATAATGTTTCTTTTTGGGTTTAGTATAAAATTTATCATTTGATTTAGAGGGTGAATAATCTTTGCGATATTTGGTAGAATATTTGGATCTATGTTTATGTTTGGAATATTTGTAGGATTTCCTTCGAGAGGGTGCAACAGGAGGTAAACCATATTGTTCACAGAAATTTCCTAATTCATATTTAGTTTTATGTTTATCTTTAGTAGCTTTTTGACTAAGTTTAAGATCAATACACATTTTTAATCCTTCTTTTTGAATAGTGCTAATTATATCACCATATGTTAAATTATCATATTCTATAACACCAGTAGGTTGACTAAGAATATCTCGAATTTTATGGGCAAATAAACTAGGTAAGCCATTAATAAATTTTTCTTTCCAAAATGATTTTGTACAGTCTTCTCTTAACATAACTCTAGAAGTAAAAACATCTTTATACCATCTAAAATCACTTAAGGTTGGACAAGTAAGATTACTAAGTTGATCATGTATGCGAGAATAAATATTAGTAGGTGTGCCTATGAAATGTCTAACAATTGTGTAGATTAATGTATTAATACCGTCAGGGTGACAACATCCAATAGTTTCATAAAAAATAGGTAGATTATTTTCATCGACTTGGTTAGCATAAATAATAGAGTCTCATTGATCATTAGTAAGATATTTTTCCCACCAAGATTTGAGCATACCAGTGAAACCAGAAGTAATAAGAGTAACAATTTCAGGTTGTGAATATTGGGGATAATTTGAAAGATAACTATTTGAGACCATAGATAAATGATTTAATTTTTGGAGGATTTGATTGTCATAAGTTGAGGATTGATTGGATGTGTAACTTCGAAATCAGTTTGAGTAGGAGAATTTTGAGATTCTGCATCGTCATCTGGTAAATGTGTGTGAGTTGAATAAACAGTTTTACTAATTTGTGAAGTTGTAGAATTATCAATTCCTTTTAATTTGCTTTGAGAGGTTTGAGAGGTCGGACCAAGATGTAGTTGACTATTTTTCCTAAATAGAGGAGTATTAAATATTTCATCTTCAGTTTCAATTTCAGTAGGGACACTAGATGTACTATGCCTAGAAGATTGACTACGATTAAATTTAATACGAACAGAACCATCATCATATTGTTGAATGTCTTGGATATCTTGGATTGAAGATTGTTGTTGATTATGTTTGTAATTTTCGTTAACAGTAATCCATTGATCTGGGAGATCTATATTTTTCCATTCAATCATTTGGGAAACATTGATATGAGTATCAGTGCTACTACTTTGAATTAACAGTGTTTTATCTTGGGACTTTTATGTAAAGCCTGAACATTTAAATTGGTTTTCATACATTTATAATGAACGCGATAAATTAAAGCAATATTATGAACCTTTTCTTTCATATTTGTAAATGAACCATTTAATTGAATGTTCAGAGTTAATGCATCTAAAATATGTGGATCTCGTAAACTGAGAGTAAAATCAGGAAAACAATTAAAATGTACTGGACCTTTATGAAGACCAGTTTCCATCATACCCATTAAGCTATCATTGTAATTAAGAAAACGAGCATCACGTAAAGATAATAAAACCGAAGTATTTTTTCCTACCATAGTCAAAGGATTAATACCAACTTGAATTAAACCAATATGAATAAAATTGTAACCATTTTTAAAATGTCTTTTGATTAAATTAGCATCAAATAATTGGCAAGTTTCTCTAGGTTTTTCTAAAGCATAAACTTGTTCAATTGTTTTAACATGCAAGGTAACTTTGAAAGCATTCTGTATAAAAGTTGTTTTATAAATTTCTTTAATTGGCAATTTTGGTATATTCCATCCCGGGTTAATTTTATCATTTTGTATTTCAACATCTTCTTCATTAATTACTAATCCTTGGTTAGTGTAGACACCCCATTTTGACCGGCCCTAAGACTTGGGCATTTTAGTTTGACCATCTTCACCAAAAAATCAAATTGAAATTTTAATCCCGAAACTCACTCATTTTGGTCAAATTAAAATATTTTTGTGTGTTTGTATAAATTTTTAAGTGTGTTTATATAAATTGGTATGTGATAAAAAATAACAAAAACAAAAAAAAATAAAAAAATAAAAATAATAAAATCAAATATATATGAGTAGTGGGTGGAGTGGGTGATATAATTCGGTGGAATAGGAGAATATTGGAGCAGGTGAAGACAATAATGATAAAAAGAGAAAAGGAGAGGGAGTGGGTGAAGAAAATGGGGGGCTCTCGGCAAACCGACAGACTGACATGCAAATTAAAAAATACACACTGGACAACAGCTAGCACACTACCACCCACCACCTCGGGATCTCTCTCTCTTTTCACCATACATGGACACATGCAAAGACAAACGAGGCACACTCACAAAAGGAGAGATCACGAGATACACGGTAGAGAGAGAAAGGAAAAAAAGGAGGGGTGGATACACAAAGACACCCACATGCACACTCAGGGGGGGGCTGCACACAGACACGAATATACATCTCTCTCTCTATAGGAGATTTTTTTTAATAAGCACAAGGGAGATGGGGTGAGTGGGTTCGGGTTTGTTGAAAGGATAAAGGAGAAGAGACACAGCATGGTTTAGGAGGAGAAGCAAGCTAAACCCACGGTTTAGAGATGAAAACAGAGGCACACCATCACAGAGAAAAAAAGAGAGCTACACGGGTGAGGGAGGAGGGAGCTTGAGATGTACCACACACACCCAGCACACATGCATGATTGCCATACTCACACACAAAAGTTTCAAACACAGAGGAATACACGAAGGAGGGGGGGATGGACACCCACATGCACAGATAATTCACTCTCTCTCTCTCTAGAGGAGAGACCCATTTTTCAGCCACGGCTTGGAAAGGAAGAGAGAGCACCAACCCATATTGACACTCAACACACATGGAGGGAAGTTGAGGAGGACAATACACATTGACAGTGCCACACCCTCACGGCATGCACCTCCACACATGAACACAGCAGCTGGGGGGGAGAGATACACACGGGTTGACAGAGGATACACGGTTGAGAGAGGGGAGAGAGACATTCACACACTACACTCCCTCTCTTCTCCTTCACGGCACTCACCGGACCACATACACCATAACCTCCCACACCACAATCCTCACCATGCATGCACCTCAACCCACCGTCCAGCCCCAGACCAGCAACACCACACGAGCACACACGCACCCATTCTACCCACACGGCTTTCTCTCCAAAGACACCCAACCCATGCACGCACAGACCATGCACGACCAACTCAGCAGCCACCATGCACAGCCACCATCCACACCCACGGCCACACACCCATGGCCGCACACCACCACTAGCAACACAACACCACCCTCGGCAGACCCTAGCGCACAACACACACATTCACACAACTTCACCATGCACGGCTAAACTCCCTCACACCCACCTTCATCCTCCCACTCACGGCCTTGACACCCATCACAAACCCAGCCACCTCTCCTCTCTCTAACCCACCAACTTCCACCCTCTCTCTCTACCGTGGTCACTCACACACACCTCCCTCTCTCCCCCCCTACACGGAGCTCACTGATTCTACACTCACACGTACCCACAGACCCGTATACATACTTCACACACCTCCATGCACAACACCCGGCAGCATCCATCACCTCCCTTACCTCTTCTCTCTCTAACAGCACTCTCTCTCTCTCTAACCCACTCTCTCTCTACCTCTCTCTCTCTAACCTACTCTCTCTCTTCCTCTCTTCTCTCTCTAAGACTCTCTCTCTCTATGTATATCTCTCTATGTATATATATATATATTTTATATGTATAATATGTGTATTTATATAAATGTTTTATATGTATTTATATGTATAATATATGTATTTATAATATATGTATTTTATATGTATTATATTTGTGTCATGCTATTTTTTTTTTTTATGTATATATTTTATATGTATCATATGGTCATGGGTGTTAGGTAATATAAAAACAAAAAAAAAGATTTTTAATGTTGGTTTCATGTGGGTGTTAGGTAATATAAAAACAAAAAAAAGATTTTTAATGTTGGTTTCATGTGGTCATCGGTGCTGGCGTGCTTCGCCTGCCAAAGCTGGGCTGTGGGGAGAGTTGTAAACTGAGGAAATTTGCACATCATCCAATAGTGATTTCCCTATAAGCCATGCTAGTCAGATTTCAAATCCGTTCCTTGGTTTGCCGCTTGAATCTGGAAAATGTGAATCATATGGTGTCGCGGAACCCGGGACATGCGAAAAGGAGTGGAATGCACCAATGATGCAGTTCTTTATTTTATTTTTATTTTGAGTGTTGTGAAGTTTTATTTTTATTTTATTTTTCTCTCATCTCTCCCTCATTCGGATCTGTAATATTTAAGGTGTTGTAATAGTTCCCCCACCCCGCTTCTTTCTATCCCGTTCTTTATCGCTTTCCCTAACTGTGTGTATATATATATCTGACATGCCATGCATATCCATGCTTTACATTTATGTCTCATGCATTAAGATTCGGCTATATTTACATGTGTGGATTTAATCAATTCTTCTGTGATTCTATGCGCTACCCCATGTTTTTGAGATGATTCACATGCCATATTTTAGAAGCCGAATCTTTAGTGCATCTCATGAGTGAATTGCATTAGGATCCTGTATATAAGATCATGCATATTTTACTAACTTTGTTTTGTAGCTGTTCGAGGGACGTCGGTCAATCTGTGAGTTTTTATGCTTTAGCATCCCTTTTGTGTGTGATTTTCTTATTATGTTTAGTATCCTACCATGTGGCTATTTGTTTAAGTGATAAACTGTTTGAATGCCTGTGGATGAAGGCTTGTTGCTTGAATTGGAATAATTCGATAAATGTACGTTTTTAAGCCCACTTTGTAGTGGCAAATTCACAAACTTTAAGCCCACTTGAGGTGGCAAATTCAAACCCTTTTCGGAAAACAAACATGAAGTTGAATTGTTCCAATTTGAGCAAACTAGTCTATACTTGTATACTTCACATAGTAAATTTTAGGATTTACTAAAATAATCAGAACATAAACATATAAAGAAAATAAAAGTCATATCATGGTTTAGTAGAGGCCGATCTTTTGATCGGGTGAGCGGGGGTGCTCATTATTGACCTTCCCCTCTCATACCTAAGGTTCCGAGCCAAGCATCCTTGGTTACGACGAACAGTGGCCTTTGGCACCGAGTCATGGGTTTCCTAATTTCCCAAAATATTAGGTGGCGACTCTGAGATCTGATGACGCAGTCCATTTTTGACAAAATTGCAATAAAATGGATTTTCACTAAAAGTTGCCAAATCTGGACTCTCATCTACGTTTCACATTGCACTCGTGAGACATTGAGATCAAAGAGATCTCGGGAGTCCGAACTGTTTAACGCGCGCGGGTACCCTCCCGGGCATGTTACAGTTTCTGGCGACTCTGCTGGGGATTTATGAAACCTTGACTCGAACTCCATGATATGACTTTTATTTTCAATTATATGTTTATTGCATTGCATGCATTGGTGCACTTAAAGTTCCTGTGTTGCCCAGATGTTGGTGGGAACACAGACACACTTTTTGTGACACTACATCTATCTTTACGATACTTTAGAGGCTTTGTGTTGTAACCTTTTGAGATTTGTCAAAAGGGTAGCTTTGCTATGTAGCCCTGCTATCTAGCTTTGCTATCTAAGGTTCTCAGACTTCGAAGAGAGGCTATTTGACTCTTCTGATTTCCTGGGATCTTTATTGGTTATGACTCAAAGGACTCTTTGGTAACGTCACCTTGACTTCAACCCTTAGAACAGAGCTAACCTTGTACATATAGTGAGCTATAGTACCTTTCAAATTAGGACATGATGCTTTCCCATTTCTAGGATGTGTGATACCACTTGTCTGAATAGTGAACCCTAGATCACTTCAAAAGCTAGGACAGGATAACCCTACCCTCCATAGGGGTGTTTGTTCTCTTTCCTGCTATGTGTTATGTGCAATGTATTGGATCTATACAGGGGTTCTCAAATTCGAATAAGTGGTTCAGGTTGTTCAGTTTAGCACCATTACTTCAAAAAACAAAAAAAAAAAATAACAAACACATAAAATCACAAAAAAATTTGTAAAATATAAAAAAAAAAAAGAAAAAAAAATGTCGATATCCCACAAAGTCGACCATCTCTGTGATTGGGGAGTGACCACCCGTTGATTGCACGAGCTTTATTTTGAGTGTTGTGGCTGGCCCACACTTTGACTGGCAATTTGAAAATGGTTTTATTCTGAGTTCTGAATTGAGTATTGAGTCTAAGTTTGACTCCACCAAGTTTGTAGAGTTGGGGTTAGGCTCGAGTCAGCCTAGTGAGTCAGAGTCTGTTGATTTCGAAAGTGCCAACCTAGACATTTCTGTCCTGTCTAGGTCTTCTTTGTCATTTTCTTTTGAGTCTGTTGTCATTGCTGAGTCATAGTCTCTTTTCAATAAACAGAAAAACAAAAAAAAAATGCCATAGAGTCTGCCTACTTTTCTGTGCCTTTAAATCATTGCATTGACCAAAGTTTTTCAAAATGTTTTCCAAAATTCTGATAAAAACAAAGAGGAAGAATTTCCTCGGGATTTGCAAATTTTGATCAACTGAGAGGAAGAGAGGTGTGCTAAGCCTTTGATGAATAAAATCATTTTTGTTAATGTGAGTACTGAGAAAGATCCTGGCTTGGTCCAAATTGGTTCTAGCTTGTTTTCATAAGAGTACGAGTGATTAGTCACTTTGTGAAAAGATTTCAAAAACTATTTTTGCGTGGTCCTGCGAAGACAGGCCTGGAATTGATTATATAGCATAGGATCCCTCTTGACTCGAGGTCCGACCTCCTTAGCTCCTTAGCTTTCAAACCGTGATTCGAAGTATTCAATCACCAATCAAAGTGTAAGGCTTGCATAGCCGAATGGGAAACAGCCCTTGAACTAGGGGCAAGGATGTGATTCAAATGGAGGCAGCCTTTCAACTAGGGACAATAAGGTCAAATATGAATGGAAATAGCCCTTGAACTAGGGGCAATGATGTGATCCATGATATGATTCAAATGAAGGCAGCCCTTCAACTAGGGGCAATAAGGGAGAATGTGATTTCGATTTGAAACGGCCCTTGAACTAGGGGCAACAGTGTGAGGCTTGCATAGCTGAAATGGAGGTAGCCCTTGAACTAGGGGCAATAAAGTATCACCCTTGAGAGGCTCGCTGGGCCGAAAACCCGGAAGGGCGACCCAGGCAAAAGTTAGAGCACAAAAAAAAAAAAAAAAAAAAAAAAAAAAAAAAAGGAAAAATAAAAAGAAAAATGAAAAGCTCGCAAGGTTGAAAACCCGAAAGGGCGGCTTTGGCAAAAGTTAGAGCGCAAAAGGAGAGTGTCAATACCCGAGTGAACCTTAGCCAAAACTATGTAGAGCCTGTGATTTAGATTGGAAATAACCCTTGGACTAGGGGCAAGAAGGTCAGATGTGATTTAGATTTGAAGGAGCCCTTGAACTAGGGGCAAAAGGTTGGATGTGATCAAAGAGTTAAAATTGAACCGTTTCCCAATGAAGATCGCCCAGAAAGGAAAAACCCAGAATTTGAGAGAATGAATTTTATTATTGAAGGACAGTCGAGTTCCTATCCACTACACTAGGGGCAACACTAGGGGCAACTTCGGACCCAATTAGCCTAGTCCCTACATCATCATATCTACTGGTCAAGTGTAGTAGTTGTTCTCATAGTTGGCTTAGAGATTCCCCAATTAACATGGATAAGCTAAACTGAAACCTTTGAGAGGCTCGCTGGGCGGAAAACCCGGAAGGGTGACCCAGGCAAAAGTTAGAGCAGAAAAACAAAAAAAATTAAAAAACATGATAAAAAAAAATGAAAATGAAAATGAAAAAAAAAATGAAAAAAAAAGAGAAAAATGAAAAAAAAAAAAAAAAAAAAAAAATCAAAAGCTCGCAAGGTTGAAAACCCGAAAGGGCGGCTTTGGCAAAAGTTAGAGCGTAAAAGGAGAGTGTCAATACCCGAGTGACCCTCAGCCCGAACTACGATGGCCTGATTCCTATCTTTGGGATACGTAGGTAGCTTCATCTCGAAGTTCGGCCCTAATAATTTTTCAACTCATTCATCTTGTCCATGTTTGCTTGGTGTGTCTTTAGTCGACTTGGTTGTCCTATCCGTGTTTGATTGGTGTATCTTCGTTCTGCTCAATTCAATTGGTTTGATTAACTTGGTTTAGTTCGGTTCGATTCGGATTGGCGGTTCGGTTCGGTTCGGTCCGGTCCGATTTTTGCTCGACTTCATTCGGTTCGGTTTGGCTCGGTTCGGTTGGCTTGGTTCAGATATCCCCTTTGATTATCTGGTTTGGGACTATGCACCCCAATAGTTGATTCCATGTTAGTTGAGTAGTGACCATTTGCAAAAATAGATTTTGATTAATTTGAATGAAGCTGACTAATTTTTCTCGAAAATTGTTCCATTTTTGCAAAACTTGGACCATTCTTTGGATTTGAAAAGGGAAAATTTTCAGTGTTCACAGTTTAGCTTACATGATTTGAAACAGAAAATGGAATAAGTATGCTAATCTAACTCTCATATTGATCAAAACATGTTTACAAAAAATCAAGAGACAAAAAAAGGGTCAAGGCAATGAACTAGGGGCATAGTCGAGTTAGAGATTCTGTCTTCTTCACTGCTCGAGTCAACTATTCAGTGTATATAAGTGTGTATTCATACCAGTCAAGGTATTCATACCAGTCAGTGTACATAAGTGTGGGGTGTTTTGGGAAGAGATAAAAAATCAGATTTTTAGATTTTTTATCTCCTCTTCTCTCACAGAAAAGCTGATTATAATCTGCTTATAATCAGCTTTTCACCAAAAATCAGATTATAACCATCTTCCCAAAACACCCCTGTGTATTCATACCAGTCAGTGTATTCATACCAGTCAGTATATTTATACTAGTCGGTGTATTTATACTAGTCAGTGTATATAAATGTGTTTGGATCGTTTTGCTTTGTTCTTCTTTCGTTAAGTCATTTTTTATTCAGGTCAGTATAGAGTCAATGTCTAATTCAGACTTCAAAAATTCAATCATTCTCAAATTCAATCAAACAAATTGTTTTCAAGCTCAAAGTGATATGCCAGTCATGCCAGTGATGAGCAAAAAAAGAAACTGATTTTATTGAAGTCAGGAGAGGACATCCCCGATTGCAGAGACTCAAAAAAAAAAAGACACAAAAACAAAAAACAAAAAAAAAAAAAAACAAAAACAAAAACAAAAACAAAGAGAGAGAGAGAGATGGATCTTTTTCTTCTTTTTTCTCCGGCAGCAGCTCGGCGACGAAGATTACAACAGGCTTCATTTGCACACAGCTTCATTGCCTAACTTTTCCATCAGCTGCCTCGCTTCAACTTTACTCCTTTGAAGCTTTTGAAGACTCTGCCTCGGCCTTGGCAGAGCTTCCAAAGGAGATTATTCCTCGCCGGCCATCAAATTGGTTGTGCGAAGGAACTCCGAATCGAGTCACAGAGGTCGTCAGTCGTTTTAGCTCCTTGTTCTGCTTCTTCAGCGCACTAACTTCCCCTCGAGAATCTTTGTACATATGCTGAAGTAAAGAAAGTTGTGCATTCAATCGATGCACCTCACACGTTCTGTTCTGCAGTCGACGGGACAAGTTGGAGACCGCAGTCACGGTCTCCACACATGACCTCAGCGTATACGAGTTTGCTTCGATATCAGACTGTGCCGCCATGATTTGTTCAACTGACATCGCTGGAAAGTTAAAAACAGGAGAAGGAGGAGGAGCTCGTGGTTGAGGTTCAGGGGAGTCAGAATTGGTCATCTCTATCGTGGACTCGTTCAGGTCTGGGAAAAGAGTGAGAGAACCTTGTGAAGAGGCCATGGCAAAGAAGAGTAATGCAAAAGAAAGAGGTTGCAGAGTGGTGGCAGAGAAAGTTTGCAGGCTTTTGCTCTGCCTCTCTCTTTCGCAGGCCTCAACTTAAGAAGAGGATGAAACCAAAGAAGAAGACAAAGAAAGAGGAAGGCTCGAGACGATCATTGACAATCGAGGCAGGATTGGATAGCCTGTCGGTCAGGCGCCGCGATTGTTGAAATCGCGCGATAGACACGACGCTCGAAGAAGATGAAGGAAGAGAGAGTGAGACAAAAATAGGAGAGGCGGGAGAGTTGTATATATATATATATATGTATTGTATAGCTATGTAATATAGATATTTGTTTGAACATTTGGGTCACAGGTGTGGCTTGGGTTCAGTGGTTTGGCCTAGTGAGTTAAGGATTGAAAGGCTGAGTCCGAGGTCAGGGGTTCGAACCCCACATCGAGTCTTTCTTTGTTTTGTTTTTGTTTTGGTTTTGATATATACATGTTTTGTCCACCTATATATAGATATATATATTTGTTTGAATTGTTTCTGTCACCCGAGTGGCTTGGGTTCAATGGTTAGGCCCAGTGGTTGAAGAGTGAGAGGCTGAGCCTGAGGTCAGGGGTTCGAACCCCACATTGAGTGTTTCTTTTTGGTTTGTTTTGGTTTTATGTATATATATGTCTTGTATAGTATATATATATATTTGTTTGTATATGTTGTCACAAGAGTGACGCGGCTCAGTGGTTAAGGACTCGGAGGCCGAGCTTGAGGTCAGGGATTCGAAACCCCGCATTCCATGTCCATCCATTTTGTGATTTTTCTTTCTTTTTGCGTGTTTTGCGTGCGTGTGCTGACGTCAGCAAATGGAATATGCCTTCTCAGTAACGGTATCTTCCCACTGACGGTAGCAAACAGAATATTCCCCACCTGTGTATATATCCGTATATGTTTGTGTATAGGTCCGTATATGTCTGTGTCGTGTATACCTGTATATATATTGTATATGTCTGTGTATATATCTATATATATTTGTGTCATATATTTGTGTCGTATGTACCGTATATATCTGTGTATATGTCTGTATTTTGTCTATACATACTTGTGTATTATCCTGCCTGTGTTTGCAATGAGTTCCTAGGAGACCAACTGTGATGGTGAAAACTAGAGTTCGAATGGCCAAGGCCTAGAACGCAAAAGGTTTGGAATTTCCGAGACTAAAGTCTGGTTTAAATACCCAGGGGTGTATCCCCGGCTTGAAATCTGTATGGTAGCCCCATAAGTTGGGCTAGCTTGTATGCGCCTCAACTCTGGATACCAAACCAACCTAGTCTGTCACCCCGTTGGAGAATAGGGAAAGTTGTGAATATGATCAGGAAGTAAAGCGGCATCCATGGCCATTCAATCGGTGAAAAACAGCAAGTGCGCTTGTTGTTCTTTTTTTGGGGTCTAGGAGACCTTAAATCCTCTGAAGGTGCAAGTCCTTTGGTGTTTGTCGTGCCCAAACGACTTTCCTGGTCTAGGAGACCTTAAATCCTATAAAGGTGCAATTCCTTTGGTGTTTGTCGTGCCCGAACGACTTCGATTGGTCTGGAATAGTCATCTAACTGTGTTTGTAATGAGTTCCTAGGAGATCAACTGAGACGGTGGAAACTAGAGTTCGAATGGCGATGCCTAGAACGCAAAAGGTTTGGGATTTCCGAGACTAAAGTCTGGTTTAAATACCCAGGGGTGTATCCCCGGCTTGAAATCTGTATGGCAGCCCCATAGGTTGAGATAGCTTGTATGTGCCTCAACTCTGGAAACTGAACCAACCTAGTCTGTCACCCTGTTGGAGAATAGGGAAAGTTGCAAACATAGCCAGCATTCCATGACATTGCATTGCATTGTATAAATCATGAATTTTCAAACACCCGGCTTCGCGTAGCGTGTAAGTCCACTTGCCAACCCGGCTTCGCGTAGCCTGTAAGTCCACTTGCCAACCCGGCTTCGCGGAAGCGTATAAGTCCACTCGTTAAACCGGCTTCGCGTAGCGTATAAGTCCACTCGTTAAACCGGCTTCGCGTAAGCGTATAAGTCCACTCGTTAAACCGGCTTCGCGTAGCGTATAAGTCCACTCGTTAAATTGGCTTCGCGTAGCGTATAAGTCCACTCGTTAAACCGGCTTCGCGGAAGCGTATAAGTCCACTCGTTAAACCTGGCTTCGCGTAAGCGTATAAGTCCACTCGTTAAATCGGCTTCGCATAGCGTGTAAGTCCACTTGCTAAATCGGCTTCGCGTAAGCGTATAAGTCCACTCGTTAAATCGGCTTCGCGTAAGCGTATAAGTCCACTCGTTAAATTGGCTTCGCGGAAGCGTATAAGTCCACTCGTTAAATCGGCTTCGCGTAGCGTATAAGTCCACTCGTTAAATCGGCTTCGCGTAGCGTATAAGTCCACTCGTTAAATCGGCTTCGCGTAGCGTGTAAGTCCACTTGCCACCCTGGCTTCGCGTAGCGTGTAAGTCCACTTGCCAACCCGGCTTCGCGTAAGCGTATAAGTCCACTCGTTAAACCGGCTTCGCGTAAGCGTATAAGTCCAATCGTTAAATCGGCTTCGCGTAAGCGTATAAGTCCACTCGTTAAACCGGCTTCGCGTAAGCGTATAAGTCCAATCGTTAAATCGGCTTCGCGTAAGCGTATAAGTCCACTCGTTAAATTGGCTTCGCGGAAGCGTATAAGTCCACTCGTTAAATTGGCTTCGCGTAAGCGTATAAGTCCACTCGTTAAACCGGCTTCGCGTAGCGTATAAGTCCACTCGTTAAACCGGCTTCGCGTAAGCGTATAAGTCCACTTGTTAAATCGGTTTCGCGTAAGCGTATAAGTCCACTCGTTAAATCGACTTCGCGTAGCGTGTAAGTCCAATCTTCAAAATCGGTTAAAAACAGCAAGTGCGCTTGTCTGTTTATACCACCATTTCTCCTCTCGTGTGAGACGCGTTAAGTTGTTGATGTCACTCGGTTAAAAGCAGCAGGTGCGCCTGTCTGTTTACACCACCCATTCTCCTCTCGCGTGAGACGCGTTAGGATGTTGATTTCTCTTGATTGAGGTCATCCCTCTTTTGTATGAGTATGAATTTTCAAGCAAACCGGCTTCGCGAAGCGTGTAAGTCCAACTTTCAAACTGCATTTTTGTGTATATCATTTGCATTCTGCCCCTGAACTACGCTGGTTTGATTCCTTGCAAAGGGATACGTAGGCAACCTTCGGGTTCAACCACATGCATTGCATTTTGTGTGATTGCCCAAGTCTTACGGCCTTGTCAAAAGGGTCGTCTTCGGACTTTGACATTCACTCACGTCATTTCATGACTTCGAGCTCTGTCAAAGAGGGGCAACTGTAGACACCCCATTTTGACCGGCCCTAAGACTTGGGCATTTTAGTTTGACCATCTTCACCAAAAAATCAAATTGAAATTTTAATCCCGAAACTCACTCATTTTGGTCAAATTAAAATATTTTTTGTGTGTTTGTATAAATTTTTAAGTGTGTTTATATAAATTGGTATGTGATAAAAAATAACAAAAACAAAAAAAAATAAAAAAATAAAAAATAAAATCAAATATATATGATGAGTAGTGGGTGGAGTGGGTGGGTGATATAATTCGGTGGAATAGGAGAATATTGGAGCAGGTGAAGACAATAATGATAAAAAGAGAAAAGGAGAGGGAGTGGGTGAAGAAAATGGGGGGCTCTCGGCAAACCGACAGACTGACATGCAAATTAAAAAATACACACTGGACAACAGCTAGCACACTACCACCCACCACCTCGGGATCTCTCTCTCTTTTCACCATACATGGACACATGCAAAGACAAACGAGGCACACTCACAAAAGGAGAGATCACGAGATACACGGTAGAGAGAGAAAGGAAAAAAAGGAGGGGTGGATACACAAAGACACCCACATGCACACTCAGGGGGGGGCTGCACACAGACACGAATATACATCTCTCTCTCTATAGGAGATTTTTTTTAATAAGCACAAGGGAGATGGGGTGAGTGGGTTCGGGTTTGTTGAAAGGATAAAGGAGAAGAGACACAGCATGGTTTAGGAGGAGAAGCAAGCTAAACCCACGGTTTAGAGATGAAAACAGAGGCACACCATCACAGAGAAAAAAAGAGAGCTACACGGGTGAGGGAGGAGGGAGCTTGAGATGTACCACACACACCCAGCACACATGCATGATTGCCATACTCACACACAAAAGTTTCAAACACAGAGGAATACACGAAGGAGGGGGGATGGACACCCACATGCACAGATAATTCACTCTCTCTCTCTCTAGAGGAGAGACCCATTTTTCAGCCACGGCTTGGAAAGGAAGAGAGAGCACCAACCCATATTGACACTCAACACACATGGAGGGAAGTTGAGGAGGACAATACACATTGACAGTGCCACACCCTCACGGCATGCACCTCCACACATGAACACAGCAGCTGGGGGGAGAGATACACACGGGTTGACAGAGGATACACGGTTGAGAGAGGGGAGAGAGACATTCACACACTACACTCCCTCTCTTCTCCTTCACGGCACTCACCGGACCACATACACCATAACCTCCCACACCACAATCCTCACCATGCATGCACCTCAACCCACCGTCCAGCCCCAGACCAGCAACACCACACGAGCACACACGCACCCATTCTACCCACACGGCTTTCTCTCCAAAGACACCCAACCCATGCACGCACAGACCATGCACGACCAACTCAGCAGCCACCATGCACAGCCACCATCCACACCCACGGCCACACACCCATGGCCGCACACCACCACTAGCAACACAACACCACCCTCGGCAGACCCTAGCGCACAACACACACATTCACACAACTTCACCATGCACGGCTAAACTCCCTCACACCCACCTTCATCCTCCCACTCACGGCCTTGACACCCATCACAAACCCAGCCACCTCTCCTCTCTCTAACCCACCAACTTCCACCCTCTCTCTCTACCGTGGTCACTCACACACACCTCCCTCTCTCCCCCCCTACACGGAGCTCACTGATTCTACACTCACACGTACCCACAGACCCGTATACATACTTCACACACCTCCATGCACAACACCCGGCAGCATCCATCACCTCCCTTACCTCTTCTCTCTCTAACAGCACTCTCTCTCTCTCTAACCCACTCTCTCTCTACCTCTCTCTCTCTAACCTACTCTCTCTCTTCCTCTCTTCTCTCTCTAAGACTCTCTCTCTCTATGTATATCTCTCTATGTATATATATATATATTTTATATGTATAATATGTGTATTTATATAAATGTTTATATGTATTTATATGTATAATATATGTATTTATAATATATGTATTTTATATGTATTATATTTGTGTCATGCTATTTTTTTTTTTATGTATATATTTTATATGTATCATATGGTCATGGGTGTTAGGTAATATAAAAACAAAAAAAAGATTTTTAATGTTGGTTTCATGTGGGTGTTAGGTAATATAAAAACAAAAAAAAGATTTTTAATGTTGGTTTCATGTGGTCATCGGTGCTGGCGTGCTTCGCCTGCCAAAGCTGGGCTGTGGGGAGAGTTGTAAACTGAGGAAATTTGCACATCATCCAATAGTGATTTCCCTATAAGCCATGCTAGTCAGATTTCAAATCCGTTCCTTGGTTTGCCGCTTGAATCTGGAAAATGTGAATCATATGGTGTCGCGGAACCCGGGACATGCGAAAAGGAGTGGAATGCACCAATGATGCAGTTCTTTATTTTATTTTTATTTTGAGTGTTGTGAAGTTTTATTTTATTTTATTTTTCTCTCATCTCTCCCTCATTCGGATCTGTAATATTTAAGGTGTTGTAATAGTTCCCCCACCCCGCTTCTTTCTATCCCGTTCTTTATCGCTTTCCCTAACTGTGTGTATATATATATCTGACATGCCATGCATATCCATGCTTTACATTTATGTCTCATGCATTAAGATTCGGCTATATTTACATGTGTGGATTTAATCAATTCTTCTGTGATTCTATGCGCTACCCCATGTTTTTGAGATGATTCACATGCCATATTTTAGAAGCCGAATCTTTAGTGCATCTCATGAGTGAATTGCATTAGGATTCTGTATATAAGATCATGCATATTTTACTAACTTTGTTTTGTAGCTGTTCGAGGGACGTCGGTCAATCTGTGAGTTTTTATGCTTTAGCATCCCTTTTGTGTGTGATTTTCTTATTATGTTTAGCATCCTACCATGTGGCTATTTGTTTAAGTGATAAACTGTTTGAATGCCTGTGGATGAAGGCTTGTTGCTTGAATTGGAATAATTCGATAAATGTACGTTTTTAAGCCCACTTTGTAGTGGCAAATTCACAAACTTTAAGCCCACTTGAGGTGGCAAATTCAAACCCTTTTCGGAAAACAAACATGAAGTTGAATTGTTCCAATTTGAGCAAACTAGTCTATACTTGTATGCTTCACATAGTAAATTTTAGGATTTACTAAAATAATCAGAACATAAACATATAAAGAAAATAAAAGTCATATCATGGTTTAGTAGAGGCCGATCTTTTGATCGGGTGAGCGGGGGTGCTCATTATTGACCTTCCCCTCTCATACCTAAGGTTCCGAGCCAAGCATCCTTGGTTACGACGAACAGTGGCCTTTGGCACCGAGTCATGGGTTTCCTAATTTCCCAAAATATTAGGTGGCGACTCTGAGATCTGATGACGCAGTCCATTTTTGACAAAATTGCAATAAAATGGATTTTCACTAAAAGTTGCCAAATCTGGACTCTCATCTACGTTTCACATTGCACTCGTGAGACATTGAGATCAAAGAGATCTCGGGAGTCCGAACTGTTTAACGCGCGCGGGTACCCTCCCGGGCATGTTACAGTTAGGTATTGAGGGCAAAGTTGTTGACCTAGAACTGAATGATGAGTTACTTCTAAATAATCGATTCATTGTTCTGTTTAATTAATCAGTTTTACAGATATCTTAATTCATACCCTATTCTTGTCAGATTTACCACATACCATATCTCTATATATATATATATATATATAGAGAGAGAGAGAGAGAGAGAGAGAGAGAGAGAGAGAGAGAGAGATTTGAATGAATTAACTCAGAGCAATTCACAAAGTTAGATGGAGGCCATGTTTGGGAGGTTAGTTATTTTAATTGGCTATTTAGTTTTTTTGATTATTTTAGTCTATTTAAAAAAGTTGTGTTTGAGAAGTTGGTTGTCTTTTTTCGTAGTTGATTTGATGGTTGTGAGAGAGAAAAGTGAAATGATTATAGGTTGGATATGATATTTTATCTTATTGACTATTTTAGCTTATTTTATTTTTCAATAAATTATTTTAGCCCAACCCTCTTCCCAAACAGGGCCAGACTATGGAGGAATGGATTATTTTACCTTTGAAAACACATATGCCATTTACGTGAGTGATTTCTATTAAAAACTCTAACTACCTCTTTTGATTAGACTAAAAATTGATGTAAAATTTAAATTTGAATATTAAAATGAAATCAATTGAAATTGCAACGACCAAAATGATATATGGGGCAAAGTATAAGGACTACTAGCATAATTTCCCTCAAATGATTCACCTCATTATCAATAATATGAAGTAAAAAATCCATACAATCTTCAAATTCAAATTTATTTTTTTTTATATACACAAAATTTTAAATATTGATTGGCTATTTGATAAATTATTTGTAACCTTACAACTCAATTTAACTCAACAAGTCATTATTCTAATTGGTTGTACATATTTATTTGAGAACGAAAATTTCATTGTCGAATTTGTGGCGCTAAAGAGGTAATTTTTTTTATTATAAATAATACATGAGGGAAATTATAATGGGAAAAATTAATCATACCTTACTTAATATAGGTTAATATTAGATTCAATATGTAAAAAACCTTTAAAAAATCCCTCAGTTTTAAAATTTTAAAGCAAAAGCCATGTTACATTTTTATAATTTTTTTGATTGATTTACCTCGATAAAACTATGTGCCTTGTATGGAAAACGGTAAGCCCCCTTTACAACATTTCACAAAATCATCACAACTTCCCTCTCACATGGCTTCCATGGCTATCCAAAACAAGAACAAAGTGCCCACCCAAGGTGAACCCAATATATTTTTATATTTTTTTGTTTTATTGGGTTTGATATGTGAAGTTAAGCGGATGGAGGGTTTTGATTTCTTACCTACAAAAGTATTGGTGTAAATTATCAGACTGCTTATGACTTTTTATATTTTGAAAATCTGTGTCAAAATATTTAATGCAGTATTTGCTTACAATTTACGAGGTATAAATAACTTAAATGAGGTTTTTTTTTTTTTTTTTTATTAAAAAAAAACTCATTATTGAAATCCTATAAAGGAGTGTTTTTGGCCTCTTATGATTATCAACTTTTTGGCCTCAATACATAATTGGAGAAGTCAAATTTGTTTGATTTGAAAGTACAAATGAAGGAATCAACCTCAATGTGCTGCATATGGTTGTGTAAGGATGAGAAAATACAATTTGCCTTTGAGAAGAATAAACTTGGTATGAGGTTTCTGGGTTGTCCTAATTATGGGTTAAGTCCATTCCAGTACTAACCTTTGCCCACAATCTGTAATTTCTTCTTCTTTATATATGTTTTTTTTTTAATTTTTTTTTATTTTCCAGAATTTCATGATTAAAACCGAAAGTATTGTTATAGAGGTTTGGTATATGTGGTTTTTTCTTATAGGTTGATCCCTCAATGTGTACTCGTTGTCGCGATGTCATACTTTGGTTACTTCGAAGAAACAAAGTGCTGGAAGATAAAGTATGAGTGTGCAGGGCAAGAGAGAGGTGGGTGATTACATGTCTTGCTTTGTCATGGTTGCTCTTTTCTTGGTGGACTCTAGTTGCTGATAGTGGCAATGGAAATATGGATGGAAATGCTAAAAATGGCAGTTGATTGTAAAAGTGAAAATGGATGGATGTATGACAATGGTTTTGGGGGAACTGTAATAGGGAAATTGGGACAAATGTATGGTGGCAGTGATAATAGAAGCCTCGAATGTATGTATGATAGGTACTGGAAAATGCTTTCATATGGTTAGTGAAGTTTATATGACATATGTATTAGCAACATGGTTTGTAAGTTTGAACCTTTTTGATAAGATGGTTTGTAATATTATTAGCAATGGTTTGATTTGGAGATGGTTTGTAATGTTATTAACAATGGTTTGATTTGGAGATGGTTGTACCCATCTACCATGACAACACAAGCAACAACACCTTGGTTAATTTATCAAGGCATTAAGAAGCCCCAAAAGCATGTAAAACATTGGTATCCATTCTATTCCATTCATAAAAACCGTTGCAATCCATTCCATTCACAAAAACATCCATTCCATGTCAAGCACAATCCATTCACAAAACAAAGACCATCCATTGACATCCATGCCATTTCAAGCACAATCCATTCACAAAAAGCACCATTCTATTCCAAGCACCATCCATTCATAAAAACATCCATTCAAAAAACAATACCATTAACAAGCACCAAAAATATCTTTACTAATATGAATTTAGGCATAATGTACTTTACAAATGATTAACATCATCAATATAAATTCCTAAAACAGTTAACAACATGAACATGTGTGAATATAATGTCAAAACAAAGTGTGTTAGCAACATTCACATCCCAAAACAAAGATTATCAATGTTTTCATACATTTACAAAAGTCTAACAATGCCCAAAAGTGAAACAAAAAACATGTGCCCAAAAAGTCATCCTGCCATGGCATGACTACTGATTTCCATCACCTTGTCCTCTTTTCGTTGTTACAACTTCATAGAGTGAAGACAAGGTCACATACTTTTTCCCCTTGGACATGAAAGTGGGTAGGCTTGCAGATGAGGATGGTGCAACTTCCATTTGTTGTGGCCTTATGAGTGCATCTGGTGGTGACCTTATGTTGACACTTTGCCCTGCTTATCTTGTGTTTGATGCACCAATGTTGATAGGTGGCCTTGGCTGCTCCCTCATTGGTGGTGGCCTTGGTTGCTGCATCATTGGTTGTGGCCTTGGTTTACTGCCTCTTGTGTTACTTGCCACTAGTTGACTACAACATTGATTGGTTGCAGGTAGCCTTCGCCTGGTGTTATTCATAGGTTGGCTACAACTTTGATTAGTAATCACCATTGGTGTTGGCTTGCTATCCTTATTTGATTGATTCACAGTATGTTGACTTCCAACAGGGGTTGAACTCCTCATTCTACTGAAATTTAGATTAAAATGAAAATACATAATTGAATACAGTTAATCAAACCTTACTAGGTTTTTTGGTCTCTTGCTTCCTTCTCCCACTGGTTGGCTTTTGCAACTTCTCTTATTGTGACCAAGCTTCCTACAAATGCTACAAGATGTAGTTCTGTGTTGTCTCTTTAACTTGGTGGGATCCTTTGGTTCATGTCTTTGTCTTTTCCTTAACTTTTTTAGCCTACCTAGTTGTCCCTTCACTTTTGGAGACAGCAGTCCAACCATTCTTGTACTTGGCCACATCTCAAAACCATTAATAGGATAAACAATTGGCTCATAGCTAGCCATGTAAGTATTCTTCCTATACCAATGTGCCACATAATTTTTTGGTTCTTCATGTTTGTAATATATTGTTGATTTGGCATGTGGGCAAGGTATATCAGTTAAATCCCATTTTCTACATGAACAAGTGTGAGCTTCAAGATCAACCACAAATTACTAACCATTGAAACAGTTGATCTAATATGCATATGCATCTGACCACATAATAATGTAGTTGGTTGATTCCTTTTTCTTCCTATCAAGCTTGTTTTGAATGTTTGGACATAGCACACCTTCATGTTTCCTTATTACTTTTCTTCTCATTTGTATCATCTTCATTATAAGGCACCTTATACCTTCCAACATGGGGATTATAGTCTTTTCCCTTGCTACAACAAGCAATCCATTAAAGCTCTCACACATATTGTTGTGTACTACATCACACTTAGACAGAGGTATGAAGTGAGACCTTAGCCAAAAGCTAGGTGGCTTCTTAATCAACCAGTTGAATACTTTCTCATTAGCATCCGTAATTTGTTGCAATTGGTGATTAAACTCTTGAACATAAGAGGCCTTGGCTGCACCCCATAGCAGGTCCTTCAACAACACCCCCTTAAAATTCTCTTGGAAATTCTGTTGCAAATGTCTAACATAGAATTTGTGGTCACTATTGGGTATGACCATTAAGAGCTGGTATTAAGCCTTGCAAAATTTAGTAAATCAGTTGAAATATTTAACATTTACAAATATTAACATTTATATAAAAGATTTAACAAATCAGTTGAAATGAGAAGTCAATAAAAAAACTATTACTTTTTGTTTCTCAGACATAAATGTGAAGCCTAGTTGGTGGACAATTCCAACATCTTCTTGCAGCAGCTCAAAAAACCATTTCCAAGAATTTTATCTCTCCCTTAACCACAGCATATGCTAGAGCATAGCTATTATTGTTTCCATCAACTCCAATAGCTGTCAACAATTGGCCCTTATTTGGATCTCTAAGATGGCATCCGTCTACGCCAATGTATGGCCTATTCTTGCCAAAAACCCTTGCTTTATAGCCCCAAGACAAACATAAATCCTTTGAAACCCTTCCTTCCCTACATTATCTACATCTAGATCATCATCCACATCCTCAGTGTCATCCTCATCATTTGCAGCCTTCAACACAATGGTGGTCCCAAGATTAGTTCTTCTAATCTCTTCACAGTAATCCCACAAGCTAGCATATTGCTTTTTAAGGCTTCATTCAACACACTTCAATAACCCTATTAAACTTATTCACATTCTTCAATATGTTTACTACATCTTTGTCATTCTACAATGGCCTTAATCCATGATTTAAATCCATACTAGTTATTAAACATTGGTAACTTATAAACCCTACATAATCTAGTTTCTGAGAAATCATTTTTCCTATCTCAATCATGCTCATTTTTTCAACACTGCAGTAGTTAAAGTAGTTTACTTTAACCCGTTGTATGCCCTGTTTGGTTAAAGTACAAAATGCCATGGTGTATCTTTATGGCGAAAAGGTCACTGTCTGGGTTTGTTAAAAAAAAAATGCAAATAAATAAAAAATTATAATGGTTCCAGTTTAGATCCAACCAATTTCATGCTCTTAGATCTAGGATTCCATGTCTTTAATTGTTGTCTGTGCCCTTTATCATCTTATTGATAGTTGAGTTGAGTTGTCAATTGTGTTTGAAATAGGTTGGAAGTTCATTTTTCAAAAGAGTTACTGTCTAGATTTCTTCTTGTTCGCTCGAGCGGTGTTTTGGTCACTCGAGCTGTTTTTGAGATCTCCTAGTATTTTTGCAGGTCTGTAAAACTTCTAGAAGTAAGGCATATTTGCCTGAACGGTCTCTCTTACGCTTGAACAGTCTTTGTTGTCTGCAAAACTTCTAGGAAAGGGTCATTTTGCACTCAAGCGATGTTTTGGTCACTCAAGCGATCTTACTTATTGTGTCTGACGCTCGAGCGGTTTGCGCGTATATCAGTTCAAAGAGAGGAGTTTTGAATCACTTTTTCATTTTTCTCTCTCTAAAACACCCTTAACCCTAATTTCTTCACTTTCTGTCTCTAGTTCTTGTCTTAAAACCTCAAATACGTCCTCACTCATTGATTTCTTCACCATAGTCCTTTAGAGAAAAAGGTAGAGCTTGTTGAAAGTTTTGTTTTAGTCGGAGAGGATCTTGTTTCTAGCTCCATCAAACTTCAGCTCTTGTTTTCTTCCTCTTCTATTCTTGAGATAGGGATTTTTTCAACCTTTTGTATGATTCTTAGCTTAGTTATTTGTTCTTTGAAAAGGTTTTGTGATTTGGGATTTTGGGTTGAATCCAGGGTTTGATTGTGAAAGGTAAAAGAGGCGTTTTTCAAATAAATTCTTGAGAAGGATAGTGGAAATGTGTGTGTGGTTGGGTTGTGTTGGAAAATTTCTTACTTAAATGTGATTTTGAAAATAAATGAGGTTTTATTTGAGAAATCATAGATGTTTAATTTATGAAAGAAAAGAGAAGGATGTTGGTTTTGAAAAGACATGGAGAACGAATTTGTTGATAATGAGAGTGGAGATGGATAATTATTATCGCTCCTATTTTAAAATTTATGAGATTTTATTTGTTATTGGAAAATTATCTGTTGAGTAGATATAGTTGTTTTGGGCTATCGGTGAAGGATAGTCTTGATTGTTGTATAAACTGCATGAGGATTAGGTTAATTCAAACTAATTACTCATACATTGTGCATTGAGCATTGTTTCATACTTAAACATTGAAAATGTATTGTTTTGAGAAAAATGAGTGTATACTGGGTGAATCTGATTAGGGGGTGTGGTTATGGTTTATATTGTTGGCTTGTGTCTCCTTAGTGAAAGTCTATAAACCCGCGTGGTTAAGTGATAATCCTTCTAGTTAGTACTAGTAAAATGGTTTTAGTAGTTGTGGACACCCCATTTTTGACAGCCCACAAGGCTCCAACGCTTTACTCGAGACACTTAATGATGAAAGTGGTATTGTGTGTGCTTCGAGGTTTCAACGAAGGAGTCTTGTTCAAACTTCGAAACAATCCCAAACTTTCCATAGTCCCATTGATCATACCCAAGAAATCTCTTTTTACACCTTGTGCCACCTTGTGTTGAGGCTGAAATAGAAAACAGGGGAACTTCATTGAGGCCCAGTCGTGCCTCATTGAGGGCTGATCGTAGCTTATAAGGGCCGGCCGGGCTTCAGTAACGAGGAACACTATTTTGGGTAGGAGGCCACCAACTGTCCATTTTTTAAGATATTTATCACCTTTTGTGCTAAAATTCTATAAATACGACTATATACCTCTGTTTTGGGGGTTGAACAATTGAAAGAAAGCCTATACACATAGAGAAAGCTCCTCTATCCTCCTTCTTCCATTGCAAGTTACCTTTGAGTTGACCTACCAACCTTGTGTCATCTATAGACACCATACACAACCTTGATTCATCATCTTATAGCCTTGTTTGACCCTTGAGAAGCACAATTCAAGCTTGAGAGTGTCTCAAGAGTGAGTTTGATCATCAACCAAAGCTTACTTTATTTTGAGAGGTATAAGCTTGTAAATTTTGTTCTTGCTTTTACTTTCTTCATTTCTACTTATTTCTTGTGTTCTTGGACTGTTTTACACCTATTCTAAGAGTTGGAATGTAATGACCCCAAAAGTCATTCTTATTTAATTGGGGGTTAATGTGTTTTAATTCAACTACATCCATTGGAATTGAGAATGTTTTTTTATCTATTTTGGGGTATTGATTGAGGTAGTGGGGTGATGGTAAAGTAAGATTGGACCAAAAACTTTAATTCGAATAATTCGCCTACGATCAGCCGTCACTCTTTTGCCCTTTTCTTTTTCACACTTTGAATTTGGATGTGAGGTTAGAACCATTGGAAAGATTATTTTCGGGGCTTCAATTTGGGCACAAGAATGACCTAAAACGGAGTCCGGATGAGAGAGTTATGCATGTTTGAAGTTTTCATATCTGTGCTGGAAGCAGAACCGCACGTGCGGGAAATGCGGCGCACGTGCGGCGATGTGCGGGGCAGCAGCTCAAAAACGTGATTTTGAGCTCATTTCTTGCATTTTCTTTTCCTCTCTTCTTCTCCCCTCTTTCATGTCCGAAACCCTAGCTCCCCAAACCTTGATTTCCTTCACTTTTCTCAACAAATCCACCATAGATCTTGCATCAAGGATGGAGAACAAGAAGAGGGCAACATTTTCAACCGATTGAAATTCGAATTTGTGGAGGATTCTTCTCAAAGCTTGCTTTTCTTGCTCGAATCTTGAGGTAGGAGACCTTATTCCCTTTCAATATTGCATTCATGGATGGATTTATGGTATTTTGAGTATGGATTTATGGTATTTTGTGTATATAAATACAAATCTATAGTTTTGAACATATTATGTCTAACTTGAGATTGGGGGATTTCGGATTTATAATGTTGGAGATGTAATTGTGGGGTTAAGGTGATGGATTATGAACTTTAGACTTGTAATCAATGAGGAAATTTGAACAAAAAATAATGGGTTAAGGAATTTGGATTTTTCTTGAAATTCCTAGGTTTTTCTTGAAACCCTAGGTTGATTAATGAAGATAACCAATGATTTGGCCCAAATTGGAAGTAGAATAATGAAATTGAGATATTGAAGTATATGTGGTCAAGTTTAATTAGAATTTGGAAATGTTTGAAAATTATGTTTAAAATTTGCGAATGAACTTTGATATGAACATTGGAATTCATGCTATAATGTGAAGGAAAAATTGGGGAAATAATCTAATAATGATATGCATGATATGAACTTGGTTTTGGAATGTGGAAATGGGATTTAAGGATTCCTCTTGCATTATGTTGAATTATTTAATGATGTTGAGTTGATTCATGTTATTTATGTTGAATTGTGGTGCTTATGTAGGATGGTATTGACTATGTTGATTTTGATTTTTGTGACCTAAAATGTGGAGTTTTCCAAAATGGGTTACTCCCAAATTATTTTGCTAAGTACTTGTGGGCTTGCTTAGTTATTAAAATCAAGAGAATGATTTATTTTTGGAAAAATGTGGAAGATGTTCATACAATTCCTTCCTATCTTGAAATCAAAGTGATTGATTATAAATTTCATACTATGTTTACAAGAATGGTAATCTTCTATTTCTATATATAGATATATTGAGATGGAGGAAATTGTGGTATAATCGATGGATGCTTAATGGTAGGCTTGTGAAGAATAATGAAGGAAAGAAAAAAGAACTAATGATCAAGTTATATATGTGTACAGGGCACACTTCAGGAGGGACAAACACTCCGTTGTAGCACTGTGAGTAGTAGTACTTCGATATATCTTTAACCGTTAATGATTATTGTTATTGACGTTATGATCTTCGTCGTAAGAATTATGTTGACATATATGTTATGTATGCTATGTAAGAAATATTGTGAAATTATGGAAACATCAAAGGTGTAGGCTATATGAAGAACATTGTGAAATTATGGTATAAGCTATATGAAGAACATTGTGAAATTATGGAAACATCAAAAAGGATTTGTGAAATATGCATCTCGAATTTGTGAAGTATGGATCACCAACTTGTGAAATATGAAATGATGTGGCCGAGGGCCATTTGTGACGTATGAATTCCCGAATTGTGAATTGTGAAACTATGAAGCCAAGAGCCGAGTTGTGAACCTATGAAACCCAAAAGCTAATTTAGGCATATGTGAATTTATGAGGCCGAGGGCCGACTTATGAATTTATGTGGCTAAGAACCATTTGTGAACTATGAATTTATGTGGCTAGGAGCCATTTGTGAACTATGAATTTATGTGGCTAGTGGCTAGGAGCCATTTGTGAACTATGAATTTATGTGGCTAGGAGCCATTTGTGAAGTATGAATTTATGTGGCTAGGAGCCATTTGTGAACTATGAACTTATGTGGCCAGGAGCCATTTGTGAGCTATGAATCTATGTGGCCAAGGGCCATTTGTGAAATTATGAAGCTATGAGGCCAAGGGCCAAAATTGTGAACTTGTGAATCCAAAGGGCCGAAGGCCGATGTAATAAGTTGTGAATCTATGAAACCTAAAGGCTATGTGAAACCGATAAAGTCATCTGTAATCTAATGAAAATGTGCTTATTTTGTCAACTCATGGGAATGCTGTAACGGTTACCAATAGGACTCTGTTAATTACAAGGCAAGGCAACTATGTTAACATATAAGAACGATTAAACAATGGTGTATACTATTGATTAACAGAGTACGTGAATTAAGTCGTTTACCCAAAAGAATTTCTGTTCATTCTTAAAGAATAGATTCTGAGTAAATATAAGAGTAGCTATATGTATCCATATGAATTTGAAGTTATTTTGCTATGTTGCTTATGAATTGGAAGTTATTCAGAAACTATGATATAAGTGCAAAGTTTAACATTATTATGTGACCCTCATGAGAATGTGAATTAGTCTCTCATTGTTAAGTGTACGATAATGACATGATACATCAAGAAACGCTCTAGCTATAATATGTTCCGTTTGAATTAATGAATGATGTTCAAGTATGTTTCAGGCACGTTTCTAGTATGTTACAAGTTCAAGTATGCTCAGGTATGTTTCAAGTGCATGTTACAAGTTTGAATATGCTACAAGGTCAAACAAGTTTCAAGGGCTTATAGCCATCAAGTTTGTGTTGCAAGATTGGGCCTAAGGCCGTTATGTACTTAGCACAGAATCAGACTATTGCATTGACATGTATTATGTTTCACGTTAAGCATCATTTTATTTATGTATTACTATTCACTGAGCCCGGCTCACTCTCTATTATGTCTGTTTCTGTAGGTAACCAACCAAGTGGTCAGTCCTAAGCCATGACGCTTGTCCTCTTGGGTCAACCTTTCCATGTCCAAGCCTAAGAGAAGCTGCTCTTATTTTCATGAAGTTTTGACGAACTTTGGTTTTACGCCCTAGTTGTTGGCTTAAAGTTGACATGTGTGCAACACTTCATTCTCTAATGTTTTTGATATATGCCCAATTACCGGGCTGGGTCTGTATATATGTTTGTATATAACCAATGTTCAGGTGTATGTTTTAAATTTTATTTGTCTCTTAAGAGTTTATGATCCTGGCATGATAGTGGTAGCTCAATGGAGTTTGTTTCTATTGTCAAATTAATGCTTCCGTTCAGGCCCCATATGATATATATAACAGGTTAAGTGTCTGTCTTCGAATAGGTCATGCCCAAATCTTTTAGGGGCGGGATTGGGGCGTGACATGGAACTAGGGTTTGGACAAGCTACCAAAGGTGGTAAGGTTAACACCCTTACTTGTACCTATTTTTGTAGCTTAACCCTTGATTCTTTTTCACTTTTTTTCTTTGGTTTTTGAATTGATTTTCAGAGTTGAACTAAGGCCAAAAACATGATTTGAAGTCTTGAAATTGGAGGGGTTGGCCATCCCTCCTTGTTTTTGCTTACATAGCTTCATTACCTTTAACTTTTGCTTAGCTTTTTGAGCTCTTTTCTTACATTTTTAGCCACTGTTTTGGGCTGTCTTACTCTATTTAATTGGTTCAAATTTTGATTAGTTCATTTGGTGTAGTATTGGTCTTTGTATATAACTTGCATCATGTTGTTCTTAGCCTTTCTTTGTTTAATTTCCATGGTAATAAGCTCATTTTAAGAATTGACTTACCACTTTCTTTCATATGAGAGTTATGCTTAATGGCTTAATGGCTTAATCTCTATGGAGACACATTGTCAACGACATAATCTCTCTTTCATGTTGAGAATTACTTCCCATGTGATGCTTCTCTGCTTTTAGAGGACTTAATCATCACTTCAGACAAATGGACTAAAGAATGGAAATGACTAAAGGAATTGGTTTAAAAGCAATCAACACACTTAAAGAAAATGAGTTATCTTGCTTAGGCTTGGCCGGATGTTATGCCAAGTTTATTGAGTCAAGAATGATCATGCGCTAATTCATGGCATTTTGATGATTCTTGAAGTGTCTCTACCACCCTCTTTGAGTTTATTCTATGATAAGAGGGAGGGATGGTCATATCCATTGCATTTCATTGATTTTTGTCCAAAATTGTATTCGAAATCATCAAGCAATCAATTTTGCCCATTGATGGTTTTGGAAACAATTCTAACCTTCTCTCGAGGCTTTTCCCTGACAGAGAAGGAAAGAAGGGACAAACAGAGCGAACAACTCTGTTTGCATTGTTTTCACTTCAGAACACAAAACAGAGTTTTGCACAAAATTGAGGCACGACCGGCCTTCTCTATGCCTGGCTGGGCTTCATTGAGGGCCGGCCAGCCCTCAAAGTTTGGTCAGTTGTGTATTTTTGAATAAAATAGAGGGCAGTGGCTGAGGTGAAATAGAGCAAGCTTGGAGCAGACAGAGCTGTTCTTGTGATAACCCTGGTCCGTGTTATGCTAATTAATCTTGATTATGATTGTGATTATGTGTTTGATATGATTTTGAGTGCCATTTATATGAATATATGTGGTTTTGAATTTTTATCTATTCACCATAGGAAAATCTGTTTGATTATCTGCTTTAGAATTTAAATTGAAGGCCCTATCGGCCACAGAAGCCAAAATTGATTACGCCATTGTGATTAGTGTAATTTTTAGAGCTTATGGTGAAATTTAATTGAAAATTGATTCGGATAAAAATAATTAGATTCAGGATGGTTAATTAGAGTGCCATTACTTAAACTTAATCAATGTGATTAAGCAAGCCTATAAATAGGCCAATATACACTTAAGTCCCTCATTTTGTGAACTCAAAATCTGAAATGTGCTCTAGAGAGAGAGAGAGGGGCTCAAATTATGAATATTGGCTCAAAGCTTGGGGATTGGAAGCTAAACTCAAAGATCTAGCTAGAATTTGTGAAGATTAAAGCTCCTAGGTGAGTATTTGAGCATGAATTCATAAGTTAAGTTTGTAATTTTGTGAATTCAAAGAGAATATGTAACCAAGAGCAAGAATTGAGTTGGTTTTGATGAATTTGAGGTCTATATACACATGCATGTAAGAATTACCATGAATTTGTATGTTTGAGCATGAAATACATGATCCATGTTGAATGTTGATTGAAGTTCATGCTTTTGATCATCTCTTCATCATTTAAATTGAGAATGGAAGTTGTGTCTCACATGCATGTACAATTCATAGGAGTATGAGTTTTGAATACATGAATTTGTTATGTTGGAAGTATGTTTGGTGTAATTTGGGGCATGCATGTAATTAATTCATGAGATTTTAGCTTCATAATGTGATAAATTTGGTGTTGTATCATGTTAGTAGATGTATATGAGAACTATGGGTCATAAAATGCAAAGATGCATTAGTTTGAATGCAAGTTTGAAGCTCAAAATAGTTGCTGGAAAACCCAGAATTTGGCATGTCTGCTCGAGCAGGGAAAACGCCGCTCGAGCGTGAAATGCAAGTTCCCAGATCTTTTGCAGACATGGACGTCCGATCGAGCGGGTAAGTTCACGCTGGAGCGGGGAGCCATGTAGTTTGACTTTCAGCTCGAGTATCCAAAGTCACGCTCGAGTGTAAAAATAAGGCAACCAGTATTTTTGCAGATCAAAAGGGATCCGCTCGAGCGGCCAAAGCCACGCTCGAGCGGGGAGCCCTGTCTCTAAAATTTTGAAAATATGCTTTGTGTTTCATTTTCCGTTCTCTTTCATTTCTGAGCACTCTTAGGCATGCATTGAACATTGTAAATGGATTAAGAAGATAATAAAGAGGCCTAAGAGGAATGCACAAGTTAAGAACAGATTGAATCTTTTGTGACCCATATGTGTTATGTAATGTGTAGGGTCGAGCTCGAGGGCAATCCACCGGCAGAACACTGTGAGTAATATCTTAGTAAAGATATTTTCAAGTATGTTACTTTCCAAATGCTACTTCTGTATAAGCTCCATGTATTTGTTGATTTGAAATATGAATGAGTATCCTATATACCTAATTTATATAAGGCCGTTTGATACGTTTGATATATTTGAATTGGGCCTAAGGCCGTTTGCCATTTGCCATTTGCCATTTGCCGTTTGCCGTTTGCCATTGATGTGTTTGATATATCTGAATTGGGCCTAAGGCCATCAGACATGAATGATTGGGCCAAAGGCCGTCGGACATGAATAATTGGGCCAAAGGCCGTCGGATATGAACGATTGGGCCAAAGGCCATTAGACATATATGCAAAGATGGGCCAAAGGCCGTTTGAATATGTCATTTGATATGTTGGAATACCGTGATGGAACAAAGGCCATTTGAATGAAAGGGATCATGATCATGAATATGAAATACGCATGGATATGAATATAAAGAGAATGGGCCCGAGGCCGTTTGATACGCCTGATATGTTTGAACTGGGCCCAAGGCCGTTTGACGTGTTTGAATTGGACCAAAGGTCGTTTTGAATAAAGAGTTGGTTGGACCAAAGGTCGTTTCGTATAGATGGATCCGAGGTCGTATTGTTTTATATAAGAATTGGACCTGAGGTCGTTTTGCATATGGACATGATGTGTTGGACCTAAGGTCGTTTTGCTTTGTTGAGATTTGTAAATCTGGTGTGAATGAGAATAGTGGTTCAAATATGTACATTATAAGTATGATTCATTTATGAACGAATCTCATTCATTAACCTTTTTATTTTGATATTATTCACTGGGCGTTAGCTCAGTCTCATTTATATGTATGTAGGTGAGCAAAGGGATGTTCAACCCCAGCCTTAGTGGAATTTAAGAAGGGAACCCGAGTTTTCTGAAGTCAACCCAGGTGCCTCACTGTAGACGTCCCCGAACGCCGCGGGAGGATGAGTCCCGTTCTGTTCATTTTGGGCTCACTACAGTTCGGACTCAAATTGTCACGGTTCTCAATCTGAACCAAAGAGTCCAAATCCGGCAAATCGTTTTGAGAAAACAGATTTTTTGAAAGAAGTGCCAAACATGGACTGCTTTGCCAGATACAGAGTCGCCACCTAAATATTTTATTTTTGGGAAGTTTAAGAAACCCTGACTCGTTGCCTAAGGCCACGTGTCCGTCATCACCAAAGTTGCCTCGGCTCGGGAACTTAGGTACGATTGGGGAATGTCACTTCGTGAGCACCCCCGCTCGCCCGATCAAAGCTCGGCCTCTACTAACCGTGATATCTAGTTTTGAAAACATTATGCGTTCTTGTTCCGGTTATTAGCCTAGATTTACTATGTGATGCGCACAGCATACAAGTATAGACCGGGTCGCCTGAATTGGAACAAAACATTTCATGTTTGTTTTTTTGAAAGATGGTTTGCTACTCGCAAGTAGGCTTAAAATGCAGATTTTGCCACCCTCAGGTGGGCTTAGAAAAGATGGTTTTGCCACTATCTAGTGGGCTTAAAACTCACAGTCAATGCATTGTTCCAATCCAAATAACCCAACCTTCACCCACAGGCATTCAGACAGTTATATCACATAAGCAAATAGCCTCATGGTAAACATGCTATCATGGCAGTCACTCACACACATGCAAGGATGCTAAAGCATAAAAGCTTACCGAGTACTCCAAGCCAAAACAGAAACTATGTTAGAAATCCATGCATGATCCTAACTATACAGAAATGCCTAATGCAACACATGCAGGAATGCAACTAAGATAGGCTCGGCTATTCTAAACATGGTATATGGAATGCTACAGCTAACATGTATTCAACTTAGAATTGAAATACAAATGTAGTTAGTATGATGCGCCGAGCCCGATGCATGCAAAACAGATGAATGAATGCAAACATGCTATCATACTGTATGCTAATTGAAACATGCCCTATTCTAACCATCATAAGCTGGTAAATAAAAGGGAGAAAGACGTGGGGTTGGAAGACATACATCACACGCACGCACACTCATTACAATTGCGCCTTCGCTCGGAGGGTTCGAATAAATAATATACAGTCCCAAATAAATAACTACAGTCCGAATAAATACAAAATCATAATTAATTAACAAATTAATCTAGGAAAACAGTAAATTAGCATGCAAGCTAGGCACTGCCTCAACTCTGCTCTGGATGATGAATGATGGATGTTCGGGTTGCCTTGCGCGGAAATCCATTGCGATGCCCCAATTAGCCTCTGTTTACGATTAAGCCTGGAATATTGCACGAAGCTCCAGAAGACTGCCAGTTTCTGATTTACTGCAACAGAGAGCAAGAAAGGGGCATGACAATGTATTTTCACATATGTATGCTCGCCTCGATCCTCGTGCCACCAATCACGCATCCCGATGCATGATGGCCGAGGAGTCGAATTGCACGACTCAATATGAAATGAATGCACATGAAAACACAACAAGACCTAAACTCCATCATGGGTAATCCGGAGTGTCGGCGACCGGGAATTGAGACACGTTCAGTCACTTGGAGTACGAAACGTCCCTCGTTTCCCGTGCTTGGGCTAACTCCTATCCCAAACATAATGCAATATGCATGACATGCATGAATGCAATCCTAACATACAACCTAGCATACGTAATGCTATGAAATGGCATACACAATGCACGATGTAACATGGTATACACGATGCTCTAACATACAACCTAGCATACGCAATGCAAAGGACTAAGATGACATACACAATGCATGATGGACTTACACCAACATGAGTGGACCTCAGCCACACTCACATCAGTAGCCATAAGATGAAAATGAGACACTCGAGATGTGTGCACACATGCACGCAAACCGAGGACCGATCCTAAGGCACAAATGCCACTCTAACAAGGCACGGCAAGGCATGAAATATGGCATACAAACATGCAAGTTCCAGCACTGAAATGTGATGCAAAATGATCCCGAAACATGGAAACATGGCACCCGATGCATGAGATGGTCCCGAAACTCAAAACTAGGCACATATATTGACTTGTAGCTATACAAAGCATGCATTATTTGACTATGAAGCACAAAGACGGAGCCAAGGAAGTCCCAAAACATGAACATTTCTAGTTCAAAGTATGACCAAAAGATGCTAGCATGATGGACTAAAATAGCATGCAATTTGACTAGCAAACATGGGTTACATGGCATGTATATGAAGCATATGAAATCTCACCAAACCAGCAAAAATCAGTGAACAAACATGTGAAAATATGCCCAAATAAATGGAAATGCAGCCAATGCATGTAAAAATGAGGGGCTCCTTTGGAAGGGCATACAAGGGGTTATTAAGCACATGCATCAAGGACACTTAGCATGGCAAAATTAACTCTGGAAATCAAATATGATAGCCCTAAAACTCATCAAATTGGCCCTGAAATCTGTCAACAAAGCATGCAAGATAGGGCCTCTTTGGAAGGCCAAAAAGACCATCAAGCAAAAAGGTGAGAGGGGGTCACCCCCCTCTGCTTTTGGCCTTCAAGAACACAACTAAGCCACTAAAAATCCACTGGATTTCAGTGGCTAAGAGGCCAAACCATGGCCAATGCAAGTGCTCTAATGCATAGCCCTAATCATGAAAGAATGAAGCATGCATAGGGGGAAGATGACCCCAAACAGAGAATAGACCTTAATAAAACATGAAGATGATATCAAAAAAAGACTTTTTTCAGTTTAGGTCGAGGTCCAAAAAGGCTCACAAATAAGGCTAATGTATCATGCAAAAACAGCCCTAAAAGAGAGATTGATCAAACAGGAAAGCAAAAGGCCTCAAATGGCAAAGAGCCCTTCAACAAAGTTGAAGAGGGGCTCAAAAAAAGATACTTTACAGTTTATGGAAAATCCCAAATATGCTCACAAGTAAGGCTAAAATATGATGCAAAAATAGCCCCGAAAGAGAGATAGAGAGCAAGAGGCAGCAGCTGGCCTCAAACAACAAAGAGCCCTTCAACAAAGTTGAATAGAGGCTCAAAATAAGGCACTTTACAGTTTGTCTCGAAGCCCAGAAATGCTCACAAGCAAGGCTAATATATCATGCAAGAATAGCCCTAAAAGAGGGATAAAAGCGAAAGGGGAAGCAGATGGCCTCAAACAGAGAAAGATCCTTGATCAAACATGAAGATGAGCTCAAAATAAGACTATTTTCAGTTTGGATTGGAGCCCAAAAATGTAAGCAAACGGAGCTAAAATATAGAGCAAAATAAGGCAAGAAAGAGGGAAAAGAGGACTCACCCTTGTAGCACAACTTTCCAGCAGCTTCTAGTCCAAGAAGAGGAGCTCCTAACCTCTAAAAATCAGCCTCAAGATGTTGGAATGGAGTGTGGAGGTGATAGGATATGAGTTGGTATATAAAATGGCCAAGAAACTAAGGTTTTTGGAGTTTGGATGAGAGAGAGAGGGAGGATTGTATGCAAAGGCTCCAACCAATTTTTGTAACCCTTCAAAATGGAGGTGAGGTGCTCGCTTTATAGAGAAGAGGCCAAGGGAAAAGGGGGGAAAACCAAATTCAAATTTCCCCCCAAAAGGGCAGATCCTCGGGCAGGGGTTTGGGGCAAAACAGCTGGCACAGCTGTAATGCACCAGGAGAGAGAAGTTTGGCCGGCCAAGTTCAGGAGGTTTAGGTGGCCGGCCGGCCACCTCCCCTGGCCGGCCGGCCAAGGGTCAAAAGGGTCAACAAAATTAGTGCTCGGTCACCCCAAAAAGGTGGCCTCCCATGTGTGTACAACACAACTGTATGGTCAAAAACTGGAAAAAGTGAACCAGGGGAGAGAAAAACTAACTTTTTAAAGGGATTCAAAAGGGTCAGGAAGAGTTGCTGGCCAGCCTATCCATATTGGTGGCCTCCCAGGTGTGTACAACACAATGGTGTGGTGGAAAGTCAGAAAAAGTGGCCCGGGAATGGAAAAACTCAGCTTTCTAGTGAAGAAAACAGGCGATAAAGAGTGATGAAGGAATAAAGCTGGTCTTCAGAACAATTGCTGGCCTCCCACCCTTCTACAACCTTCCTAACAATGAAAATAAGGTCTCCACCAAAAATGAGCCCAAACCGATGCAAAACGAAGGGTCGGGGGCCAAAACGCGCAGCCCGGGGCCCCGAAAACTGACTGTTAAGCACTGGAGGTGGCGTTCGACCACGAAGTTGGTCTCTCGAGCCACAGTGTCCCTCAAAAGGGAGGAAATAAGGTATGTGCCAAAAACCGGAGCAAACGGAGGTGGTTAAGCGGTCCCGAACCAAGGCACACGGCCGACGGCTCCGAAAACCGGGAACCGGGCTCTAAACGGGATAGATGGCCTACGACCACGAAACGTAGCCTACGGCCACTGAGAGATGGTCTACGAGACCTCTCCCTCCCTTTGGGAGGAGAAAACGGAGAAAACGGGACCCGGTTCGCAAACCGAGGCAAAGCACAAAAAGAGTCCGGAGGTCCGGAGGCAAGGCTCGCGGCCGAGATTCCGCAACTTCAGAACGAGCACAATATGCAACATCACCGAGCGCTCAGTTGGTGACGTCTGAGTCTTAAGGTCGGTCAAAAATGGGGTGTCTACAGTTGCCCCTCTTTGACAGAACTCGAAAGTCATAAGTGACGGGAGTGAATGTCAAAGCCCAGAGACGACCCATTTTTGGCAAGGCCGAAGACTTAGACAAACAGGCGAGATAAACAAAAATGTGCCCGCAGGCAGGGGGCAAGATACAGAATGATATGCACAAAGCCGAATGTAACTCATGATCATGCGAAATGCGGCACGCTGTAATAGATGCAACAGTTTTAAGCAAGAATGCAAAGCAACAACTATATTTCATGCAGTTTAAGCATGTGAAGAATTATTCAACTCTCGCCACGTCTCACACGGAGAAGATACAATACCTGTGCGGTTCGTCTGGTCGTGCCAGCCTCAAATGAACCGTACATACAATATCGTGCCTCATGCTGCTGGGGATCTCTCGCTTCTTCTTGGTCGAACCACAGGTACTACTTTTCTCCCTGACTATGGTCGCAGCTTTCCCTATTCTCCAATAGGGTGACAGACTAGGTTGATTCAGTATCCAGAATTGAGGCGCATACATATGCTATCTCAATCTATGGGGCTGCCATACAGATTTCAAGCCGAGGATATACCCCTGGGTATTTAAACCAGACTTTAGTCTCGGAAATCCCGAACCTTTGCGTTCTAGGCATGAGCCATTCGAACTCTAGTTTCCACCGTCTCAGTTGGTCTCCTAGGAACTCACCGCAAACACAGGCAGGTGGCTATACCAGACCACTGGAAGTCGTTCGGGCACGACAAACACCAAAGGAATTGCACCTTTAGAGGATTTAAGGTCTCCTAGACCAGAGAGTGCACAAGACAGTGCGAATGAAGATGCAGGATTTAAGGTCTCCTAGACCAGGGGATTTAAGGTCTCCTAGACCAGGTGAGTACACAAGACAGTGCGAGCTTAGAGGTGCACAAAACAGTGCGAGTAGGGTGAATGCATAAAGCAGTGTGATACAGGTAAGATGTGCAAGATGGCGCGATGTAATGCACTAACAAGTGCAGGACTTGGTACACAACTTACGACATAGCATTCCATTCATTTGGCACACAGCTCACAACACAACACTTTGTTCGTTTGGCACGCAGCTCACAACACAATATTCTGTTTGTTTGGCACACAGCTCGAAACACAGCACTCTATTTAATCTGGGCACACAGCTCTTTTTCGGGCACACGGCTCCTTCTTCGGGCACACAGCTCATTTTCGGGCACACAGCTCGTTTTCGGGCACACAGCTCATTTTCCGGGCACACAGCTCGTTTTCGGGCACACAGCTCCTTTTCTGGGCACACAGCTCCTTTTCGGGCACACAGCTCATTTTCTGGGCACACAGCTCGTTTTCGGGCACACAGCTCATTTTCAGGCACACAGCTCGTAACACTGCTCAATCTGAACACTCAGTCCATAACACAGCATTTGGTTTGCATTTTGAACACACAGCTCAAGCACTTAAATTTCTGAACACGCAGCTCAAACTTTTGTTGTGAACACGCAGCCCATATTTTCTTGGAATCTGAACACGCAGCTCAAACTTTTTGTCATGAACACGCAGCCCACACTTTTTGAAAGTTGAACACGCAGCCCAAACTTTTGAATTTCTGAACACGCAACCCATTTTGATTGTGAACACGCAGCACACACTTGTTGAAAGTTGAACATGCAGCCCAAACTTTTGAATTTCTGAACGCGCAGCCCAAATTTCGAGGTGAACACACAGCCCACTATTTCTGAAATCTGAACACGCAGCCCAAACTTTGAGATGAACACACAGCCCGCTGTTTTTGAAGTCTGAGCACACAGCTCAAACACTTGATGTTGAACACACAGCTCGAACTTTGAGATGAACACACAGCTCAAACACTTGATATTGAACACACAGCTCACACTTTGAAAGTTGAACACGCAGCCCACTATTTCTGAAATCTGAACACACAGCTCAAATACTTGATGTTGAACACACAGCTCATATGCTTCATGTTGAACACGCAGCTCACACACTTCAATTCTGAACACACAGATCATATGCTTCATGTTGAACACGCAGCTCACACACTTCAATTCTGAACACACAGCTCATATACTTCATGTTTGAACACGCAGCTCCTGTGTTTCATTTCTGAACACGCAGTTCATTCATTTCAATTTTGAACACGCAGCTCATATCACAACTCTGCTCGATCTGAACACACGGCTCATAACATAGTATTCTTTTAATTTTGAACACACAGCTCATTCTGAACATACATGATGCGACGACGGAACTTGTAGAAGTTGAAACAAACTCAGATGCCCGACATTTTTCCTCTTTCTTTTGCTTCGAAGTTTGGAACCTATATAGCTTCAGATAAGTCCTGCTTTTACTGTTCTCACATGACCTAGGTTAAACCCTGCGGTTTTTTGAAAGAACAAAATCTTGTTTTGCACAAATGTGGAGAATGGCACGGCACTCTGGGCACAAAAGGATTTTTTGAAATTAAGAGATGGATTCTTGACTGGGGTATTGAGCCTACGACTGAACACGGCGCACTACGACTCAACAACGGAAAACAAAAGGTAAACAACCTAAACACATCGAGACACGCTCGAAACGACTCAAAACAAGAATCGAGACAATCAAAACAAAAGACACGACACACAGACGTGTTACAAAGAGGAGAGACCTCTCAGTGCACGAGGAGCCAGTTTCTCCGGGTATTATTCCCACCTTTTCTGATTTGTGATTCTCACATCACTCGGCCCTCAGGCTCGGTTTTTCTCTCAAAACCCTTTTGCTCACTTTTCTCTCATCGCACTTCTCTCTATTCTTTATTCTCTCATTTTTCATCCCTCCCTAGGGTGATTATAAGATGAACAAGAGGTTTGTTCACACCCAACACTGTTAGCTCGCGGTTATTTCTTCCGGTGACGTCTAGTCGATGTTCCGGATGGGGAATAGAGCATCTTGGTCCATTCCAATTTGTGCTTCGCACTTGGCTTGATACCTCGTTGTTTGGAGGATGTGAGAGCTTTCTGCCCTTTTGTGGTCAGCTTCAGTTGTGTCGTCTCCTGGCGAATAGAGTGCCCTTCTGGCAAGTATGTTGATAATGGGGGAAAGACAGAACATCTGACTCAACTGTGCCCCTAGTTCATCATTTTGACCATTTTTTGTTTTGGTTTTCTACTGAAACAATTTTAACCAAAATGAGAGTTAGATTAACACGCTTGTTCGATTTTCTGATTTAAAATCATGCAAGTTAGGCTGTGAGCACTGAAAATTTTCCCTTTTTGGGGTCCAAGAAATGGTCCAGTTTTGGAAAAATGGAATAATTTTTGAGAGAAAATTAGTCAACCTCATTAAAATTTCTCAAAAACTATTTTTGCAAACGACCACTGCTCAACGAGCACGGAACCTACTCTTGAGGTGCACAACCTCAGATCCGAAGGAAAATTGCCCCTTGCCTGAAGGGAGTTGCGTGGCAATGGAAAGTTGCCCCTAGTCTGAATAGCACCGTAGCACATTGTATGGCAACGGAAAGTTGCCCCTTGTTTGAATGGCACCGTAGCGCATTGCAATCAGTCTTCAAGGTGACGATCACAACCGAACTCTCGGATACAGAGAAGACAAAGATGACCAAAACCATCACATGGACACAATCAAATTTGAAGTGTTTTACAACTGGACTTCAGAATGAAGTTGCCTATGTATCCCAAAGATGGGAATCAAACCTTACGTAGTTCGGGGTAGGTACACTCGGGTATTTAACTTCTCCTTTTGCACTCTAACTTTTGCCAAGGCCGCCCTTTCTGAATTTTCAACCTTGCGAGCTTTGTTTTTCTTTTCTTTTCATTCTTTTTCATTTTTTCTTTTCTTTTATTTCCTTCTTTTCATTTTCTTTATTTTTTATTATTTTTTTTTCATTTTTTTTTTGCATTTTTTTTTGTTCTTTTTCTTGCTCTAACTTTTGCCTGGGTGGCCCTTCCGGGTTTTCGGCCCAGCGAGCCTCTCAAGGGTAAAAGTGTAGCTTTGTCTATGTCAAATGGTTTTGAGATCCTGAAGTCATCTGAATCCAGGAGAGTGGCTGTTGTTCGCTGATGATGTAGGAGTCCATCCAAATGGGAGGGGGGGGCTGAATTGCCCCCAGTGTTGTGGATAGGAACTCAATTGTCCTTCAGTAATATTTTCTTCTTTCCTCCCTTTGGATTTGGCATTCTTGCCGATCTTCATTGATTTGTGGAATTATCCATCTTCGGCTCTTCGAGCACAATCTGGCATCTTTTGCCTCTAGTTCGAGGGATGCTTCTGATCTAGCTTTGCAAGCTTCTTTTGATGACATCTGATCTTCTTGACCTGACTTCCCTGCCCTAGTTCGAGGGCTGCGTCAAATCTGGCCACACAGGCCTCACATCGTGATTGACCGTTGAATATTCTGAATCTGAGTTCAAGGTTTTGAAAGCAGAGGGGTCGAGTCTCGAGGCTGAGAGCGATCCTAAGCTGCACAATCTCAAGAGCGATTCTACACAGGTCTTCGCAGGACCGCGCAAAACATTTTTTGAAATCTTTTAAGAAGTGACCAGTCGCTCGCGCTGAAGACAGTGTAGAACCAATCTGGATCAAGCTAGGATCCTTCCCAGTACTCACACTAACAAGCATGATTTCATTCATTAAGGGCTTAGCGTGCCTCTCTTTCTCTCAATTGATCAAAAAAAAAAAAATTTTTTTTTTAAATCCCGAGGAATTCCTTCCTCTTTGTTTTCAGCGCAGTGTTCAAAAAGTTTTGAAAAACTTAGGTCAATGCAATGATTTTAGAGCACAGAAGAGCAGGTGAGATGGTCCCCCATTTCATTCTAGAATTGTTGGCACAACAAGCTCGAAGTAGCAATAAGCAAAAATATGACAGCCACAGCCGTTCTATTCGGATTTCCTAGTTGCAACTGGCTCTACAGCAGAGACGGACTCAAGAGAAATCAAAAGGATAATTCGAGGCAACAACCCCGGGATCACCTGACATTCTGTACAATGGGACTGACTTGATACAGCAAGATAGACCCTTAAGCAAAAGACTGACTCAAAACAAAGAGACAGACTCAAAATGAAACTGACAAAACTGACTCAACACCCAAACCAGAAATCACAAAATTAACATACGCAGATGCTCAACATAGTGCGTGCCAAACGCCACATCTGAAATACACTAAGCGCCGCCCGCAGGTGGTCCAGCCCCTGATCACATACTTGCAGTATCCTTGAAATCCAACAACTCAGCAGTGACAGACTTTGCTGAGATAGGTGAGAGGATGACCTCATTATCGATCAAATCTTGCACTTCATGGCGAAGACGGAAGCAGTTATCGGTGTTATGACCAGTTTGCTGGTGGTACGTGCAGTACAAGGTAGCATCATGTGAGAGAGGGAGATTCTTTAGGAGAGGCCGAGGCTCGAGGGGTTTAAGATGCCCCTTGTTAACCAAAATTTGAAATGCCCTAGACAGAGGCATGTAGAGGGCGTGAAAGACTCTGCGTCCTCGAGGCAGGTATTTCGGAGTTTGCTAACTTTTGCCGGACGCACTGGCAAAAGGATCGGCAGGTGCCGCCTTGGCTTTCTGATCTTTTCCCGGTGCAGGGTTAGAATTAGAGGGAACTGTTCTGGCATGACGGGGCCTATCCCGATTTTCTGTCCGGCTGGAACTCCCTTCGGTTGGAGTGGGGAAAGCATCATCCACAGTTTTAGCCGCCACTGCGAATATTTGCTGTTTACTCAATCCTCCGGCTTTCAAAGCCTCGACTGCCCACAGCAGTTGTTCAACGGGATCGGCATCTGTTCCCACCTTATTCTTACCTCTGGCCTCAACTTGATCGAGGGTTTGGGTTGCTATATCAGAGCGAAACCCGGTTGCTGTTGACATGTCATTGCTATAGTTTGAGACAGCCTCAGGTTGGCTGAGCTCGATCACAATTCGCCCTAATAGCGGGGGCTCCTGCGGTACGCAATTCCCGGCGTAGGATAGGGTTGGTGGCGAAGCTGACATTCTGTAGGCGAGATCAGCCACAGATCGCTGAAGATCGCCGATCATTCCCATCAATTCAAACATGGTGGGCTCACGAGCTTGACACAACTGTGGCGTCCAGACCGGGCGCGCGGCAGGCGACCCGGGTGGATGTGGCACTTCAACATTGGTCTCATCCTGCAAGATGATTCCTTGGTCTAATGCGGCTTTCATAATCACAATTTCCTCTGAATTTTGGGTCATCATGAGTCCGCTGAACTGAATGGAAGTGATGTGACCGGTGACTGACGGATCGAACGTCTGCCTTGCCTCGGCGAAGGAGAATACTGGCTATTCTGAACTAAAATTTTGAACCTCTCCCCCCTGAAAGAGAAAACACGCAGCATTTCGACCCAATCAGAACAGACACAAGCATAGCTGAATAACTGTACTCTACTACTGATCACTGTTCCCCAAAATCACTGCTCTCCCAAAACTGAATCGGATACCCGCAGATAACTGATTCCCAAAATACTGAACTGGTGCCCGCAGGCCTGATACCCAAACTTGCAAACTGATACATTCATTTCCCTGTAGAGACGCACTCTAAAAGCACATAACAGATAAGAGAGAGCCAAAACGCCCCTATGTTGGGGTAGGGTTTCCCTGTCCTATTTTGTCAGGAGCTAGAGTTTCACTACGCACGCAGCGGTTTCAAACAACCTATATCAGGTCAGCAACCTGTCCTAGTTTGGAATGGTCACTACGGATTCCGAATATGCACTAGGTCGAATGGTCAAAAGGGTGCCCCGGTAAAACCGGGATTTGTGTTTCCATACTGGCAGAGCCCGTAACCGGTAAGCCTTATGGCACGCAGCCTCTGGCAAACCGCTCAGGAATAGCAGATGGCAAACACGGTGTCCTAGGCGCACCAATGCACATGCAAATGCAAAGAAGCACACAAGTGTAGTCATAACCAGATATCATGAGTTCGAGTCAAGTTCTCTAAATCCCAAGCAGAGTCGCCAGAAACTGTAGACGTCCCCGAACACCCCGGGAGGATGAGTCCCGTTCTGTTCATTTTGGGCACACTACAGTTTGGACTCAAATTGTCACGGTTCTCAATCTGAACCAAAGAGTCCAAATCCGGCAAATCGTTTTGAGAAAATAGATTTTTTGAAAGAAGTGCCAAACATGGACTGCTTTGCCAGATACAGAGTCGCCACCTAAATATTTTATTTTTGGGAAATTTAGGAAACCCTGACTCGTTGCCTAAGGCCACGTGTCCGTCATCACCAAAGTTGCCTCGGCTCGGGAACTTGGGTACAATTGGGGAAGGTCACTTCGTGAGCACCCTCGCTCGCCCGATCAAAGATCGGCCTCTACTAACCATGATATCTAGTTTTGAAAACATTATGCGTTCTTATTCCGGTTATTAGCCTAGATTTACTATGTGATGCGCACAGCATACAAGTATAGACCAGGTCGCCTGAATTGGAACAAAACATTTCATGTTTGTTTTTTTGAAAGATAGTTTGCTACTCGCAAGTAGGCTTAAAATGCAGATTTTGCCACCCTCAGGGGGGCTTAGAAAAGATGATTTTGTCACTATCTAGTGGGCTTAAAACTCACAGTCAATGCATTGTTCCAATCCAAATAACCCAACCTTCACCCACAGGCATTCAGGCAGTTATATCACATAAGCAAATAGCCTCATGGTAAGCATGCTATCATGGCAGTCACTCACACACATGCAAGGATGCTAAAGCGTAAAAGCTTACCGAGTACTCCAAGCCAAAACAGAAACTATGTTAGAAATCCATGCATGATCCTAACTATACAGAAATGCCTAATGCAACACATGCAGGATTGCAACTAAGATAGGCTCGGCTATTCTAAACATGGCATATGGAATGCTACAGCTAACATGTATTCAACTTAGAATTGAAATACAAATGCAGTTAGTATGATGCGCCGAGCCCGGTGCATGCAAAACAGATGAATGAATGCAAACATGCTATCATACTGTATGCTAATTGAAACATGCCCTATTCTAACCATCATAAGCTGGTAAATAAAAGGGAGAAAGACGTGGGGTTGGAAGACATACATCACACGCACGCACACTTATTACAATTGCGCCCTCGCTCAGAGGGTCCGAATAAATAATATACAGTCCCGAATAAATAACTACAGTCCGAATAAATACAAAATCCTAATTAATTAACAAATTAATCTAGGAAAACAGTAAATTAGCATGCAAGCTAGGGACTGCCTCAACTCTGCTCCGGATGATGAATGATGCATGTTCGGGTTGCCTTGCGCGGAAATCCATTGCGATGCCCCAATTAGCCTCTATTTACGATTAAGCCCGGAATATTGCACGAAGCTCCAGAAGACTGCCAGTTTCTGATTTACTGCAACAGAGAGCAAGAAAGGGGCATGGCAATGTATTTTCACATATGTATGCTCGCCTCGATCCTCGTGCCACCAATCACGCATCCCGATGCATGATGGCCGAGGAGTCGAATTGCACGACTCAATATGAAATGAATGCACATGAAAACACAACAAGACCTAAACTCCATCATGGGTAATCCGGAGTGTCGGCGACCGGGAATTGAGACACGTTCAGTCACTTGGAGTACGAAACGTCCCTCGTTTCCCGTGCTTGGGCTAACTCCTATCCCAAACATAATGCAATATGCATGACATGCATGAATGCAATCCTAACATACAACCTAGCATACGTAATGCTATGAAATGGCATACACAATGCACGATGTAACATGGTATACACGATGCTCTAACATACAACCTAGCATACGCAATGCAAAGGACTAAGATGACATAATCAATGCATGATGGACTTACACCAACATGAGTGGACCTCAGCCACACTCACATCAGTAGCCATAAGATGAAAATGAGACACTCGAGATGCGTGCACACATGCACGCAAACCGAGGACCGATCCTAAGGCACAAATGCCACTCTAACAAGGCACGGCAAGGCATGAAATATGGCATACAAACATGCAAGTTCCAGCACTGAAATGTGATGCAAAATGATCCCGAAACATGGAAACATGGCACCGATGCATGAGATGGTCCCGAAACTCAAAACTAGGCACATATATTGACTTGTAGCTATACAAAGCATGCATTATTTGACTATGAAGCACAAAGACGGAGCCAAGAAAGTCCCAAAACATGAACATTTCTAGTTCAAAGTATGACCAAAAGATGCTAGCATGATGGACTAAAATAGCATGCAATTTTGACTAGCAAACATGGGTTACATGGCATGTATATGAAGCATATGAAATCTCACCAAACCAGAAAAAATCAGTGAACAAAACATGTGAAAATATGCCCAAATAAACATGGAAATGCAGCTAATGCATGTAAAAATGAGGGCCTCCTTTGGAAGGGCATACAAGGGGTTATTAAGCACATGCATCAAGGACACTTAGCATGGCAAAATTAACTCTGGAAATCAAATATGATAGCCCTAAAACTCATCAAATTGTCCCTGAAATCTGTCAACAAAGCAGGCAAGATAGGGCCTCTTTGGAAGGCCAAAAAGACCATCAAGCAAAATAAGGTGAGAGGGGGTCACCCCCCTCTGCTTTTGGCCTTCAAGAACACAGCTAAGCCACTGAAAATCCACTGGATTTCAGTGGCTAAGAGGCCAAACCATGGCCAATGCAAGTGCTCTAATGCATAGCCCTAATCATGAAAGAATGAAGCATGCATAGGGGGAAGATGACCCCAAAAAGAGAATAGACCTTAATAAAACATGAAGATGATGTCAAAAAAAACTTTTTTCAGTTTAGGTCGAGGTCCAAAAAGGCTCACAAATAAGGCTAATGTATCATGCAAAAACAGCCCTAAAAGAGAGATTGATCAAACAGGATAGCAAAAGGCCTCAAATGGCAAAGAGCCCTTCAACAAAGTTGAAGAGGGGCTCAAAAAAAGATAATTTAAAGTTTATGGAAAATCCCAAATATGCTCACAAGTATGGCTAAAATATGATGCAAAAATAGCCCCGAAAGAGAGATAGAGAGCAAGAGGCAGCAGCTGGCCTCAAACAGCAAAGAGTCCTTCAACAAAGTTGAATAGAGGCTCAAAATAAGGCACTTTACAGTTTGTCTTGAAGCCCAAAAATGCTCACAAGCAAGGCTAATATATCATGCAAGAATAGCCCTAAACGAGGGATAAAAGGGAAAGGGGCAGAAGATGGCCTCAAACAGAGAAAGATCCTTGATCAAACATGAAGATGAGCTCAAAATAAGACTATTTTCAGTTCGGGTCGGAGCCCAAAAATGTAAGCAAAAGGAGCTAAAATATAGAGCAAAATAAGGCAAGAAAGAGGGAAAAGAGGACTCACCCTTGTAGCACAACTTTCCAGCAGCTTCTGGTCCAAGAAGAGGAGCTCCTAACCTCTGAAAATCAGCCTCAAGATGTTGGAATAGAGTGTGGAGGTGATAGGCTATGAGTTGGTATATAAAATGGCCAAGAAACTAAGGTTTTTGGAGTTTGGATGAGAGAGAGAGAGGGAGGATTGTATGCAAAGGCTCCAACCAATTTTTGTAACCCTTCAAACTGAAGGTGAGGTGCTGGCTTTATAGAGGAGAGGCCAAGGGAAAAGGGAGGGAAAACCAAATTCAAATTTCCCCCCCAAAAGGGCAGATCCCCGGGCAGGGGTCTGGGGCAAAACAGCTGGCACAGCTGTAATGCACCAGGAGAGAGAAGTTTGGCCGGCCAGGTTCAGGAGGTTCAGGTGGCCGGCCGGCCAAGGGTCAAAAGGGTCAACAAAATTAGTGGCCGGCCACCCCAAAAAGGTGGCCTCCCATGTGTGTACAACACAGCTGTATGGTCAAAAACTGGAAAAAGTGAACCAGGGGAGAGAAAAACCAATTTTTTAGAGGGGTTCAAAAGGGTCAGGAAGAGTTGCTGGCCGGCCTATCCATATTGGTGGCCTCCCAGGTGTGTACAACACAATGGTGTGGTGGAAAGTCAGAAAAAGTGGCCCGGAAATGGAAAAACTCAGCTTTCTAGTGAAGGAAATGGGCGATAAAGAGTGATGAAGGAATAAAGCTGGTCTTTAGAAAAATTTCTGGCCTCCCACCCTTCTACAACCTTCCTAACAATGAAAATAAGGTCTCCACCAAAAATGAGCTCAAACCGATGCAAAACGAAGGTTCGGGGGCCAAAACGCGCAGCCCGGGGCCCCGAAAACTGACTGTTAAGCACCGAAGGTGGCGTTCGACCACGAAGTTGGTCTCTCGAGCCACAGTGTCCCTCAAAAGGGAGGAAATAAGGTATGTGCCAAAAACCGGAGCAAACGGAGGTGGTTAAGCGGTCCCGAACCGAGGCACACGGCCGACGGCTCCGAAAACTGGGAACCGGGCTCTAAACGGGATAGATGGCCTACGACCATGAAACGTAGCCTACGGCCACTGAGAGATGGTCTACGAGACCTCTCCCTCCCTTCAGGAGGAGAAAATGGAGAAAACGGGACCCGGTTCGCAAACCGAGGCAAAGCACAAAAAGAGTCCGGAGGTCTGGAGGCAAGGCTCGCGGCCAAGATTCCGCAACTTCAGAACGAGCACAATATGCAACATCACCGAGCGCTCAGTTTGTGATGTCTGAGTCTTAAGGTCGGTCAAAAATGGGGTGTCTACACTCACGTAAGAGGCTTTGTTTATGATCTTTTGTATTTCTTTTGCCATTTCTATTGGTCATGATAGACCATTTATGTGTATAAGCTTTTGGCACGGCTGACTATGTGTTTGAATGATCCTGGGTATGCAAGATGTTAACTACTGATATGTGGTGTGAGTTATTATCAAGTTATGTGAAATGTTTGATACGCCATGTAAGTATAGCTCATTGGACAAAATTTTTAAGTTTGCTTCCGTTTTGGCCCCTTCACTCTGTTGCTATATGTTTGTTTTGGTTTGAGGCCGTAGGTAATCTCACGATTACTGGTCGGTTATGACCTTAATCTATAGAGGCGGGTTCAGGTCATGACAATTCTTGAGCACCGTGCATGTGCATGCATGCAATTCTTGCGCATATATATTACGATTATTGTAATTAATTTAATTTAATGTTGTTTATTATAATTAGTCTCGTTAATTATTAAGTGTTGTAATTAGTTTTTTTGTTTATTTGTAATTGTTGTAATTAATTAGCTTAGATAGCTAGTTTATTTACCTTGGTTATCCTTGATGTAACAGCATAGTTAGCTAGTTAATTAGCCTAGCTTATTCATTCATTCAGTTTTGTAATAATTAGTTTAATTCAGACTTTTGGACTTTGATTCGCACCCTTTTGCACGAGGGCAATGTTGTAATAAGTCGTATGTCTTCCAACCCCACGTCTTTCTCCCTTTTACTTACTTGCTTACGATGGTTAGTATAGGGCATCACGTTTCATTAGCATTCTTATCTTTTGCATCCATTTGTCTTGCATGCATATAAGGTTCGGCTTATCATGCTAACCCAATATTAATGTCCAAATTCATTTACTTGAATACGTGCTCTCTCGTATCTCTTGGGTGAAACCATATGCCATGTTCATAGCCGAGCCTATAAAATACATAATATGTGTGTTGCATTAGCCATAATTGCATAAGTTAGAAGCATGCATACTTCTTTAACTCTTTCACATGTTTTGGCTCGGAGTACTAGGTGAGCTTTTATGTCTTAGCATCTTGCATCAGATGTTTGTGTTGCTATGTCCAAAGCATACTTCCATGAGGCTAATTGCTTAAATGATATAGTTTGATTGAGATAGTTTGTGTTGCTATGTCCAAAGCATACTTCCTGTGGATGAAGGCTAGTTGCTTGGATTGAGATAGTTTGATTAAATGTCCATTTTAAGGCCCACTTTTGCAAAGTGGCAAACTCACAAAAGCTATTTCAAATAAAACGTGAAATCAAATGTTCCAATTCTTGCAAATTAGTCTATATTTGTGTTCGCATCACATAGTAAAGAATAGCTAATACATCAGAATAAAAGTATATAATGTAAATAAAAAATACATCATTATTAGTAGAGGCCAATCTTTGACCGGGCGAGTGGGGTGCTCAATTCATGACCTTCCCCTCTCGTACCTAAGTTCCCCAGCCGAGACACTTTGGTAATGACGAACTAATGGCCTTTGGCATGAGTCTCAAGTTTCCTAAATTTCTCAAAAATATTTAGGTGGCGACTTTGTAATCTGGCAAAGCAGTCCATTTTTAGCATTTGATTCAAATATTGATTTTTCAAAAAGAATTGCTGAATTTGGACTCTTTTTGTGTTTTCACTATTTTACATTGCACTTGTGAAATCAGATTCAGAACCACAAGTGGAGTCCAAACTGTAAGGCTATTCACCTTCCGAAAGGAGCGCAGAAAGTCGGGCTACCGTTTCTGGCAACTCTACTGGGGACTTAGAGAACTTGACTTGAAACTCATGATGTGAATTTTTATTTACACTTATATGTTTTTTGCATTGCATTTGCATTGGTGCGCTTAAGTCACTGTATTTGCCGACTACTATTCTTGGATGGTTTGCCGGAGGCTTGCCTAAAAAGCTTGCCAAAAGGCTGACCGGTCAAGGGCTCTGCCATGTTGGGAACACAACCCTTGGATCTGGATTACTATCGTACCGCTTGATCCATCTTTCACTTTTTGGTGTTAAGAATGAGAGGTATATTAGGTATTCTTGCTGAGGTGCCCTTTTGACCATTCGACCTAGTTGCATATAGTGAAGCTATAGTGACTATTCCAAATTAGGACAGGATGCCACCCATTCATAGGATGTTGTGAAACTCGTTTGAAATAGTGCAGCCTCGATCATGCCAAAAATCTAGGGCAGGGCAACCCTACCCCCTCATAGGGGTGTTTTGGTTCTTTTACTTGATATGTGTTTTTATAGTGAAGCTGTACAGGATGGTTCATATCAGTATAAGTTTGAGAAAAGAGTCCAATGAGGATTACAGTTCATCTGTGTGTCTTGACTATTATGAATTGGGGCCAAAGTGCTGTCCAATTTTTGATTTTGTTTTTCTTTCTTCTTGCTAGATAGTTTACCATCATAGCTTCAGAAAGACCCAATATTTCCCAAGTTGTGTGTACTCGTTTCGGTAGGCTGTGCAAAACTCGAGACCTTGTTGGTGGTCACTCGACGGTCAGTAGCATCAGTACAAAGCACTCCACAAACACCTACCCGTTCTTAGTTAATCAATTCACCAGTATCAAGTTCACCGAGATTAGCAATGGCACAGAACACAATACCAAACACAGAGGAATTCGCTGCCATGATGATTGTACTCCAAAGAACTATGGATATTGTAAACCAGAGGATGGCTGCACAAGATGAAGTCATTGCCGATCTACGGCGTACATCTGGGGCATCAGCATCAGTCGTGCATCCGGTCCTTACTGCTCAGCCAAACCCGGATCTATTCCCGCCAGCAGAAAATTTACCAGTCCCAGATCCTTAAGACATGTTCCCCCCGGCTCCAGCTTATCGTCCTCCTGTTCAACCTTCTCCAGGGATTTTTTCTTTTGATATCAATGAAATTGATCCAACCTTGGTCAAGATTGCTAGATATGAGAAAGCGTTAAAGAAATCCTAGGGCTTCAACTCCATTCCAGATATCGAAGATGGATACATTGAGGCTTCGATCAGATTGCCAGAGAAATTTAAGATGGCCCACATCGACAGATTCGATGGGAGTGGGGTCCAATCGTGCATGTCCGGTTGTTTTCGGATGTATTGAGGCCCATGGGTTTGTCTCGGGCACAGAAGCTTTTGTTGTTTGGGAGAACCCTATCTGATGTGGCAGCCATCTAGTACGCTAAGTTGGAGGACTCTACAAAGCGGAATTGGGAGGACCTATTTGAGGCATTTGTCAACTAGTATTCATATAGCACTCAGATAGAGGCAACCATTAGTGAGCTGGAGGCTACTACCCAGAACCCTAAATAATCGTTCATCGATTTTGTTGCCCGGTGGAGAGCCAAGGTAGCCTGAAAGACAAATAGGCCTGACAAGAGAGAACAAGTCCGACTAGTGGTCCAGAACCTAGAGCTAGACATGCTGCAGAGAATGATAATGGCTCCGTTGTCCACATTTGCTTCCTTATATGAGTTGGGAGTCCAGATCGAAAGTGCATTAAAAAAGGGTATCATTCACAGAACAAGTGAACCTGTAAGAAGGCCGTTCTCTCGGAATACCAATGCTAGTAGTAGCACTATTCCGCGGCCTGCAGATGTCAGCAATGTCGTCACAACGGCCAAGATGGTTGATCCTTTTGTTACTGCCACAACCTCACAACCTTCACAAAATACCGTCCATCCCGAAACCGTAGAGTCTTTAGCCCCTCCATATGAGCCCAACCCATGCCCTCAAGCTGTTAATGCGAAAAGGGGCATCTCAAGCCTCTTGATCCCTGCCCACTTCTAGACCCATTGCCACCCAAACATGACCCTACCCAATATTGTATCTTCCACCAACAACATGGCCATTCCACCGATATGTGCTACCGTCTACGTCATGAGATCCAGGATCTCGTTGACAACAAAGTTATCGCCCTGCCTTCCAAGCCCAACGTAACAACCAACCCATTTCTTGCACATAACCAAATCCCCCCGCCCGGAAATATTAACCATATCCATACACTACCGCCCACCTTCAATCCTACCATATACATTACCTCATCCCATCTACCAAAACTGGAGGTGGACATTCCAGAAGGCAGAAACATGTGCATGATGGATCTGACACCACAAACCCAATCCAGACCCATGGTAGTAGAAACGGAGGAAAAGAAGAATGCACTGAAGACCGGATCATCGGATACCTGGGTCATAGAGAAGGGGGTCTCGCTCGTAAAGGAGTACAATCCCAGCTTATACATTATGGCTATCGATCAGCCAAAACCAGTGGTCATACTGCCAGACTTTCTCAGCATCAATGCTATAGGGGAAGACCAAATGGCACAGAATCAAAATGAGTGGCCAAAGCAAGGCCTGAACGACTTAGCAAATCTAGAGGAGGCTCTGGCATGATTAGAAGAGGATCTGGAGGATCTTTACTTCTTCGAGGAAGAAGATGTAAGCTGTGTACAGATGGGATGGTGGGACCCGAGCCAGCCAGAAACTAGCAATGGATGGCTAAGTGAAGAAGAGTCCGATGTGGAGGAACAGACAGGAGAGATTGGGGGGAGAAGAGGAAATTATTGTTAAGGGTAAGGCTGAGGCTGCATCTCTTATTTAGAAGGAACAGGCAGTGGAACAGTTTTAAAAGGAAAGGATAGAGGAGGTGCAAGCGAAAATAGCTCTGGAACAAGGCAAAGGAAAAGGGAAAGAAGAACCTGAAACACCGGTGGTTGATTCCAAAATAACTAGAAAAGTAGAATAGGATCCCAATGACCGAAAGAGGATGTTGAGGAAACTCAGAAAGTACTGGGATGTTGAAACCCGAGCTGCGGTAGAAGAAGAATTGTATGATAATGGGGCACGCGATGTCAATATGCTCCGGATGAAACCCGATGCCAGTCCAGTCATGACTTTGGGAGAGTGGTGGGAAGACAGCGACCTAAGTCATGCTTATACTAACGAAGGTTGGAAAGTTGATATCCCAGATGACACTAGGTATACTGATGAGATCAATCACATGACCCGGAACGGTCGGTACTTCAAACCTACAGTGGCAGACCAGCCAAAAACCTCTGGAAAGGAGGCTGAAAGAGCAAAAGAGAAGGATGTTGAGGAAAACATGGTCTTAAAACAGCTCAAGAAGATTCAGGCTGATATATACATCTGGGGACTGATAATGGCATCTCGGGAGCATAGGCAAGCTCTGCTCGAAGCAATGAACTGAACCAAACTGCCCATTGACACCACCACTGACCAATTGGTGTCATTAGTCACCTCTAGGGGCGTTATGCCAGTAATATCCTTCACGGATAAAGAATTGCCTCCTGAGGGCGCCAACCACAACAGGCCTTTGTATCTAACCTTGGAAAGTCAGAAGAAATGGATTCCGATGGTATTAGTAGATATCGGGTTAGCGATCAATGTGTGCCCAGTCAAAACTACCTATGCCATCTGTTTGAGGCCAATTGATTTTACACCTACGTCCCAAGCTGTTCGAGCTTATGATAATATAAGCTGGGATGTCATGGCAATGTTCAAGAGCAATATCCTGATCGGCCCGTCCAAACATGAGGTGAAATTCCATGTCATAGATGTTCCGGCCACATTCAACCTGCTACTGGGACGGCTTTGGCTACATTAGATGAAGACGGTATCATCAACGGTACATCAGCTAGTAAAGTACCCCTTCAAAGGCGGGATCGCCACTGTGTACGGTAACTTTGTGATCCATCCTCCTCAAGGAACCACTGCACCATTGTTGGAAATCATACATAGGGAACAGGACGTGTTCCTTTCCGGTTTTTCTCTGGCAGAAGCCCAATTGGTCTAAACCATCATAGTAGAGGGTGATGGAGATTATGTGAGTGCGCAATCCATATACATGACGAACAAACAGGGGCATATGCCCAGGTCGGGACTAGGGCAAAGTGGCAGACAGGGAGGTACTGTTGCTAAGGAGCTAAGTCATAACCTCCATACTTTCGGGTTGGGATACAGACCTATCGCTGCAGATTGGCAAAGGAAAGGGCAGGAGTTAAGAGGGAAGCTAAAGGCAAAAAGGATTGGGAAGCAATATGAATTAGTCCACAAACCTATATGGGGAACCCTAAACGGTCTCTTTGTCCGCCAAGGGGAAGACTTCCCCTTCTATGGATTTCCGAACCCTGGTATGACTGGGAAACAAAGACTAGGTATCCGGGGTTTGAGATCTTTTTTGGGCACTGGTTACCGGAAAAGGAGGATAAGCAAGCAAACCTAAGCAGTGATATGGATTAAGGAAGGATTGCAAACCTGGACATTGAAAAGAAGGAGCTTTTGGGAAAGGCGTTGGCTGATTTATTGATGAGTTTCACTACTGGAGCTGAGACCATCAACTTGGGGGGATAGTTTTACTATCTCAATGATTGGGGATACCCCAGCAGCGGACTTCTCCAATCTTATCATGGATGCATCTGAGGCTTCACGCTTGGTCTAGAAGTTCGAACAAGGCGTCATCAACAGTTCTGAATCGGATAGTGAGTTTGATCTGATTCCACTGAGTCTGTGGAGTCGGAGTCAGATTTGAGTTCCTCTGAGTTTGGTACTTTTGGGAGTGTTAACCTAGATACCAAAGTCTTGTCCAGGTCGTCCTTTAGTTTTTCTTTTGAGTCCATTGTAATCGAAGATCCATACTTTTTGAATGGAAATGCTGTGAATGTTGCCTACTTCTTTGTGCCTTTGGTTTGTTGTATTGATCTTAATTTTCAAAATCTTGATATAAACGAAGAGGAAGAAATTCCTCGAGTTTTGAAAATTTTGGTTGATCATGAAGAGGAGAGGCGTGTTAAGCCCTGTAGAGATGAAATCGAATCAATTAATGTGGGTACTGAGGAAGATGCTCGCTTGGTCCAGATCGAGTCCATGTTGTCTTCGAAGGAACGCGAGCATTTAATCGCTTTATTAAAAAATTTCAAAGATGTTTTCACGTGGTCTTACGAAGACATGCTTGGAATCGATCCTGAGATTGTACAGCATCGGATCCCTCTTGACCCTGAGGCCCTGCCAGTTAAGCAAAAGCTACACAGAGTTCGCCTAGATTGGGCTTTGAAGATTACTAAAGAAGTTACCAAACAGATTGAGGCAGGGTTCTTGCTTGTATCTGAGTATCCAACGTGGTTGGCCAATATTGTTCCAGTCCCAAAGAAGGATAGTAGAATCAGAGTTTGTGTCGACTTCAGGGATATGAATAAGGCTAGTCCGAAGGATGATTTTCCGCTGCCGCATATTGATGAGTTGGTAGACTTCACCGCAGGCCATGCATTGCTCTCGTTCATGGACGGATTTTCCGGGTATAACCGGATTTTGATGGCACTCGAGGATAGGGATAAGACCGCTTTCACTACTCCATGGGGCACCTATTGTTACCGAGTCATGCCATTTGGGCTAAAGAATGCTGGGGCCACTGATCAGAGGGCTGCAACCACCATTCTGCACGACATGATCCATAAAGAGGTTGAGGTGTACATGGACGATATGATTGTCAAGTCTAAAGATCGAAAGGGCTACTACACCGCCTTGGAGAAATTCTTTCAGCGAGTCAGAGAATATAGATTGAGGTTGAACTCGCAAAAATGCACTTTCGGTGTAACAACAAGATAAATGTTGGGATTCTTAATCACACAGAGAGGAATTGAGGTAGATCCTTCCAAAATCAAGGCCATCTTAGAAATGCCACCACCAAAGACTGAAAAGGAGGTGCACAGCTTTCTGGATAAAGTGCAATTCATAAGATGATTTATTTCAAAATTAACCTTGACTTGTAAACCACTTTTTGGTCTCCTGAAGAAAGGAAAGAGGTTTTAGTGGGACGATCGCTGTTAGTTCGCTTTTGAATAGGTCAAGTAGTACCTGCAGAATCCGCATGTGTTATCACCACTAGAATTGGGAAAACCGTTGATCTTGTACCTATCAGTGACAAACTCAACTATGGGGTATATGTTAGCTCAAGAGTCGGAGGCCAAAGTGGAGAAAGTCGTTTACTACCTGAGCAAGAAAATGCTGGATTATGAGACTCGTTACACTCCCCTCGAGAAATCTTGTCTAGCCTTGGTCTGGGCTACCCGGAAGTTGAGGCATTACCTGTTAGCTCACTTTGTAATCCTGGTTTCGAGATTAGATCCCATCAAATATCTCTTTAAGAAACCAACGCTTACGGGTAGGGTAGCCCATTGGTTGCTTCTTCTCTCTGAATTTGATCTTACATATGTTACGTGCAAGTCAGTTAAAGGGAGAGTTGTAGCAGAATTCCTGGCAGATCACCTAGTAGAAGGGGATAAAGCGGTGGAGTACCTTTTCCTAGATGAAAATATTCTGCAAATAGAGGAGAAAACGTGGACGATGTACTTTGACGGAGCAACCAATCAATACGGTTATGGGATAGGTGTGTTGCTCATAGCACCCGATGACTCTTATATACCCTTGGCTTTTAAACTCCAGTTCAAAGTATCTAACAACGAAGTTGAATATGAGGCGTGTATCGCTGGTTTAGAAACTGCCCTGGAACTAGGGGCAAAAAGGTTAGACATCATCGGGGACTTGAACTTGGTTGTGTCTTAAGCTAACGGAGATTGGCAGGTTAAAGAGGAGAAAATCAAGGTTTATCATCAGGTCTTGGATATGTTGATTCCGAGGTTTGAGAAGTTAATGTTTACCCATTTGCTAAGAGAGAACAACTGATTCGCTGACGCACTAGAAACTCTATCTTCTTTGGTAGACATTCCATTGGGAGTCAGGATGCATCCAATTATTATTGAACAGAAGTACACGCCGGCCTATGAAACCATCGCTGCAATAGATGAGGCTTCAGACAAGAACCCTTGGTACTATGTATTTGGAATTTCCTGGAAAATGAGGCATATCTGCCAGGATCGAATGCCAAGGACAAAAGGGAAATACGACGTTTGGTCGTTCAATTTATCATCTGCGGAGGCAAACTGTACAAAAGAGGTCATCTGGGAATGCACAAGTTATGTGTTAAGGAAGAGGAATCAAAGCGCCTTATGGAGGCCATCCACGGGGAAGAGTGTGGAGCCCACACGAACGGTGTGATGCTTGCCCAAAAAATCCTTACACAAGGCTACTACTGGTCAACCATGGAAGATGATTGTATTGGTTTTGTTCGGCGATGCCACAAGTGCTAGATTCATGCCATTCGCACGAACATACCGCCGTCGAAGCTCTATAACATGACTTCACCATGGGCATTCTTTGTTTGGGGAATAGACGTTAAGGGCGTAGTTACGCCGAAAGGGTCAAATGGGCATGAATTCATTCTGGTAGTAATCGATTACTTCACAAAATGGGTGTAGGCCTAGTCTTACTCTATACTGAAAGCATCGCATGTGGCGAAGTTCATCAAAAGCAACATCATATGCCGGTATGCGGTGCCCAATGAAATTATCTCCGATAATGGGTCGCACTTCAAGAAGGAGGTGATAGATTTTCTTGAGAAATATAATGTGGCTTTCCATAAGTCGTCAACCTATAGGCCGCAGACCAATGGAGCTGTTGAAGCTGCAAACAAAAATGTCAAGAGAATTCTGTAGAAAATGGTGGAAACCTACAGAGATTGGCCAGATAAATTGCCATTTGCACTCTGGGGCTATAGAACTTCAATCCGAACATCTACAAGGGCAACCCTCTATTCTCTTATCTACGTGATGGAGGCTGTTTTGCCTATCGAAATTGAAGTGCCCTCGTTGCGAATTATGGCTGAGTGTCAGATAGCAGAGGCAGATTGGCAGCAAAGTAGGTTTAAGGAGTTGATGTTGTTTGATGAAAGAAGTCTAAGAGCATTGTATCACGTCCAGGGTTACCAACGCTGGATTGCTAAGGCTTTTAACAAGAAAGTGAAGTCCAAAAATCTGCAAGAAGAGGACATGGTATTGAAAAACAACTGAGCTCCCATTCATGACCCTAGGGGCAAATTCAAACCTAACTAGACTAGTCCTTACATCATCAAGTCAATCTGGCCAGGAGGGGCGGTAATTCTTATGGACTTGGATGGCCTGGAGTTCTCGTCACCAATCAACATGGACAAGTTGAAGAAATATTACCCCTGAGAGGCTCGTGTAGACCGCCCGGAGAACTCCCGGCTCCGCGCGCGAGGGCGCGAATCGTTTGTTCTTAGCTACTATAGCTCGGACTCGTGTCACGGTTCTGAATCTAATCTCGCAAAGTGCAATGCAAGACTGATAAATCACCAAAGAGTCAAAAATCTGACAAATCGTTTTGTAAAATCGATTTTTAATAAAGAAGTGCCAAACATGGACTGCTTTGCCAGATACAGAGTCGCCACCTAAATATTTTGTTTTGGAAAATTTAGGAAACCCTGACTCGTGCCTAAGGCCACGTGTCCGTCATCACCAAAGTTGCCTCGGCTCGGGAACTTGGGTACGAGAGGGGAAGGTCATGCAATGAGCACCCCCGCTCGCCCGATCAAAGATCGGCCTCTATTGACATGATATGTTGTTTTTGAAAACACATGTGTTCTTATTCCAGTTATTAATCTAACCTTACTACGTGATGCGCACAGCATACAAGTATAGACTAGATCGCCTAAGTTGGAACAAAACATTTCATGTTCGTTTGTTTGAAAACGGTTTGGAGTTTGCTACTCGCAAGTAGGCTAAGTCGTGATTTTGCCACCCTCAAGTAGGCTTAAAACTCGCATTTCGATGAATTGTTCCAATTCAAGCAATCCAACCTTCACCCACAGGCATTCATGCAATTATATCAGTTAAGCAGTTAGCCTCATGGCAAGTATGCTAATATGGAAACATACACATCTCATGCAGTATGCTAAAGCGTAAACACTCACAGTGTACTCCGAGCCAAAACAGAGAACTAGTTAGAAATCATGCATGATCCTAGTTCATGTTAAGATGGCTAATGCAACACATGCGAAAATGCAACTAAGATAGGCTCGGCTATTCTAAGATGTCATGTGAATGCAACTCAATAACATGCTGTTAAACACGTATTCAAGTAAATGTATTGAAATACAATGCAGTTAGTATGATACGCCGAGCCCGGTGCATGCAATACAGATGAATGGGTGCACGCATGCAAAGCATAAGGATGCTAATTGAAAGATGCCCTAAAACTAACCATCGTAAGCGGTTAAGTAAAAGGGAGAAAGAAATGGGGGTTGGAAGACATGCATCACACACACGTATGCTTATTACAACAGTTGCGCCCTCTCGACGGAGGGTCCGAATAAATAAGCTAACTAGCTAATCTAAGCTAATTAAACTAATTACTACAAAATGAAACTAATTAACTAATCCTAGTTAACTAATTATTACAAAACAGGCTAATTAACTAACAAGCTAACTAACTAGTTATTACAGACATAAATGAATAGTTAAGCACATTAACTACTTAAGTACAAAACCAAAGCGTAAGCTAGCTATCTAAGCAAAGCAATAAAACAGGAGCCTCAAGGCGAGAAGTGTATGCATGCTCGGTCGCTTCGTTCGGAAATCCATCGCGATGCCCCAATTTGCCTCTGTTTTCAATTGTTCTCAGAACTTTGCACAAAGCTCCAGGTAGCTTCAACTCCACCTTGGGAACTTGTAGGAGCATTGCCGACCAGTTGTTGATGTTGGGGACCACCTGCCGACTACTTTTCTTTGCTGCAGACCAGAAAAAGTGGTCGGCCAGCTAGTTTTTCTGGTCGGTCGACCAGTTTTGCTGCCACACTTCCAGTTTGCTGCAACAGAGAACAAGAAGGGGCATGGCAATGTATTTGCAACATATGTGTGCACAACCACCCTCCCTATCATTTCATGATCTCAATGGAGTGCGGTTCTCGACCCTCGGGCCACCAATTATGCATCTCGATGCATGATGGCCAAAGAGGCAAGATTGCACATTTCAATGTAAATGAATGGACAAAAAGACACATAAAGCCTTAAACTCTATCATGCTTGATCAAGAGGGTCAGCGACCGAGAATTGAGGCACGTTTCATCACTTCAAGTATGAAACGTCCCTCGTTTCTCGTGTTTGGACTAACACCCAATCCAAACACAATGCAAGCAACAACATGGCATACTCAATGCAATGAAACATGGCAACCTATCAATGCTAATGGCATGCATACTCAATGCAAAGCAACATAAGCAACCTATCAATGCTAATGTCATGCATACTCAATGCAAAGCAACATAAGCATGCAAATAACATGAAAACAAACATGCTCAATGGACTTAAACCAAAAATGGACAGACCTCAATTATGCCCAAATCAGTGGCCATAATGCTAAGAAATGAAGACATGAAATGCAAGACAAAGCCTACTCATGCATTGGCCCACCAACTAGGCCTAAGAGCACAACTCTCAAGAGTGCTCAAGGAGTGACAAATGTGGAGGTTTGACAACACCATAAGCTCTGACATTAGGTAAGAAATGATGCCAAATCATTCAAACAACACAAGTATGGCATGCTAAGGTCCTTAAAGCATAAAGCTACCAAAGAGGACTACTCTAGAGACATGCAATACATGGCACAAATGCATGAACTAACCATGGACAAAGCTTAATTAGGTCTAAACAAAGACCAAAACATGCCAAGATGGGGGCTCAAAGGCCTAAGCATGCATGCATACGTATTAACCCACAAGCAAGGCAACAATGCACAACCCTTAGAGGCACTTAAAGGGTGAAAGAAATGGGAACATGGCAATTCTATATGCTCTGAAATAACATGATAAATGATACTAAATCATGTACATGATACAAATGAAGCATGCTATGGTGCTCAAAGCTTGAAGCTAGCATAGGCATTTGTACTACAACTATGCAAAACATGAAGCATATGGAAAATACAACCCAAAACAGTCCTAAAGCATGTAAAAATGATGCTAAAACATGTATGGAAGTAAGCCAAAATAAGCTAGCATGGAGGGCATGAAGCATGGAATAGGCAAGGCCAAAAGGGAGGATTACACTACACCTACTAAGACCAAGCATAAGATGGCTTCGCCAACAAAAATCAGAGTTATGTCATGGCAAAATAACCCCAAATACACACTGAAATGATAGCTCACAAGCTTAGGCATGATGGCATATGCAATGAATCATGTTTAAGGCATAAAGTACAAACTCTCCAATGCATGGAAAGAGTGACAGATGTAAGTGTATGACCACACTACATGGACTGAAATAACCTTTCAAATGATGCCAAATCATGGAATAGTCCAAGTAATGCATGCTAATGGACTCAAGACACAAAGCTAGTGAGCGAGATTGAACCATGGCTATACAAAACAATGCATGCATGACCAAAACAACACAAATCAGAGCTTAATCATGCTAAAACATGGACAAAAGCTTCTTAGAGTTAAGCCAAAACATGTTAGAATAATGGTCCAAAAGCAAGGTGCAAGTTAGGCTAGTAAATGGAAATGCACTACAAGTGCATGGAGCATGCATGGGGCCATCAAACCAACCCAAAATAGATCTAAGGCATGTTAAAACAACACCAAAAACCTACTGAGATGGACTCAAAACATGCTAGAAAGACATGCTACTTCATGAAGCACACAAAGCCAGTTTTCAACATTTACACTACAAGTGTATAAGGCATGCATGGGGTGACCAAACCAAGTCAAAACAGTGGTATGCCATGTCAAAATAACCCCAAAAACAAGTTCAGAATAAGCCAACACAAGCTTAACAAACATGCTCAAACATGAGGCATACAAAGCAAGGATACAAGAAACAAGGAGAGGGGATGACCCTCTCCTATTTGGGACTTCAAAACATAAGTTTTATCACTAAAAATCCACTAGATTTCAATGGTTAAAAGGCCAAGAGAAAGTGATCTCAAGGGCCTAAAGTGATGGTGCAAAACAAAGCCAAACAAGGCATGCAAGGGAGTAGACCACTCCAAACACCAAAGAATCCTTAAACAAACATTACAAGCATGCAAAATCAGAACTTTTTGTAGTAGAAAGTCAAGCCAAAATAAGCATGCAAATTGGTCCAAAAGCTTAATCAAAACAAAGGGTTAAAGGGCTAGTTGACTCACCCTTGTAGAACTACTTTAGAGCAACAACTCCAGCAGCTATTTTGGATCAAAACCAGTGCAAAAACTCCAAAACCAACCTCAAGGGGCCTCAACAACAAAAGGGTGGTGTTTCACTATGTGTTTGTGTGAAAAAGTGTGAAGAAACTACACTTTAAGGCACAAAAATGAAAGAGATGGAGAATTATAGAGATAGAGTGATATGTATAGCTCAAGCACCAAAATCTAAACCTAAGGCATGAGAGGGGAGGTTCTCTTTTATAGAGAACCAAAGGTTAAGCTTGTTGAGCAAGCTTAGGCCTAAAGCCATCCCTCCATACACGTGTATGGAGGATGGTTTTTGTGCCCTCCAGCTGTTACAGCTGGCTAGAAAATATCTTCAAAAAGGTGCTGGAAAGCTGCCGACCACTTGAAGTGGTCAGCCAGCTACTTGCACTAGTCGGCGACCAGTGGAAGTGGTCGGCCAAGGAAGAAAGTGGTCGGCCATGGTGGACAGGTGGTCTGCACACTGAAATCAAGGTGGTGGTGTGGTGGCCGACCACTATTGGTGGTCCAAAGACCAAGAAAACCAGTTGGCCGACCAGAAAACTGGCTGGCGGGAAGAAAAGTGATTTTCAGGGAGAGAAACTGGTCTTCCACCCTCCAAGCAAGGAAAATAAGGTTTGCGCAAAAAACAAACCAAAAAGGATGCAAAACAAGGGTCTGGGGGTCAAGGCGCGCGGCCGGAAATCCCGAAAACCAATCTACGAGCACCAAAAACGGTCTACGAGGGAAAAGTGATCTACGACCGCAAAAAGTGGTCTCCTAGACCACAGTGTCCCTCTAGGCAAGGTCAACAAGGCATGGTTCAAAAACCAAGCCAAACGGAGAACATTAAGCGGTCCCGAGACAAGGCGCGCGACTAAAGGCTTCGAAAATCGGAAACTAGTCTCCAAGTAGGAAAAGTGGTCTACGACCACAAAAAGGTGGTCTACAGACCTCTCCCTCCCTCCAGGGAAGGGAAAACAAGGTTCGGTTCAAAACCAAACCAAAAGGGAAACAAGATAAGGCACGCGGCCGAAGGCTCCGAAAATCGGAATGAGCACAACATGCACAATCACCGAGCGCTCAATCGATGACGTCTGAGTCTTAAGGTCGGTCAAAAATGGGTGTCTACAGCTCGCTAGGCCGAAACCCGGAAAGGCGACCTAGGCAAAAGTTAGAGCATGAAAAAGTAGAAATAAAGAAAAACTGAGCCCACAAGGTTGAAAACCCTAAAGGGCGACTTTGGCAAAAGTTAGAGCAGAAAAGGAAAGAGTTAATACTCGAATGAACCTGAACCAAACTACGTAAGGCCTGATTTCTATTTTTGGGATACGTAGGTAACTTCATCCTGAAGTTCGACCGTAATTATCTCCAGTTCAACTCTCCTATCCGTTTTCTCGATCAGGTCATCCTTGTTTATCATCTCTTAGTTCGGTTGTGTTCCGTGTCTCGGTTGTGCTCCGTATTTCGGGTAGAAAAGCTTAATAGAAGTAATGGTATACAGCTAGGGGCAATTATGATTTCTTTTGATTTGAGATTGTACATCTTGAGGATTGGCTCTGTGTGTGTCAGGGGGTGATTGTTTCCGAAAATTGTTTTGGAAAGTTTTAATGAAAGTTGATTTTGTTCAAAATTTTACCCTTTCACAACTTGGACCATTTTTGGGACCGAAAGGAAAATTTTCAGTACTCGCAACTTTAATTTTATTGATTTCAACACAAGTACACTCTCCAAACTCTTTGATTCAGATCAAAGTTGCTTTTACATCTTTAGACTTAAAAAGAAAAGATCAAAGCAATAAAACTAGGGGCACAGTTGAGTCAGGTGATTGTATGCCAAAGATGGTCCAACCTCTGCCTCTTCTTCAACCCAAGCCAAACACTTCTCAGGCAAGGTGTAACTGAAACTAATGGTAGTGACCAGAATCTCTCTTGTTCTCTAGGCTGCGAGATACCAGGGCAGGTGTCATGACCCGAACCCGCCCCTATGGGTTAAGGACATAACCGGCCAATAATCATGAGATTACCTACAGCCTCAAACCAAAATAGACGTAACTCAACAGAGAAAAGGGGCCAAACGGAAGCAAAATTTAAAACTTTGTCCATAGAGCCGTGCTTATATGCACATCAAACAAACCGTACTCATATACGTTAATAACCCACATCAAAAGTACAGTAGCATAAACTTTCTTACAGACAGGATCATCTAAACTGAGCCAACCCATAACAAACTATATACAAATATACACAAAGTCCTTGCCAACAAGACAAAACGTAAGTGCTTAACAAAAAGGCAAGGATGGGTCTCGTGCGTGAGACGCAAGGCTGGCTCTCCAAAACTCGTGTTGTTCATGGCAGACTTCACTTGGGCTAGGTTTAGACTTCTCTGGGCTCACCTACAAACACATGAATGAGCGTGAGCGATAGCCCAGTGAATAATATCAAATACAGAAGTTACATAGCAATGTAGAATAACAGGTTCCAAACGGCCTTGGGCCCAATTCATGTTTCTATTTAACAGATATATAACTACACGAATTTCAAGTCAAGTGACTTGTAGTTTCAACATTCTGGCCTTTGGCCCATTCAGATTTCCATTCATGTCAAAACGGCCTTCGGCCCACTCATTTATGTCAAAACGGCCTTCGGCCCGATCATCTTGTCAAACGGCCTTCGGCCCACTCATTCATGTCAAAACGGCCTTCGGCCCGATCATTTATGTCAAAACGGCCTTCGGCCCATTCATTATGTCAAAACGACCTTCGGTCCATTCAATTCTGTCAAAACGACCTTTGTCCATTCATTTTATCAAAACGACCTTCGGTCCATTCAATTCTATCAAAACGACCTTTGGTCCATTCAATTTTATCAAAACGACCTTTGGTCCATTCAATTCTATCAAAACGACCTTTGGTCCATTTGTTTATCAAAACGACCTTCGGTCCATTCATTTATTCGTGTCAGACTTTTGTCCACAATCCCAATCAGCAAATCACAAAGCTTACAAGGAAGTAAACAATTGGACATTCACAATTATTCGAATATCGATATTACTCACAGTGATCGGCTTGTGGATTTGCCCTGGAGCTTGACCCTACACATTTCATGAACACAAGAGGGTCATTAACAATTCAATCCGTTCCTTAATTCACATATTCCTCTTAGGCTTTATTCTTGTCTCATTAATTCATTTACAATGCTTAACATATGCCTAAGAGTGCTTACAAGTGAAAGAGAACGGAAAACAGAACAGAATGCAAAAACAAAATTTCAGAAAACAGGGTCCCCGCTCGAGCGTGGATTCCCCGCTCGAGCGGACCCTTAAGCCTGCAAAAGTACTGGTTACCTCAAATCCACGCTCGAGCGTGAACCTGCGCTCGAGCGGAAGGCCTGTCTACATAGCTCCCCGCTCGAGCGTCAAATCCCCGCTCGAGCGGGAGCCATGTCTGCCAAAAGTGCTGGGAGCTCGAATTCTCCGCTCGAGCGGCACTTCCCCGCTCGAGCGGACGTCAAAATTCTGGAAATTCCAGATTGTGTTCTTGAGCTCCAATTCAATTTCCAGCCACAATTCTTGCATGCAATGGCTCAAATCTCAAATATAATCATGCTAACATGGTATACCTCAACTTATAACTCAATGAAGCTCAATTTCAAATTTATTTGCATGCATGTCCCAATATCACAACTCATCACCAACATACTCAAATTCATGCATTCAAGCTCATATCTTCATAAATTGTACATGCATGTGATGAATTAGCCACATTCTCAACTTAGACAACACAATGGTGATCAAACATGAGTTTCACCCAAAACTCTACATGAATCATGTATTTCAAGCTTAACATGCTATTTCAAAACAATTTCTTACATGCATGCACATATCAAGCTTTAATTCAACAAAACCAACCCAATTTCATTCAATTTTACTCTTGATCACTCAATTAGCTTGAACACACACAAAATTACAAACTATAATCCAAGAATCACTCACCTAGAAGCTTTGATTTTCCAACTTAAGCTCAATTCTTGAGTTCTTCAATTCAAGCTTTGAGGCCAAAACTCCAATTTCTTCACTCTCTCCCTCTCTTAGCCGACCCCCTCTCTTCCTTAATGTTTGATCAGCCAAAATGTAACAAAAGGAGAGGAATAGAGAGTGTAGTGCCTTTATACAACAACCCACTAATTCAATTTAATAATAATAAACAATTGGGCACTAATTTATCAATTTAATCAACTTAATCTAGTCCGAATCAATTTTTCAATTAAACTTCACCGTAGGCTTTAAAAATTATGCCAATCACAATGGCATAATCAATTTCGGGTTCTGTGGCCGATAAGGCACTCAATTTAATTTCCAAAGCGGATTATTCAAACAGATATTCCTACGGTGAACAGATAGAACTTCAAAATCACATATATTCACATAATGGCACATGAAATCATGCTAAACACATAATCATAGTCAAATTAAGGACTAATTTAGCATATTACGGAACAGGGGTATCACAGTCTTCCCCCCTTTAGGAAGTTTGGTCCTCCAAACTTAATTTACCTTCGTCGGGAAACAAATGTGGATAGCTCAATCGCATTTCCTCCTCTTTTTCCCATGTAGCATTCGTCGTCCATAGTGTTCTTTCCATTCTACTTTCACCATTGGGATGGACTTGCTTCTCAACTGTTTCACTTGCCTGTCTACAATCCGTTCCGGCCATTCAGCATATTCCATATTTTCATCAATAGCAACCCGATGATAATCGATCACATGAAACGGTCTCGGAGGTAACCCCTCAACATCGACACATGAAACACATTATGGATTTGCTCGAATCCCGGTGGCAAGGCAACTCTATAAGCAACTGGGCCAAGCCTTTCCAGAATCTGAAACGGCCCAATGTAACGGGGCGACAACTTGCCCTTTTTCCCAAATCTGACTTGGTCTTTCATCGGAGAAACACGGATGAACACATGGTCACCGACCTCATATTCAAGAGGTCTTCTCCGAATGTCTGCATAATTCTTTTGTCGGTCCTGAGCTGTTTTGAGCCTTTGACGAATGGTCTTGATTTTCTCAGAAGTATCCTGCACAATTTCTGGCCCAAGCAAGGCTCTATCCCCGACCTCTGTCCAACAAATAGGTGATCTACACCTCCTACCATACAAAGCCTCGTATGGTGCCATACCGATGCTGGAGTGGAAGCTGTTATTATAAGCAAATTCTGCAAGTGACAAATAATCTTCCCTACTCCCCTGAAAATCCAAAGCACACAAGCGAAGCATATCTTCCAAAGTTTGTATCGTTCGTTCTGACTGCCCATCTGTCTGTGGGTGGAATGCAGTACTGAACCTTAGTTCTGTTCCCATAGCTTCCTGCAAACTCTTCCCCAATCTAGATACAAATTTCGGATCTCTATCCGACACAATGGATACCGGAACTCCGTGTAAACGGACAATCTCATCAACATAAATGGTAGCCAATCTATAAGCAGTAAATGTAGTTTTGACAGGCAGAAAATGTGCAGATTTAGTCAGCCTATCAACTATAACCCAAACAGAATCCATACCTCGAGAAGTCCGAGGTAGGCCAACCACGATGTCCATAGTCACATGTTTCCACTTCCATTCAGGAATAGGGAGAGGTTGAAGTAGGCCGCCTGGTTTCTGATGTTCAGCCTTAACTTGTTGACACTGAAAGCACTTGGACACATATTCTGCAATTTCTTTCTTCATTTTAGGCCACCAATAGGTCTGTTTCAAATCCCGGTACATTTTATTGTTACCCGGATGCATAGCAAATACGGATCTGTGGGCTTCATCCAAGACCCTCTTCTTTAGTTCCGGGATATCAGGGACGCACATTCTGTTTCGGAATTTCAACACTTCATTCTCAATGCTAAATTCTGCTTTTGGACTTGTCTCAAATTCATCAATTACCTTCCTGAGGGACTCATCCTCTTTCTGTTTCTGCTTGATTTCATCAACAATTGCTGGTTCGGCTGTAATAGCGGCTATCAATCCGCCCTGCCCACATACTATTACTTCAATTTCAGACTCTCAAAGTCTTGCAAAATTTCCCTTTGTTCTGTAAGCAAACAAGCCATACTCCCTGTTGATTTTCTGCTCAAGGCATCAGCAACTGTATTGGCTTTCCCGGGGTGGTACTGAATCTCAAGATCATAGTCTTTGATCAGTTCAAGCCATCTTCTCTGTCGCATATTCAGTCTTTCTGTGTAAAGAAGTATTTTAGGCTCTTGTGATCTGTGTAGACTTCACACTTTGCCCCATACAAATAATGCCGCCAGATTTTCAAAGCAAAAACAACTGCGGCCAATTCTAGGTCATGTGTTGGATAATTCTTCTCATGTGGCCTCAACTGTCGGGAGGCGTAGCAATAACCTTTCCGTTCTGCATTAACACACAACCCAAACCCTTATAAGATGCATCACTGAAAATTACAAAATTTTCCGTACCTGAAGGTAGTGTCAAAATTGGTGCAGTGGTCAATCTTGTTTTCAATTCTTGAAAAGCTGATTCTCTTTCATCATTCCATTCAAATGGTTGCCCTTTACGTGTCAATTGGGTAAGGCTAGTTTCGAAAAGTCCTTCACAAACCTCCGTAGTACCCAGCTAAGCCCATAAAACTGCGAACTTCTGTCACATTAGTCGGTGTAGGCCAATTCACAATTGCCTCTATTTTCTGCGGGTCCACTGAAATTCCTTCCTTGTTGATCACATGCCCTAAGAAAACAACTTCATCCAACCAAAACTCACATTTCTTTAGTTTAGCAAATAATTTCCTTTCCCGAAGTATTTGTAAAACAGTCCTCAAATGATGTTCATGTTCAAGTCTATCTTTAGAGTATATCAAAATATCATCGATGAAGACTACAACAAACTCATCAAGGTAGGTTTTAAAAATTCTATTCATTAGGTCCATAAATGCTGCCGGAGCATTAGTCACCCAAATGGCATAACAAGAAACTCAAAATGACCATACCTCGTTCTGAATGCTGTTTTCTCAACATCCTCTGCCTTAACTTTCAGCTGATGATACCCGGATCTCAAATCAATCTTAGAAAACACCTGTGATCCCTGCAACTGGTCAAATAAATCATCAATACGGGGTAAGGGATACTTGTTCTTTATCGTTACCTTGTTCAATTCCCGATAATCGATGCACAGGCGCAAGGTACCATCCTTCTTTTTCACAAATAACACCGGTGCGCCCCAAGGCGAAGTGCTAGGCCGGATAAACCCCTTGTTAAGCAGGTCTTGCAACTGTTCTTTCAATTCTTTCATCTCGGCAGTAGCCATTCTGTAGGGAGTCTTAGAAATAGGCTGGGTGCCTGGCACAGTCTCAATAGTAAACTCTATCTCCCTGTCTACCAATTCCCCTGGTAATTCATTTGGGAACACATCTGGGAATTCTCTAACAATAGGAATATCATTCAATTCAACATTCACAGATTGTTCAGTCAACACATAGCACAGATAACCCTGGCACCCCTTCCTGATCAGTTTACATGCTTTCATTGCAGATATCAAATAAGGTGGAGGCACTACCCCATTACCCACAAACACAATTTCTTTTTGTTCTGGTGGTTTAAATACAACCCTTTTTGTCACACAATCTATGGTGGCACAATACTTGTCAACCAATCCATGCCCAAAATTACATCAAAATGTCTAAAGTTCAAGGGCAATAAATCTACATATAAGGTAGCATCCTCAATATGCATGTCACAAAACCGATATATATAGTCACATAACACAGATTCCCCCGATGGAGCAGACACATACAACAAATATGGTAACAACTCTAGGGGTCTTTTCAGTCTAGATGCAAATGTATATGTCACAAATGAGTGTGTTGATCCAGAATCAATTAATACAAAGGCATCCTGATTACATATTGAAATAGTACCTGAGACAACGGCATTGGCATTCCGTGTATCGCCCGGAACAAGTGCAAAAACTCTCCCCTGTCTCACTGTATCCCCAGTAGTAGCAGATCTCAAAGTATTTCCCGGCTTTGGAACTGATGCAGTTGAACTGGCTGCTAGTTTCCCACTGTTCTGATTACATTCTCGGGCTATGTGCCCTTGTTTCCCACATTTGAAACAGGCTCCTGATGCACGGTAACAGACTCCACGGTGCCTTTTGCTACAAATGTTGCACATGGGAGCTGTGTCTCGGGAAGAACTTGAAGTAGTTGAGGAGCCCGTGTTTTGCTTTTTCAGAAATTTCTTCTTCGAAAAGAAGCCTTGCCTTTTGTTACCCTTCCATTCTGTTGTTGGCTTAGCTTGTCTAGCTATATTAGTCTCTGATATGATGGCCCTGTCAAGCACCCCAATGTAGGTTTCCAACTTTAGAACATTCACCCTCTCTAGGATGTCACTGCGGAGTCCACCTTCAAAGTGTCTTGCCTTCTTGTAATCGGTGTCAATCACATGTGGTGCAAACCTGGCCAATTCAGTGAACTTGGCCTCATACTCAGCCACTGTCATGCTATCTTGCTTGAGTTCCATGAACTCGGCTACTTTCCTATCCCGAACGCATTGCGGGAAGTACTTGTCATAAAAGATCTCCAGAAATTTCACCCAATCCACATCTTTATGATTTTCTCGCATCAACATCCACCATCTTCTTGCTTCGTCCTCTAGCATAAAGGTGGCCAGGAGCACTTTCTGAGTCTCTGAACAGGGGAACACTTCAAATAATTTCTCAATGCCGAGGACCCACGCTTCGGCTTTCAACGGATCTAATCCCCCGTGGAACTGTGGTGGTTTCATTTTCTTGAATTCCTTGGTGAGAGCTATTATCCAATCATCATTTTGATTATCTGGCACGGGTGGTGCCGGAGGTGGAGGTGGCGGGTGTGGTTGCTGCCACTGTTGTTGCCACTCCTGTTGCTGTCTCAAAGCTTCTGCCATTTCTTGGATCAATCTTTCCATCCTGTCTATTCTGGCAGTAGAGGACTCCTCTATCTCATCACCTCTGGTTCTCACCATCTGATTAAACTTGCATTATATTTCATACAAAAGATTCACAGATGTATACACTAAGAGCACACATATTCACATGATTTGCAATGTAAGTAGTTCACAACTTACACATATAATTGTTCATATCAAAACATTTAAGCATATAATCAATGCTTCCAAATTCATATTTATCACATGAATGCATCCTAGATCTTATCTAGACGCTTATTGCTCTTTTTGGACAACTGTGTGAGTTATTAACTCGTGCTCTGATACCACTCTGTCATGACCCGAACCCGCCCCTATGGGTTAAGGACATAACCGGCCAGTAATCATGAGATTACCTACGGCCTCAAACCAAAAGACATAACTCAACAGAGTAAAGGGGCCAAACGGAAGCAAAATTTAAAACTTTGTCCATAGAGCCGTGCTTATATGCACATCAAACAAACCATACTCATATACGTTAATAACCCACATCAAAAGTACAGTAGCATAAACTTTCTTACAGACAGGATCATCTAAACTGAGCCAACCCATAACAGACTATATACAAATATACACAAAGTCCTTGCCAACAAGACAAAACGTAAGTGCATAACAAAATGGCAAGGATGGGTCTCGTGCGTGAGACACAAGGCTGGCTCTCCAAAACTCGTGTTGTTCATGGCAGACTTCACTGGGGCTGGGTTTGGACTTCTCTTGGCTCACCTACAAACACATGAATGAGCGTGAGCGATAGCCCAGTGAATAATATCAAACACAGAAGTTACATAGCAATGTAGAACAACAGGTTCCAAACGGCCTTGGGCCCAATTCATGTTTCTATTTAACAGATATATAACTACACAAATTTCAAGTCAAGTGACTTGTAGTTTCAACATTCTGGCCTTTGGCCCATTCAGATTTCCATTCATGTCAAACGGCCTTCGGCCCACTCGTTTGTGTCAAAACGGCCTTCGGCCCACTCGTTTGTGTCAAAACGGCCTTCGGCCCAATCATTCTTGTCAAACGGCCTTCGGCCCACTCATTCATGTCAAAACGGCCTTCGGCCCGATCATTTATGTCAAAACGGCCTTCGGCCCGTTCATATAAGTCAAAACGACCTTTGGTCCATTCAATTCTATCAAAACGACCTTTGGTCCATTCAATTTTATCAAAACGACCTTTGGTCCATTCAATTCTATCAAAACGACCTTTGGTCCATTCAATTCTATCAAAACGACCTTTGGTCCATTTGTTTATCAAAACGACCTTCGGTCCATTCATCTATTCGTGTCAGACTTTTGTCCACAATCCCAATTAGCAACTCATAAAGTTTATAAGGGAATAAACAATTGGACATTCACAAGCATTCGAATATCGATATTACTCACAGTGATCGGCTTGTGGATTTGCCCTGGAGCTCGACCCTACACATTTCATGAACACAAAAGGGTCACTAATAATTCAATCCGTTCTTTAATTCACATATTCCTCTTTAGGCTTTATTCTTATCTCATTAACTCATTTACCATGTTTAACATATGCCTAAGAGTGCTTGCAAGTGGAAGAGAACGGAAAACAGAACACAAAATGCAAAAACAGAATTTCAGAAAACAGGGTCCCCGCTCGAGCGTGGGATTCCCCGCTCGAGCGGACCCTTAAGCCTGCAAAAGTACTGGTTATCTCAAATCCACGCTTGAGCGTGAACCCTGCCGCTCGAGCGGAATGCCTGTCTACATAGCTCCCCGCTCGAGCGTCAAATCCCCCGCTCGGGCGGGAGCCATGTCTGCCAAAAGTGCTGGGAGCTCGAATTCTCCGCTCGAGCAGCACTTCCCTCGCTCGAGCGGACGTCAAAATTCTAGAAATTCCAGGTTGTGTTCTTGAGCTCCAATTCAATTTTCCAGCTACAATTCTTAAATGCAAGGGCTCAAATCTCAAATATAATCATGCTAACATGGTATAGACCTCAACTTATAACTCAATGAGGCTCAATTTCATAATTTATTTGCATGCATGTCCCAAAATATCACAACTCATCACCAACATGCTCAAATTCAAACATTCAAGCTCATATCTTCATAAATTGTACATGCATGTGATGAGCTAGCCACATTCTCAACTTAGACAACACCAATGGTGATCAAAACATGAGTTTCGACCCAAAACTCTACTTGAATCATATATTTCAAGCTTATACATGCTATTTCAAAACAATCTCTTACATGCATGCATATATCAAGCTTTAATTCAACAAAACCAACCCAATTTCATTCAATTTTACTCTTGATCACTCAATTAGCTTGAACACACACAAAATTACAAACTATAATCCAAGAATCACTCACCTAGAAGCTTTGATTTTCCAAACTTAAGCTTAATTCTTGAGTTGGTCTACAATTAATCAAGCTTTGAGGCCAAAACTCCAATTTCTTCACTCTCTCCCTCTCTTAGCCGACCCCCCTCTCTTCCTTAATGTTTGATCAGCCAAAATGTAACAAAAGGAGAGGAATAGAGAGTGTAGTGCCTTTATACAACAACCCACTAATTCAATTTAATAATAATAAACAATTGGGCACTAATTTATCAATTTAATCAACTTAATCTGGTCCGAATCAATTTTTCAATTAAACTTCACCGTAGGCTCTAAAAATTATGCCAATCACAATGGCATAATCAATTTTGGGTTATGTGGCCGATAAGGCCCTCAATTTAATTTCCAAAGCGGATTATTCAAACAGATATTCCTACGGTGAACAGATAGAACTTCAAAATCACATATATTCACATAATGGCACATGAAATCATGCTAAACACATAATCATAGTCAAATTAAGGACTAATTAGCATATTACGGAACAGGGGTATCACAGCAGGTGCGAGGCGCGAACTGGAAATGAAGCAGTATATTCTACCCCCTTATCTGGTCGTATCTGATCATGTCCGAATTGACGTCAGAACCGGAGAGGAAAATAGAATACGCAATGTGTAAGGCCAATCAACTCTACACCTGACTATCGGGACATGCTGTAGCTCATCCTAGCAAAATTAAGCCAAGGGCAACGCCAAGTTATGTCGGCTACAGACCGGCTGCACATCCAATCACACCATAAACCCTCTGAGGGGAAATCCACTAGCTGTTGACGAAAGAAGTAAGCTCAGGCCAAATACTCGAGACAAGGAGCAGCTACTTGCAGTTTATCCATAAGCCATACCTAGGGAGGGATTAAAAAAATAAGAGAGATTAAAGAATAGAGAGGTGTAAGATGAGAGAAAAGTAAGGAAAGGGGTTTAAGAGAAAAATAGAGAATGAGTGTTGAGTGATGTAAGAATCATAAAATAGATGGGTGAAAAATATTACCTGGAGAAGTAGTGGACTCCCTGCCAGCTGGATGGTCTCTTCTCGACGAAAGGCATCTAAACCCATCAAGGTTTCAGCCAGTACGAAACCCATGCAACTCTTACCCTCTTTCAAACGTTGAGCTACTTCGATCAATCGGATGCTAACTCCGCCGAAGCTAGGGGCAAGGAGAAATTGGCCAAGAAGGTATAAACAGAGAGCATGTTGCCGGCGGCCTCGCCAAAGAAGGTCACTCCTGTCTCCAACAACGGAAAATCAATGAACTAAACCAGGGAAATCTAGCTCCCCATTATGTACCAAAGACCGAGCCTCATGTAATGTTAACCCACACATCCATCCCAAAGCTTTGGTATGGCCAAAAATGAGGCTGTGGTATGATTTCTTCATCACGCCGGGACTCCATCAAGGCTTGAAATTCCTCGAGTGTTGGACACACCGCTTGAAATCCGAATTGAAACACATGCATGATCACGTTCCAACATCGAGGAGCGGCACGAAGGAATGGAAAGCAAAGAGAAGTACAACTCAGAGAAAAAAAAGGCACTTAGGCCAAAACCATGAAAATTCACCTTTTTTTAGCCATCCAAAGTGGCTATCCAGTCTCGGAGCCAATTGTTGCATAATGTCTCCATTTTTCAGAAGAAAATATTGAAGACTTATTATTCTGCTAGAAAAACAGCATGGGAGCATTATTTATAGAAGATGAGAGGGAGCAATGCATGACAGCTAGGCAACACTGACCGACCTCACATTGAGGCCCGGCCGTGCATCAGTGAAGCCCGGCCGTGCATATTAAGGCCCGACTAGGTCTAAATGGTGTTTCAAAATCAATGTAGTTACAGGAAAGGCCAATCTTTGTCTTGGCATACCATAGTTGTATTGTGAGTCTTGTTTTGCTTGTACCAAATGTTTTTTTTCGAGTTGTTTTTATTTCATTATCAAGTTGTATTTCACAATTTTGTCCAATTATGGGTAGTTATCCGATTCAAATGAATGCAAGAGCAAGTCTTATGAAAAGTTATCATGCAAGGATTATGCCATTCATCACATGCAAATACCATTCATCACATTGTGTAAGGAAAGCATTCAACAAAAACTTGTCTTTTATAAACTAGCAGGTCCAACCCCGATCATCATTTTACAAGGCAACAAAACAAAAGAAAATCTTTCAAACAAAAAACAAAAGGGTCAACTTGAAGCTAGTCTTTAACTACAAAGCAAAAAAGAAAAAAAAAACTAAATAAAAAATCATCATCCTCATCAATAACCCATCCTTGCCCTTTTTCCTCCTCGATTGTAGAGGAGGTGCATCACTGTCGTCGCTAGGGCTGCTAGACTGCAAGTCAACCTCTTCTCCCTCGTCCTCAGGGGTCGTAGGCTTGTCAAAAGACTCCTTGGAAGGTGAGCGCTGCCTCACTCGGCCTCTCCCTCAATCAGCTCCCCCTCGGCCCCTCATTGGGCCCTGCCTTTGTCTACTGGTTGTGGAAGGTCCTGCAGGCACTGCTGGTGCCAGCTCAAGCTAAAAACAGGACATGTATCAGTATGAACTAGCAAGAGTGTACAGTATGGCAATAGCAATATATTATAGATAGTATGTACCTCGATTCCATGGGAGACTAAGGCAATCTGCCTCCTCCGTACAATAACGAGTAGTTGGTCGATCGTATGAAAGAAGTCATCACCATACACCCGGGGTATCTGCAAAATGAATAGAATCTGAGAAAGACAGAAAGCAGTAATAGAGAACAATGAACAAAAATGGTAGAAAACAAGACGCAGTGCAATATGGACTACCATAAAGGAATGTGTACCTGCTCGACGCTAGGAGCAAACACTAGTCTGCAGTCTCTCTCCTCGATGCGCTCCAGTGGGATCTGCTTGATCACTCCATCCGGACGAATGTATATGATCTCAGTGGGGATCACAGGAAATCCAGGAATGGGAGCAACGGCATGGGCACCTCCAGCAGGCGCATTACCAACCGCAGTAACAGTAGCTACAGTAACCTCCGTCACAGCTCGAGCCACGCCTGGGGTAAGAAGTGCCATCACTCGGGTGTGTAAGAAGGTAGTGAAATCGCCAGGCTCATGATGATGATCGCCGTCCTTGCCTAACATCAGGAGTTCAATCTGAGGATCGTCTTGTAGCTCATCAACTACCTTCATAATCGGAGGAGGGGGATGTAGGATGTCGGGATCAGTAACGCCCCTCGTCTGGCGGGTGAACCTCTCCCCTAGGTAGTACTCTCGGCCAAAGGGGTCCTCGAATAAAATCCGCATGGTGGAGGCATGCCATGCAACAGTGCAGGTCATCCTCGACACCTGGGGAATGCCCACCCTGGGATGCCAGTCAACCTATGAAATCAGTGCAATGTTAGAACAATGTAATGTCAGAAATCAGTACAATGTGAGAAGTCAGTATCGTATGAGAATGGCAATATAGTACAAGTGCAACAATATGAGAATGACTGTGTAATGTGGAAAATAGTGCAATATGCTCATAGTATGTAACAGTTAAAGGCTGGTATTTTGTTACCTGGTCCGCAGTGATCGTATCAAAGAAGCGGCGAAAATAGGGGAAATCTCGGTCTACACGGCGGCAGCGCTCAAACCGGGAGTTATAGTACCGCGAGCGGGGTACTAACAACTCGATCGGCCTCACTAGAATTAGAGCCAGAGAAGTGAAATAGGTGTAAACCCAAAGCTCCAAACATGAAAAGATGGCTAAAGTCAATAAGTAGAAATGAAATGCAAATGAGCAGAAAATGCAAAAAGGAACAGAATGAACAGAAAAGTTAAGTGCGAGATGTAGACCGCTCGGAACTCTCTCCGCGCGCCTCCCTTTTCGGAGAGGGCGCGAATTGGGTTCTAGCTACTACAGTTCGGACTCTTGTCATGGTTCTGAATCTAATCTCACAAAGTGCAATGTAAGACTGATAAATCACCAAAGAGTCCAAATCTGGCAAATCGTTTTAGAAAATCGATTTTAATCGAAGAACACCAAACATGGACTGCTTTGCCAGATTTCAGAGTCACCACCTAAATATTTTATTTTGGGAAATTTAGGAAACCCTGACTCGTGCCTAAGGCCACGTGTCCGTCATCACCAAAGTTGGTTTGGCTCGGGAACTTGGGTACGAGGGGGGAAGGTCATGAAATGAGCACCCCCGCTCGCCCGATCAAAGGATCGACCTCTACTAAACATGATATGTTATTTTGAAAATACATGTGTTCTTATTCCGATTTATTAGCTAACCTTACTATGTGATGTGCACAGCATACAAGTATAGACTAAATCGCTCAATTTGGAACAAAACATCTCATGTTTGTTTTTCGAAAGTGGTTTGAAGATGCTACTCATAAGTAGGCTAAAACGCGGATTTGCCACCAAACAAGGTGGGCTTAAAACATGATAATTTGCCACTTCAAGTGGGCTTAAAACTCACATTTTGATGAATTGTTCCAATTTAAGTAATAAAGCCTTCATCCATAGGCATTCATGCAGTTATAGTAGTTAAGCAAATAGCCTCATGGCAAGCATGCTAGCATAACAACATACACATCTCATGCAATATGCTTAAGCGTAAGCACTTACAGTGTACTCCGAGCCAAAAAAGAAGCTAGTTAGAAATCAATGCATGATCCTAACTATATTGAGATTCCTAATGCAACACATGCAAAAATGCAACTGAAATAGGCTCGGCTATCTAAAATGGCATATGAATGCAACTCTTGATAACATGCTTTGAAACACGTATTCAAGAAAGTGTATTGAAATATAATGCAGTTTGAATGATGCGCCGAGCTCGATGCATGCAATACGAATGAATGATGCACGCATGCAAAGCATAAGTACGCTAATTAAAACATGCCCTAAAACTAACCATCAAAAGCTGGTAAATAAAAGGGAGAAAGACGTGGGGTTGGAAGACATTCACACACACACGCACGCTTATTACAACATTTGCCCTCTCGACGGAGGGTCCGAATAAATAGGCTAAGCTACGCTAAGCTAAGCTACTTATTACAAAACAAAACTAATTAACTATTCTAGTTAACTAATTAGTTATTACAACACAAATCGATCAGCTAAGCACGTTAACTAATTAAGTACAGAACCAACGAATTAACCATCTAAGCAAAACAGTTAAAAGGCCTCGAGGGCGAAGGATGCATGCACGCTCGATCGGCTTCCTCCCGAAAATCCGTTGCTTTGCCACCGGTTGCCTCTGTTTGCATTCACCTTGATTTCCGAACACTGAACCAATTTACAGGCTACCTCTGCTCCAGAACCAGAACCACTTTGAACCACCTTTGAGCCTGAGGATTGTCGGCCACCAGAGGAAGCTGTAGGCCACTTGCTCATGCACACTCCAATTTTGCTGCAAACAGAGTACAAAAGGGGCAAGGCAAGGCATTTGCAGGGTATATGTGTACAACCACCGTCCTTATCATTTCTCAAGCTCCAAGGAGTGCGGTATTCGACTCTCGGGCCACCAACTGAGCATCGCAATGTACGATGGCCGAGAAGCCAAGTTTGTACAAGTTAATGAATGCACAAATAACACACAAGACTCAAGAGGCCTCCACCCTATCATGCACAATCAAGGGGGACGGTGACTAAGAAATGAGGCACGTTTCATCACTTCAAGTATGAAACGTCTCTCATTTCTTGTGTTTGGATTAACGTCCGATCCAAACACATGCAACGCAACACAAACATGTTATCTTGGCATGTTTTACTTTGATTCATTTTGTTTACTCGTTTTAGATTACCGATAAGCCCTTTAACCGGTTAAGTCCAAAAGTGAGAGGTCCTCTAATTTGAAAGACGGACCAAGCCACAAGCTTCTTGAGCATGAAAGAAGCATCATGCCATTGGACATGAACACCTAATTTCATGCTCAAACCAACAAAGGGCTTAAGACCTCTTTCAAAATGATACAACAAATGAAAGATGGCATGCAATGGTATACATTTCAGCACTGAAATGGCACGACAAATGATGCTAAAGCATGCTAACAACTCATGCAATGCATGCTAAAAGCCAAGAACACCGAGACTAGCGAAGGACACAACACTAGAGACATGCAATACTATGCACAAACAACCAAACCAGCCCAAAACAAAGCTATAATAGGCCAAAACAGTGGCTAAAATGAACCAAGAAGATAGCATGAAAAGCAAGAAGATGATGTTTATGCATTGGCTCATAAACGAGGCATAAGGCTCAACTCTCAAACACAATTAAAGAGCGATATATATGAGTGTATGATGGGAGTATATGCTCTAAAATACCATACCAAATGATGCCATATCATACAAACAATACATATACAATATGTTAAAAGGCCCCCAAAACTCAAGGCTAGTCAAGGCCCTTTACACTACAACCATACTAAGCGATGCTCGAATGACCTTAACCATTCAAAACAGACCTAAGGTAGGTCAAAATAGTAGCAAAAGCATGCTAGACTCGCAGCATAGATGGCAAGAAAGATAAGCTCAAGTATTGGCTCACAAATAAGGCATGATGCTCAACTTCTCAAAAGTATTGAAAGAGCGATTTAAGTGGAAGCATGGCAAAGATATAAGCTCTGAAATTTCATACCAAATGATGTCATACCATGCACACATCATAAATATAGCATGCTAAGGGCCTCAAAACTCAAGACTAGTGAAGCCATTTTGCACTATAGCTATACAAAGCAAGCCCCAAAAGGCCAAGAACACTCAAAAGAGTCCTAAAGCATGTCAAAATAATACCAAAACATGCATGGAGTATAGCCAAGACAAGCTAGAATGAAAGGCCAAAACACCAAGTACACTAGGTTAAGGAGCATGATTGCATTACAAGTGCAAGAACCAAGCAAGAGGTGATCCAACCAACTAAAATCGGAGTTGAAACATGTTAAATAATGGCCAAAAACATGCTGGAGTGGAGCCAATACATGCTAGAATTATAGGCTAAGACATGAAGCATGTTAGGCTAGCGAGTAGGATTACACTACAAGTGTATGAAACATGCATAAGGTGACTCAACCAAGCTAAAACAGAGCTACAACATACTGAAATAAGACCAAAAATAGGCTGAGATCAAGCCAACACATGCTAGAAAAATATGCTCACGTATGAGGCCAACAAGACATAGAACCAAGAAGCAAGGAGGGGAGGCCACCCCCTCCTACTTTAGACCTTAAAACATGGTTTCTGCCACTAAAATTCCTCTGAGTTTCAGTGGTAGAAAGGCCAAACAAAGGGTGCCTCTAAAGCTTTAAAAAATGGCACCAAGCTTAAGCAAATAAGGCACACAAGAGGGTAGAACACCCTTAACACCAAAGAGGCCTCCAACAACCATTTTAAGCACTTAGAAACAAAGGTTTTTATAGTTGCAAGCAAGGCCTAAAATAGCATGCAAGGATGGCCAAATAAGCAATGAAAGTAAAGCTTTAAAGAGGATATAGGACTCACCCTTGAAGCATAGCAATAACAGCAACTTCTTTGAGCCAAAACCAACTTTTGAAACTCAAATAAGGCTTCCAAGTACCTCAGCAACAAGGTAGTCCAATTTGGATAGGAGGTTGTGTGCAAAAATGCAAAGAAAAGACAATTCTAAGCACAATATAGAGAGAGAGAGAGAGAGAGAGAGAGAAATCTAGAGAAAGAGTAAATTTTTGTTCTTAAAAAATTCTCAACCCTTGAAAGGGGGGGAGAGCTCCCCTTATATAAGCAAAGCAAGGAGAAGTTTGCTTGACAAGCTTAGAGCTTGCTAGAATCCCTCCCTACACTGCAGGGAGGATGCATTTAGTGACCAACAGCTGGAACAGCTGGCACCAAAAATATCTGCAAAAACAGAAAAATGGCTGTCGGCCACCTTAAGTGGCCTACAAGAGGGGAAAGTGGCCTACAACCACCAAAAGTGGCCAACAGGCCCTCCCCTTTCTCTAGACAAGGGTTAACAAGGTATGGTCCAAAAACAAACCAAAAGGAAGGGATCCAAGAGACCCCAAGACAAGGCACTCAGCCAAAAGCTCCCGAAACTAGCCTACCGGCCACCGCAAGTGGCCTACAAGAGAGAAAAGTAGCCTACAGCTACAAGAAGTGGCCTACAGGCCTCTCTCTCCCTCCAAGCAAAGGCACCAAGGTCCGGTCCAAAAACAAGGCCAAAAAGAAGAGAGTTAAGAGACCTTGAGACAAGGCGCTCAGCTGAAAGCCCCGAAAACTCAAAATGAGCACAAACATGCGCAATCATCGCGTGCACAAACGATGATGTCTGAGTCTTAAGGTAGGTCAAAAATGGGTGTCTACATGAGGCATACCTCCCAGGCTCTCCAATGGCCGCCGAGTGAATCCGCCTTCGGGAGACAGAGCTCCTATAACAGTATAGGGTAGCTAGACCAGCACCACCCCAATCGTACTTTGCTACCTGAGGGAGGTGCACCAGTGCTCCTAGAAGATATAACCCCACGGTATTTTCCTTGTTTGCGAACAGGGTAGTATCGAGGAGATACATAAGGAAGCCACGGGTGTACTGGGTGACCTCATTTGGAGTAGTGGGCTAAAAGTCGAAAAAGTACTCAAAGAACCAATTGTACTTCACCATCCCGTGGCTGGAAGCGTATGGGATCACTCTAAGAAGTTGACGTTGTGCAGCTCTCCACTGCGTCATGTCTGGATCATACGGGATCAGACCGCCAACTCCAACCCGTAAGCCGGTGAGCATCGCAAAATCGTACTTGGTCAGAGTCATCTCCCTGATCGATAAAAAGTGGAATGAGTCTATGGTGTCCCACCATCTCTCGACCAGGGTCCCGTATAACAGTGACTCGACTCTCATCTGTATGAGCCCTGAGCAGAAGGGTCCAAAGCCAGCTGCGTCAACTAGTGTACGGACCTCCATGGGCAGCCTCTCATACTAGCGCCGGGGGCCTGATATGGATCCGTATCCGCCAATCCTCCTGGCTATCACCTGCAAGTGGGAAATATATGGCATTTAACTAATGGGCTGCTTGTGAGTTTCAACAATATATCAAAGCAAAGGGAAGTTGTGTACCATGGAGGCATCGGCGGACAAGTGCTCCATGGGCTCTCGCAGTAAGACATCTTCGTCTATCTTGGGAATGAGGCCCTCAAATCTCAAAATCTCGCCCGGAGGTGGAGCATGTGCGTGTAATCGGTATGTGGTTGCGTCAAATGGCCAATCAATGAGGGGAGGCAACGCAACAGTGTTAAGCCTCCATGTCTATGCTTAGAGCAACCCCAATACCAATAGTGGGGTCCGGAATGGGAACTTGGTCACTAGCCATGAAGAAGACTGTGGGAAATGAAAAGAAAGTGAGAAATGTGGGGGGGTTAAACCCTAGAAGAGAGAAAATGAGAGTGGAAATTGAAAACACGAGAGCGAGTCCCCAAAAAGCCAAGAAAACTTGTGAAAAATAAAGCAAAACAATGAGAAACCTGAAAATTTGACCAAATCAAAATCCAATCAGTTCAAGATATAGTGGAGAGGAAGGGTTTCGAAGAAAAAGTGGCAAAGTTTGTTGGGAAACACAAGGAAAAAAGGAAATCTAGAGAGAGAGGAAAGCCACAGAGAGAGGAGTGATTTCGGGCAAGAAGGTATAAGGAAATAGGGTTTGGAGTTATTTTAAACACATTAGTCGCGGTGAAAGGCTGAAACTGCCCCCGCCGCTATCGAGGCCTAGCCGGCTATTTCAATGCCCGACCGTGCTTCATTGAGGCCCGTCCGACCCTCAATGACAGCATAGCACAGTTTTGTTTTTTTTTTCCTTTTTCTCTTTCTTTCTGTTATTTATTTCTTGTTTTATGGAGTTAAAAATAAGAGGGTTCAAAAAGAAAAACAGTGAAAAGAAAGAAGAGAGAGAAAAAAAGAGCAAGAAAGAAGAAAAAAAGAGAAAATAAAAGAGAAAAGGAAGAAAATAATGAATAATAAGAGAAAAAAGAAATGTAAAAAGAAAGGAAGGGATTTCTTTTGGTTACTTATATGAGTGCCTTTGTGTTTGTTTTTTTTTTATTTCTATTTATTTGATTTATTTAAAGTTTGCTTGTTACTCATTCATTCAAAGCTTTTAATTTGTGTAAACTATCCCGTGTAGCTTATAATTTGCTTTGTCTAAATCGTAGTTCCTTTTGTTATTATGTTTTGTAACTAGACGAATATGGTATGTCCGATTCATTCAGAGGAGTTCCAGATAAAATCATTCGTGCCACAGTAACATCATCATCCATTTCACAACCCAATTGGAACGCGGTGCACTGTGTTCATTGTTTTAACACGTGGGTAAATTGGCTTCCATTTTACCACGCTGCTTTGATTTTACATCTTTCTATGTAGAATTCATGTTTGTTTCTAATTCTTACTTATGCAATTTGTTTATACCCTTCCTCCGCTCGTGTGTGATGTGTTAGGATTGCACCTTCAGTTAAAAACATTGGCCATGCACCCGGTGTTCATACCACCCTTCCTCCTCTCACGTGTGGCACGTTAGGATTGTACCCTTTGGTTAAAAACATTAGGCGTGCACCCGGTGTTCACACCACCCTTCCTCCTCTCGCGTGTGATGTGTTAGGATTGTACCATTCGGTTAAAAACATTGGGCGTGTGTCCGGTGTTCACACCACCCTTTCTCATCTTGCGTGTGATGAGTTAAGATTGTACCAACATCGGGTGCGCCCGGTGTTCACACCACCCTTCCTCCTCTCGCGTGTGGCATATTAGGATTGGGACACTCAAGCCCTTTACTCAGGACACTCAATGATGAAAGTGGTATTGTGTGTGCTTCGAGGTTTCAGCGAAGAAGTCTTGTTTAAGCTTTGAAACAACCCCAAACTTTCTATATTCCCATTGATCATACCCAAGAAATCTCTTTTTACACCTTATGCCACCTTATGTTGAGGCTGAAACAGAAAACAGGGAAACTTCATTGAGGCTTGGTCGTGCCTCATTGAGGGCTGGCCGTGGCTATTAAGGGCCGGTTGGGCTTCAGTAGCAAGGAACACTATTCTGGGCGGGAGGCCACTAGCTGTCCATTTTTGAAGATATTTATCACCTTTTGTTCTAAAATTCTATAAATACGACCATATACCTCTGTTTTGGGGGTTAAACAATTGAAAGAAAGCCTATACACATATAGAGAGCTCTTCCTTCCTCCTTCTTCCATTGCAAGTTACCTTTGAGTTGACCTACCAACCTTGTGTCATCTATATACACTATACACAACCTTGACTTATCATCTTAGAGCCTTGTTTGACTCTTGAGAAGCATAATTCAAGCTTGAGAGTGTGTCAAGAGTGAGTTTGATCATCAACCAAAGCTTACTCTATTTTGAGAGGTATAAGCTTGGAACTTTTGTTCTTGCTTTTACTTTCTTCATTTCTACTTATTTCTTGTGTTCTTGGACTGTTTTACACCTGTTCTAAGAGTTGGAACTTGGGTTTGGACAAGTTACCAAAAGTGGTAAAGCTAACACCCTTACTTGCACCTATTTTGTAGCTCAACCCTTGATTCTTTTACACTTTTTTTCTTTGGTTTTTGAACTGATTTTTAGAGTTGAACTAAGGCCAAAAACATGATTTGAAGTCCTGAAATTGGGGGGGTTGGCCATCCCTCCTTGTTTTTGCTTACATAGCTTCATTACCTTTAACTTTTGCTTAGCTTTTTGAGCTCTTTTCTTACATTTTCAGCCACTATTTTGGGCTTATTTTAGACTGTTTTAGGGCAGTCTTACTCTATTTAATTGGTTAAAGCTTTGATTAGTTCATTTGGTGCAGCATTGGTCTTTGTATATAGCTTGCATCATGTTGTTCTTAGCCTTTCTTTGTTTAATTTCAATGGTAATAACCTCATTTTAAGAATCAACTTACTACTTTCTTTCATATGAGAGTTGTTTTAAACGGTTGATGGTTATTCAACACATGAACTAGAGATTTACGCTTAATGGCTTAATATCTACGGAGATTCATTGTCAATGGCGTAATCTCTCTTTCATGTTGAGAATTACTTCCCATGTGATTCTTATCTACTTTTAGAGGACTTAATCATCACTTCAGACAAATGGACTAAAGAATGAAAATGACTAAAAAGAATTGGTTTAAAAGCAACCAACGCACTTAAAGAAAATGAGTCATCATGCTTAGGCTTGGCCGAACGTTATGCCAAGTTTATCAAGTCAAGAATGATCATGCACTAATTCATGGCGTTTTGATGATTCTTGAAGCGTCTCTACCACCCTCTTTGAGTTCATTCTATGATAAGAGGGAGGGATGGTCATATCCATTGCATTTCATTGATTTTTGTCCAAAATTGTATCCGGAGTCATCAAGAAATCAATTTTGCCCATTGATGGTTTTGGAAACAATTCAAACCTTCTTTCGAGGCTTTTCCATGACAGAGAAGGAAAGAAGTGACAAATAGAGCTTGAACAACTATGTCTGCACTGTTTTCACTTCAAAACACAAAACAGAGTTTTACACAAAATTGAGGCACGGCCGTCCTTCTCTATGCCAGATCGGGCTTCATTGAGAGCTGGTCGACCCTCAAAGTTTGGTCAGTAGTGTATTTCTGAAGAAAACAGAGGGCAGTGGCTGAGGTTAAACAGAGCAAGCTTGAGACAAATAGAGCTGTTCTTGAGCACCGTGCATGTGCATGCGTGCAATTCTTGCTCATCCTCGCTTATATTATGATTATTGTAATTAATTTAATTTAATGTTATTTATTATAATTAGTCTTGTTAATTATTAAGTGTTGTAATTATTTTTTTTTATTTGTAATTATTGTAATTAATTAGCTTAGATAACTAGTTTATTTACCTTGGTTATCCTTGATGTAATAGCATAGTTAGCTAGTTAATTAGCCTAGCTTATTCATTCATTCAGTTTTGTAATAATTAGTTTAATTCAGACTTTTGGACTTTGATTCACATCCTCTTGCACGAGGGCAATGTTGTAATAAGTTGTATGTCTTTCAACCCCACGTCTTTCTCCCTTTTACTTACTTGCTTACGATGGTTAGTATAGGGCATCACATTTCATCAGCATTCTTATCTTTCGCATCCATTTGTCTTGCATGCATATAAGGTTCGGCTCATCATGTTAACCCGATATCAATGTCCAAATTCATTTACTTGAATACGTGCTCTCTCGTATCTCTTGAGTGAAACTATATGCCATGTTCATAGCCGAGCTTGTAAAATGCATAGTATGTGTGTTGCATTAGCCATAATTGCATAAGTTAGGGGCATGCATATTTCTCTAACTCTTTCACTTGTTTTGGCTCGGAGTACTAGGTGAGCTTTTATGTCTTAGCATCTTACATTGGATGTTTGTGTTGCCATGTCCAAAGCATACTTCCATGAGGCTAATTGCTTAAATGATATAACTGCTTGAATGCCTGTGGATGAAGGCTAGTTGCTTGGATTGAGATAGTTTGATTAAATGTCCATTTTAAAGCCCACTTTTGCAAAGTGGCAAACTCACAAAAGCTATTTCAAATAAAACATGAAATCAAATGTTTCAATTCTTGTAAATTAGTCTATATTTGTGTTCGCATCACATAGTAAAGAATAGCTAATACATCGGAATAAGAGCATATAATGTAAATAAAAAATATATCATGATTAGTACAGGCCGATCTTTGATCAGGCGAGTGGGGTTCTCAATTCATGACCTTCCCCTCTCATACCTAATTTCCCGAACCGAGACAATTTGGTGATGACGGACTAATGGCCTTTGGCACGAGTCTCGAGTTTTCTAAAGTTTTCAAAAATATTTAGGTAGGGACTCTGTAATCTGGTAAAGCAGTCCATTTTTGGCATTGGATTTAAACATTGATTTTTCAAAAAGAATTACTGAATTTGGACTCTTTCTGTGTTTTCACTATTTCACATTGCACTTGTGAAATTTGATTCAGAACCACAAGTGAAGTCCAAACTGTAGGGTTGTTCGCCTTCCAAAAGGAGCATGGAAAGTCGGGCTACAATAGCGCTTGTATAGCCTACTGGCAGACACATACCTAGAGATTCCGAGTGCTTTGTATCCACTGCCTAGTTTTCCGATATAAAAGTGTATTTTCATAAATTGAAATATAATAATGTTGGCATTGCATTATTTTGATATGGAAAAGTACAATGTTTGGTAAATGACATACATGTGCATTCACCTTATGACTTTGTTAAGTTTGATACATTGTGTTAAAGTATCTCTACTGAACTTTAGCTCACCTTATATGAAAAAAAACTTTCAGGTGCTGATGATATGCCTCCACCAAGAACCTAGCTTGGGAGGATCGTGTAGCTGAGGCTCATTTTTGTTTCTTGGTTATAATTATCTTTTGCACAAGCCTTGGAATTTTTAATTATTTTGGACTTAATCCATTTTGTTGTAAGTAATGTCTTGGAAAAATGTAGCCATTAGGGCATAGTCTTACCTGTAATGCCTTTTATTTCAGTTCACTCATTATGGCATATGTCATAGATTCAAGATCTAGGATTTATGAATGTATACTCGCATATGACCTTTTGTACGGTAAAAGAATATGAATGAAAGGTTAATATTTTGCATGTTTATGTTTTCTATTGGATATCATGGTATGGGATGTCGTTCTTAATTTGGGGCATTACAACTTGGTATCAAAGCTACCGGGTTTGAATACTTTGGGATTGTGGGACGTAATATTTACCATAATGAGTTTATCTTGCTAGCTAATGTCAGAAGTAGACCTGGTATGCTATGTGATAACATATTTATGTGACTAGATAAGTATGGGATTTGGTTTATAAGATATTGATTGGTTCTACGAGTTTCTAGAAGTCCTATTAGAAGAGCAATTGATCATTGCTTATTCTAACTGGAACTCTGGCAATGTCGCAGAACGATTATTATCTAGAAAGGAAAATTGTTTGTGATTATGTCACTTGGTGCTTATGTGGAATGAATTAATTCTTGTCCCTTATATTAGGACGTGAGTGAGTTAGCTTCGACATATTTATATATGTGCTAAACTATTGTGTTACCTTTATTAGAATGTCAGGACAAGGATGTGGTAGTGGTAGACATGGCAGGCCTAGTAGCAAGAGATGCCGATGCTGGATGAATTTCCGGCGTAAGAGGAGGGAGTTGGTCACACCAACGTGGCTGAACCAGTAGGTTAGCAAGTCATAGACGCCTTAGCCTACGAAATGACAAGAGTGTTGCGGGAATTGATGGACATTCTCAGGGTTGAGAATCAAGTCGAGGCCCATGTTGTAGAAACAGGGTCATCATTTCTGAAGAGAGAGTTTTTTCAGTCAAATCTGAGCGAGTTTTTAAGGGATCCAAATAAGCCACTGAAGGTTGACAAGTGGCTTGAATAGATGGTGAAGACATTCGAGATGTTTGGCATCGAGGACGACGATTTGAGGGTGACTTTGGTGTCTTTCCAGTTGACGGGAGATGCGGATCAATGGTGCAAGTATGCACGAGGGTGTATTGGGGGACTTAGGAGGCCTTTGTCAATGCCTTCTAGGATAAGTTTTTGCCACCCACTACTAGGGAAAAGTTGAGAGACCAGTTTCTAAAGCTCAAGCAGCTAAACAAGCTAGTATCCAAGTTTGAGGCGACTTTCACTAGTTTATCGAGGTTTGCACCAAAACTTATGGCGACGGAAGAACACCGTTGTATCGAGTTAGAGAAGAGATTGAGGATCGGGCTCCTTTTCAAGGTAGCCGGGTCAATGATTAGGGATTACGACCATCTTGTTGAGTCGGCAACCCATTTAGAGACCGTAATCCAAGCAGAGGAGGAGCAGATTAGGGGCTCTAAGCAGTGGTCCCAAGATGTTTGGGAGGACACTAGGGACAACAAACGGCAAATTGGTTCCAACCCACAACAGTCCCAAGCTACTCAATTCAGATCCATCTTTCCCTGACCGAGCTCGGGTTCAGGGAGAGGTAATCAGGGTGGGTTCACTTGCTTCAAATATGGCCAGTTGGGCCACAAGTCTTTTATTTTCCCATAGAGAGGAGGAGGGCAACAGTCTGTACCGTTTTCAGCTCGTCCTCAGAGCTATAGTCAAATGAGAGGTTAGCCGCTTACCTGTTATTAATGCAGACAGTCGAAGCACTTGAGGAGGTTTTGCCCTTAGTCTGGTGGCATATCTGGTGCATCTGGTTTGAGGCAAACACTGAGCCATCAACCAGCACAATCAGCACAAGCCTCGAGGGCTAATCAGGGCACCACATCGGCTCAATCCGTGTATTAGTCCTATGCTCCGAGGGGTAAACATGTAGATTAGAGGCCTTTGGGACGCCTATATGCGGTTACCACGCTCGGATTAGTTGCTAGTACCCTCCGTAGTGAGAGGTAACTTTTTGTTGCTCAATTTTATTGCCAATTTGTTGATTGATACTGGTGCATCTCATTCTTTCATATTGTTTCTTTTGCATTCGCTTTGGGTTTAGAGTTTGAACTATTGGAGTCGCCTTTGTTGGTTAAGACACCTATTAGGGGTAGAGTGGTGTTTGGTCTAGTATACTGCTTCTATGAGATTAAGGTCGCGAATCGTTGGCTCTCTTTCTATTTTATCGTTCTTGGTATGCATGGTTTTGATGTAATTCTGGGTATAGATTGGTTGACTCATTACCGGGCTTCGATAGAATACCATTGTAGGAGGGTATCAGCGTGTATGCCATTAGGAGAGTGCTTCTATTTTATGTGTAACTAGAGTGATAGTCCTATTCCTCCATTGTATGACCTTAAGGGTTAAGGAAAGTTGAGTTTTCTTTTTGTCATCACAGTAGCTAATGAGGGTAGTATGATCCAGAGTGAATTGTCGAGAGTAGTTCGAGAATACCCAGATTTTTTTCGAAGGATCTCATAGAGTTGCCACCACATAGAGAGATTGAGTTCTTAATTGACTTAGCGCCAAGCATGGTTCCGATTTCCTTGGCACCATATAGGTTTGCACCAGCCGAGTTGTGTGAGTTTATGAATCGAGTTATAACTTCAGGATTTGTTTGATAAGTGCTTCATTCGTCCTAGTACATCACCTTGGGGAGCACCGACTCTCTTTGCTAAAAAGAAAGATAGCACATAGTGACTGTGTATCAATTACTAGAAATTGAACTGGTAACTGTTAGATAATCTACTTGACCAATTGAAGGGGTCTCGTTGTTTTTCAATAATTGATTTAAGATTGGGGTTATCACCAGTTGAGGATGAAGGAGAAGGATATTCAAATAATGGCATTCCGTACACGGTATGGCCATTACGAGTTCTTAGTGATACCTTTTGGGTTGACCAATGCGCCGGCTTCATTTATGGACTTAATGAATCGAGTCTTTTGTGAGTTCTTAGATCGATTCATGGTTGTCTTCGTTGACGACATCTTAGTTTACTCACCATCTGAGGAGGAACATTTGCGAATTGTACTTTGTGGAGAAGTGGTTTGGAAATACTCTTCAGATCCTGGGAGACGCTAATGATCCTCAGCTAGTCACCTGAAAAAATACAAACACTCCCGGTCGGGGGTACCGGAATTAGCACTCCGACGGACAAATCAGTTCAGACGCTCAAGATAGCTTGTTTACTAAGTTAAGTGAAGTGATTCTTACATACCTTTCTCAACCTATTGTTCCTGTATTTATACCTGTTCCTTTTGATCCTCGGGGCCAGGGCTTACTTTTTAATCATTGTCCTTTCTATTATTCGGCCCTAAGGACTTACACTTATTCGGCACATATGTTATATTCGGCTTCCCACTCTCGTAGGATACAGCCGATTAATATCAGTCTTCTGATGGTACGCACCTTCTGATTTTTTCCATAAATTCGGCTCCCACAATTGCCCCGCGAACTCCCCATTGACGGTAGTTAATCGGCGTGTTTGGTCTTGAATTGGAAAAGTTAAAATAGGTCAGGCGGCTTCACGTACCCCAATATAGATGTTAGAATGCGCATACTTTTTCAGTCATCATTACACTTTCCCGCCTCATTCGTGCGTCTAGCATTTATTGTGATTTGAAATTTCAGTCCTTTCGAATGCACAGTTCGTCGAGTATTTGAGACTCTTGGACCACCAGCGGATATCCCTTCTCTGACTCGCATCTTCTGCAACTCTTCTCCGTCTACCCTCGTCCCCCTTGCTCGTAAGTCTTCTTCTCTTTTCTTTGCAATCCTACTTTCTGTTTGTTATTTTAATTTTGGCGAACCCTTTATTCCCCGTGAAAATGGCTAAACACTTGAAAGACCTCCTTTCTGAGGGTCGTGTCTCCGGATTCTGGAGACACTTTTCCATCCCCGACGATGTTCATCTATCTCTAGTGACGGACAACACTTTAGATATGGAGAGAGAGGATCAAAATTCAATCGTCTTTCCTCTCTTATCCATTGCAGAGGGCGGGGTCTGTTTCCCCCTACATCCATTCCTTAGGGCCGTCCTCCGCTATTGGGATATGATTCCTTCTCAGCCCAACGTGAACTTTTTTCGAATCATAATGGGGATCGTAGAGTTGAACCGACGCCTTAGGATCGATCTTGGCATTCTGGCCATTCGGCACTGCTATGCTTTAGCCAAATCTTCCGGTCGGCTTGGGCGGTACTTTCTTAGGGCCAAGGATACTGACCATCATTTGGTAACCATGCTTGCCAGTTCTGGAAAGCGTGTGGATGATGTAATGGTCAATGTCCGAGGGAACTGGGAATTTGGCGAAGGCGAGGGTCGCCTAGACCCTATTCCCAGACGGAGGGATGAACCAGGTTGCCTTGTGTCTCCTTACGTTTATTGAACTTTTCTTTTACTCGGCCTTATTTTCGTGTCTAACCCTTTGTCTTTGCAGGCAATAATTTGAAGAAGATTCTGGTCTCTACTGACGACGTAGTCCTTGCACAGATTGCGACTGCACTCGGATACTTCGGCCGTCCAAACTTACAGAGGCAAGGGAGAGCGGCCCATATACTTCTTCGATACGAGCCTACTTATACTACTTTTTCGGCCGCTGACAACATTCTGATTCCATCCGGCGATCAACAACTTGCGGCTCTTATCTTCCCTAGCTTCAAGAGCCTTAGGCAAGTTGGTCTCGAAGCTTCTGATTCGGGGCAAGACGTTGAGCCGGTGGTAGAGGTAGTCGTTGATCCAGCCAGAGAGTTCGCTGAAGAGGCCGAAGAGGTTGACGAGGCCCTAAAATTGGCGTTTGAGGCAGCCAGTCGTAGTTAGCCTACCTCGCCGTCCACTTCGGGTCAGGCGGAGTTTTCTTCTGGAGACATTTTTGGAAGTTTGGGAGACCTACCTGGCGATTTTTTTGAAGGTATGGCCAGGGAAAGCCTCACGCAGATGGCTCGAAAGAAAAATGCCGAGCGCATGGCCGCCCGAAAAAAGGCCGAGGCCGCCCGTTCTGGACCTGCCTTGGTTGAGTCTTTCGAACCCGTTATTGAAGAGCCGGCTCAGATTCTTGCGGCCGACATGGCGAAAGAGGTTAAACAACCGGTCATTGAAGAACGGTTGATTCCGAAAGGGCGGGGCAAGAAGCGTAGCGTCGAGGGAGAGGCCGGTTTAGAAGATAGTCTTGCCGACAAAAGGCCTCGCTTAGAAGAATCGGACGTGGTTGTTCCTTTCATTGTTCAGCCAAAGATCAGAGACTCGCCGATTTCTTCCGACGCATCCATCATTACCGATCCAGCGGTAGCCTTGAGCCTGGCGGCTTCAGTCTCCCTACCAGCTAATAAGGCATCCTTTCATGCCGTGCTGGATTTGGTGGCCGTAGCCCTATCTGCGCAGTCGGCTCTTTTGGTAGGTGAACTTTGACTTGTTTTGGTTGCCTATGGCATCTAACGAACCCAACTCGTTTTGCAGACGGTCGGCAGGATCACCGACTTGGGTCGCCGCCTACGCGATGCCCTTGAGAGGATTGACTGTTTGCAGTCAGAAGTCGTCGATCAAAAGAGCAGGGCCGAGTTTGAGATGATGAGAGCCGCGATGGAGACTGCGCGAGCCGAAGCCGAAGTAGAAAGGGCTCGGACTGCCGATCATCTCCGTTCTGATGCCGAAGATAGGGCGAACGCGAGCAAAGAATCACTTAGGCTAGCCAAGAAGGCGCTTCACAAGATGGAGACTGAGCTAGTAGAGTTGAAGGCGGCCAAGGAAAAGGCGGAATCTGAAGCTTCCGCCGCATTCGAAGCAGGAAAAGGCGCCGCCTTCGAGGAATACGTAGACCAAGTCCCCAAGTTTGAGAATCGGGGGTTCAAACATGGGTGGCTCAAGGCCCTTGATGCCGCTAGGGTTACATTGGCCTTGCCAATTCCTTATGAGCAGGTGGACGTTGAGCCACTTGAGTTTGACCCGAGGATTGATCTGGGAGTCATTCGAATTTTATGAAATGCTTTCCCTTTTAATGTATGTTTTTGTTTTAAGGAATTTTGTTGGTTCCGAGTAGTTTTCATGTATAAATTGGTTACTGTCTGTGCTCAATTTATTAATGAAAATTATCTTGTTGTTTCACTACTACTTGTGCGCAGTTTGTGATGTTATGTTGGTGAAGAATTTTGCCTTTCACTACTTTAGATAGAATGATTACTCTATTAAGCTTGCTACGATTGGAATATTGGCAATATTGAGTTATCATTCGTATGTTGAATAGTTCGTTGGTATTATGCTAAAATGATTCATGGGCCGGCTGGGGCACTTGAATATGTTGATAAATCTATCTGCCCTTGCCCCAGGCGGTGCATGATCATTTTGAAGTTGATTCATGGGCCGGCTGGGGCACTTAAGCCGAATAGATTGATTAATCTATCATGCCCTTGCCCCAAGCGGTGCATGATCATTTTGGCGCCGGATGAGACGAACTTGAGTTTTGAAGTCGATTCATGGGTCGGCTGGGGCGATTAAGCCAAATATCTTGGTAAATCTATCTGCCCTTGCCCCAGGCGGTGCATGATCATTTTGAAGTCGATTCATGGGCCAGCTGGGGCACTTAAGCCGAATAAATTGATTAATCTGCCCTTGCCCCAGGTGGTGCATGATCATTTGGGCACCGGATGAGACGAACTTGAGTTTTGAAGTCGATTCACGGGCCGGCTGGGGCGATTAAGCCGAATATCTTGGTAAATCTATCTGCCCTTGCCCCAGGCGGTGCATGATCATTTTGAAGTCGATTTATGGGCCGGCTGGGGCACTTAAGCCGAATAGATTGATTAATCTGCCATTGCCCCAGGCGGTGCATGATCATTTGGGCGCCGGATGAGACGAACTTGAGTTTTGAAGTCGATTCACGGGCCGACTGGGGCGATTAAGCCGAATATCTTGGTAAATCTATCTGCCCTTGCCCCAGGCAGTGCATGATCATTTTGAAGTCGATTCATGGGCCGGCTGGGGCACTTAAGCCGAATAGATTGATTAATCTGCCGTTGCCCCAGGCGGTGCATGATCATTTTGAAGTCGATTCATGGGCCGGCTGGGGCACTTAAGCCGAATAGATTGATTAATCTGCCCTTGCCCCAGGCGGTGCATGATCATTTGGGTACCGGATGAGACGAACTTGAGTTTTGAAGTCGATTCACGGACCGGCTGGGGCGATTAAGCCAAATATCTTCGTAAATCTATCTGCCCTTGCCCCAGGCGGTGCATGATCATTTTGAAGTCGATTCATGGGCCGGCTGGGGCACTTAAGCCGAATAGATTGATTAATCTGCCCTTGCCCCAGGCGATGCATGATCATTTGGGCGCCGGATGAGACGAACTTGAGTTTTAAAGTCGATTCACGGGCCGACTGGGGTGATTAAGCCGAATATCTTGGTAAATCTATCTACCCTTGCCCCAGGTGGTGCGATCCAGTCGGCGCCGGGCAATTGAGGTTTTCACAATTAATGAGATTGCCTCGAGGGTGCTGCCTCTGTAAAGGATAAATGATTAAAGGTACAACTTTTATGAGCACAGTAACCAACTGACTCCAGCCTTTGAAGGTATCGTGTGAATGGCGAACAGACTCTTCTTTAACAGCAGAGGGGAAGCGAGGACGCTAGCTAAGCTGGGTGGAGACATGAGTCGAGGTGGTGACCCTTCGCGCACAGGGAGTAGGAGTTCCAGGGATCAAGAGAGGCGTCAGTCTCCTCGACGTCGAAGCAGGTCGCCCAGGCAGGACAAGCAGTCGTAGGGCAGATCTTCTCAGCCTCGAGTCGAGAGGGGATCTGACTCGAATCCGTGCCCATTAAGTTTTGCAGTATTTGTGGGGAATAGACCCATGACAGAGGCGGACTCGATCGTTCGAGACCCGAATGTAGCGGTCGAGTTTGCTCGACAAATATTTCCTCCTTAGGTTTAGCAATCGATGATAGGTCGTCAGGACTACGAAGTATTTCGCGAAGGCATTCACGGGGCGGTGAAGGGGCTTTACACTGCCTATGAAATCGGCATGCGGTTGCGCGCTGCCCGCCGAGAAATGGAGAAGAAGGAGGAACGTATTCGAAGTTTGGAGGCTCGCACGGAGGCGGCTGAGCGCGAGTTAAGGAAGACCGAGGCGGCTCAGGCGCAACCCGCCGGGCAGGCAAACCCAATCGTGGAAGAAAGAGTTACCAGTCGGCTCATCAGTTCCACGCTTGCCGATCATGAGACGGCGAGTATGTTCGCAATGGAGTCCGCGAAGGGGAGGGCCTATGAGAAAGGTTTTCATGAAGGCCGAAAAGTTGGAATCGAAAAGACCAAGGAAAAACTTGCCGAAGAAGTTTGCCGATGTGAAAATCGTGGATTTAGGCACGGTTGGATCAAGGCATCTCAAGCCGCGGAAGCTCTTCAAGCGTCGGGCATTGATTCGGCATCGCCACTCTACCACAGTAAACATTTTCCGTTTTCTGCTTTTGAAGTCGAGAAGAGCGAGGATGAGGGTGACGCCGTATAAGAATACTTATTGTAAGTTTGAAACGCAGATCACGTTCAAAACTATGTAATTTATTGTTTGTTTTATTGAATAAAAAAAAACGTTCTATTATAAATATTTTGTTGCAGTTCGTATTTGGCATGTATGTGTTTCGTTTTATTATATATGTTTGAATGAATGTATAAACGTTGATCGGCATGGTCGACCCATATGTGATACGCCGGTTTATAGGCAGGGTCGACCTACACGTGATAGCCATTTATTCCTGAATGGGGCCGTTGTAACCTGAGGAAGCCGAAAGCCAGTGGGTAGGGTGGCTGCGGCAAATTCAACTCAGCTCGGGGCCTAGATTTTTGGCCAGTGCACGTGCTTCAAAAGGTCGTTTGGATAACTACGCCGTGGCGAATGTCAACCGACGTTTGTCTCATGGAGTTTAGCGTTAGTGAAATCGCCTCGGGATTGGGGCCTAGAGATCGCTGCCAGTGTTGAAAATAAAAGGAGTGGGCGCTTCGCGCGGATAAACAATCACTTATGTAAGGTGGGATAAGTGGGGATGTTAGTTAGAGGCTCGGAGTTCAGCCGAACTTGGTGTTGCCATGGAGCGCGGCAGAGGACCCATCCGTATGGGAAGTAGGGCGTCCAAAAGTTGGCATAAATCTTCAAGTCGTCGAAGTAGATCTCCCCGAAAGGAAAGGCAACGACCGTTGGGTTTATCCTTCCTTGTCCTGGATCTTTGCCTTGATATTGTCAATGGTATCAGTTTATCCTTCCTTGTCCTGGATCTTTGCCTTGACATTATCAATGGTATCAGGGAAGTTTGGCAACGCGCAAGTCGTGGGCTTGGACACAGTTGGCTCAAGGCATTGCACACCGTGGAGGACTTCCGGGTGACAGGGGTTGATTCGGCGCTGCCGCTTTACCAATGAGTCTTTTCCCCTATTTTAGCTTTTGAGGTTGAAAATGGGTATTGTAATGCTCAAATGCGGGTTGCGTTTATGTAACAACTGTTTGATCAAATAAAAATTGTAATGCTCAAATGCGGGTTGCGTTTATGTAACAATTGTTTGATCAAATAAAAAGTTTTATTTCAAATATTTGCGTCTTATCCTGAATTCTTTATATTCTTAGTTAAGCACCTTATTTCGGATGTTGGCGAGTTTTGTTTTGTTCATGCTGAAGGGCGCTCCGAATCCAGAATCTTAATCAGCCCTAAGGTGTCATGCACCAAAGGGGGCTCCGAATCCAGAGTCATAATCGGCCCTAAGGTGTCATGCACCAAAGGGGGCTCCGAATCCGGAGACTTATTGTGGCCAATCATATCCACGAAGGGCGCTCCGAATCCGGAGTCTTAATCGGCCCTAAGGTGTCGTGCACCAAGGGCGCTCCGAATCCGGAGTCTTAATCGGCCCTAAGGTGTCATGCGCCAAAGGGCGCTCCGAATCCGGAGTCTTAATCGGCCCTAAGGTGTCATGCACCAAAGGGGGCTCCGAATCCGGAGACTTAATGTGGCCAATCGTGATATCCACGAAGGGCGCTCCGAATCCAGAGTCTTAATCGGCCCTAAGGTGTCATGCCCCAAAGGGCGCTCCGAATACGGAGTCTTAATCGGCCCTAAGGCGTCATGCACCAAAGGGGACTCCGAATCCGGAGACTTAATGTGGCCAATCGTGATATCCACGAAGGGCGCTCTGAATCCGGAGTCTTAATCAGCCCTAAGGTGTCATGCGCCAAAGGGGGCTCCGAATCCGGAGACTTAATGTGGCCAATCGTGATATCCACGAAGGGCGCTCCGAATCCGGAGTCTTAATCGGCCCTAAAAGGGGGTTCCGAATCCGGAGACTTAATGTGGCCAATCATGATATCCACGAATGGCGCTCCGAATCCGGAGTCTTAATCGGCCCTAAGGTGTCATGCGCCAAAGGCGCTCCGAATCCGGAGACTTAATCTGCCCTAAGGTGTCATGCACCAAAGGGCGCTCCGAGTCCGGAGACTTAATGTGGCCAATCGTGATATCCACGAAGGGCGCTCCGAATCCGGAGTCTTAATCGGCCCTAAGGTGTCATGCACCAAAGGCGCTCCGAATCCGGAGACTTAATTTGGCCAATCGTGATATCCACGAAGGGCGCTCCGAATCCGGAGACTTAATCTGCCCTAAGGTGTCATGCACCAAAGGGCGCTCCAAGTCCGAAGACTTAATGTGGCCAATCATGATATCCATGAAGGGCGCTCCGAATCCGGAGTCTTAATCGGCCCTAAGGTGTCATGCACCAAAGGCGCTCCGAATCCGGAGACTTAATCTGGCCAATCGTGATATCCACGAAGGGCGTTCCGAATCCGAAGACTTAATCGGCCCTAAGGTGTCATGCACCAAAGGGGGCTCCGAATCCAGAGACTTAATGTGGCCAATTGTGATATCCATGAAGGGCGCTCCGAATCCGGAGACTTAATCGGCCCTAAGGGGCTTTGAATCGTCGACATGACTAGCGCTACAATGGGGTTTGAGAAATGAATTGAGCGACGGAGAAACATGGTTTGCATTGCAGAAGTGATATATATACAAGTATCAAAGCCCACAGGTCGAGTCAGTGATAGGGTTTTCGTAAAATCTCTGCTTGTGCCGATTACGGGGAGCCACAGATTTCTTCAATGCCATGGGCTGTCGGGAAGCGCACAAGCTGATGATAAGTGCTTGGAACGGCCTTCATAATATGTAACCAGGTTCGCCCCATGATGACATTATACGGCGAAGAGAGCTTTACGACCAGGAATTCTACTTCGACCGTTCTGGAGCCCGCTCGAACAGGTAGTATGATCTTCCCTAATGGGTACTCAGGATTCGTGTTAAAGCCGAACAATGGGTGAGGTGCCGGAGACAGATCTGACTTGTTGAGGCCGAGTTTGATGAAAGTTTGGTAATACATAACCTCTGAAGTACTCCCTGGGACTATGAGAATGCATTCAATGGTGAATCGATTTACGCGTAATTTGATGACCAAAGGATCGATGTGGGAAGCTGTTGTGCCGCTAAGATCAGAGTTATTGAAAGTAATTGTTGGAGCTTCTCTGGACCATTTGGTCGGAATATGTTACTTTTGGGGGATTGGATGCGATTGAATTGTGTGCACGGTTGGGGATGCAGGCAGGCTGTAGATTATATGGATCACGCCAAGTGGAGGTGAGTCCTGCCTCAAGGCTAGTGCCTTGGTTGGCTTTCCCTTTCTTACGTACTGTTGCAGTCGGCCGTCTTGCACCAGTTCTTCCAGGTGATCCTTTAATGCGTAACAACTCTCAGTTTCGTGGCCGTGATCTTTGTGATACTCGCACCGCCTATCCCTTCTTCGCGTGTCGGGTGGCCCCACCATCTTTGACGGCCATTTGAAGAATGGAAGGTGTTGGACTTTGGTCATTATTGCAGCGATTGGTTCTGACAACTCTGTGTACTTCTTGTCGGCGCGCCTCGAACGCCTGCTGTCGACTTGCAGCTGTTCATTCGTCTGGTGGGGGCATTGATCGTTTGATAGGCGAGTGTCCCGCCTTTTGTCTCGTTTAGCGCGTTGTCGTGGCTTAGGGCTCGGAGGTGGCACGGAACTTATTGGTTGAGCGATTTCAGGGGGGGCCGTTTTGTTGGATATTTGGCCAGCTTTTATTCTCAAGGCATCATTTTCCACTTTGCAATACTCTTCAACTTTCTTCATCAACGCCCAGACTGTTTTGGGGGGTCTTCTGGTCAGGGAACTGCGAAGAGCACTGTCAGGATGTAGTCCCATTTTAAAGGCGGTGATGGCCATGGAGTCGTTGCAAGCGTCGTCGACGAGGTTGAAGCACTCCCAATAGCGCGCCGAATACGCTCTGAGCGTTTCTCCTGACTGGATCTGCATAGCCCAGAGAGAGTCGGCCTGTTTCGGCTATACCTCGTTGGTGATGAACCTGGCCCTGAAGGATTTCTGTAATTGATGGAAGCTTTTGATCGAAGCCGGCTCCAGCTTGTAATACCACCTGACAGCTAATGGCCCCAGGCCGCTGGGGAATATTCAGCACATGAGGGCTTCGTTGTCTGCATGCAATGTCATGGCCTGCTTGTAGTGACGGATATGATCAGTGGGGTCTAATTTTCCATTGTAAAGAGTGAATGACGGAGCTTTGAACTTCTTGGGCAGGGCCGCCCTTGCAATTCGTCGGACAAAAGAATCGTGCTGGTCCTCTTCGTCTGAACTGCTCCTCCTGCGCTTGTTCCTTGTATGTAGACTCTTTTCGGAGGAGCTAGAAGTTTCGGATCGTTCCTTCTTGTTGAGCTCCGTGGGTAATGAGTTGGAGTCGCTATCGGTATCCTTTGGTCGGGCTCGAGGTTGTTGTCCACCGGCCCTCGGAGGTCATTCGGGATCTTGGCGCATGGCTTCTCTCGATTTTGCTACTTCCAGGGCCAAATCTTGACGGAGACATTCATTTTCAGCGATCATGTTCTCCAGCATTTGTTCATTCTACGTTGCTTGTTCCATGATCACCTGCATTGTCTCTTGCGCTGAAGTCGTTGATGAGTCGAAGTTCAAGGAGCGTCTTGCAGCGATGGTTTCCTTTCCGAACGTATTTGCTGGAGTGAGGTCATCTCTCTGTGTGGTCTCGTCAGTGGCTATCGGAGGATCTTCAGTCACGCCTGCCATGGATGTATTTGAGTATTCCCACAGACGGCGCCAATTGTGGAGAAGTGGTTTGGAAATACTCTTCAGATCCTGGGAGACGCTAATGATCCTCAGCTAGTCACCTGAAAAGATACAAACACTCCGGTCGGGGGTGCCGGAATTAGCACTCCGACGGACAACTCAGTTCAGACGCTCAAGATAGCTTGTTTACTAAGTTAAGTGAAGTGATTCTTACATACCTTTCTCAACCCATTGTTCCTGTATTTATACCTGTTCCTTTTGATCCTCGGGGCCAGGGCCTACTTTTTAATCATTGTCCTTTCTATTATTCGGCCCTAAGGACTTACACTTATTCGGCACATATGTTATATTCGGCTTCCCACTCTCGTAGGATACAGTCAATTAATATCAGTCTTCCGATGGTACGCACCTTCTGATTTTTTCCATAAATTCGGACCCTATATACTTGAATTACTTAAAACACATCAATTATATGCTAAGTTTGGGAAGTGTGAGTTTTGGCTTAGCAAAGTTAAGTTTTTAGGCCATGTGGTGTTCATAGAATGAGTGATGGTAGATTCATCTAAACTAGATGTAGTGCAAAATGGGGAACAACCTAAGAATTCCTTTGAGATCCACAATTTCTTGGGCTTAGCCAGGTATTACCGACGCTTTGTGAAAGATTTCTCTAGATTGGACTCACCATTGACTAGTTGACGAGGAAAGGGGTTAGATTTGTGTGGAGTGAGACTTGCGAAAAGTCATTTCAAAAAATTCAGGTTAGACTCACTATTGCTCCAGTTTTGATTATTCCAGACAAGGGTTTGGGTTATTCGGTTTATTGTGATGCGTCTCGGGAAGATTTTGGTTGTGTATTGATGCAAGAAGGGAAGGCAGTAGCATATGGTTTACAGCAGTTGAAAACACGTGAGAGAAGCTATTCCACTTATGACCTAGAGTTAGTGGCAGTGATTTTTGCCTTAAAAATCTAGAAGCATTACGTATATAGAGAGAGATTTGAAGTATTTTCCAATGACAATATTTTAAAATACCTATTTTCACAGAAGGACTTGAATTTGAGGCAGATGAGGTGGATGGAGTTTATAGAGGATTACGATTTTGAGTTGCATTATCATCCAGAGAAGGCCAACGTAGCAGCCGATGCATTGAGTAAGAAATCCATTAATAGTGTAGCTAGTATTGTTATCTGGGAGTGGGAGATATTGGGTGCTATTGGCGAGTTTGACTTGTACTTGGGAAAATCCGTTGGATTGGCCACCTTACTTACCACAGTTACACAACATACCTTAGTTAGCCGAAATATGGAGGTACAACAGGGTGATCACGAAGTAAAGGCTATCTGAGGGAAGATATCTAGTGAAAAGGTAGAGAAAGGCTTGAATATTTATTTTGACTCGAGTGTAAGATGTCTAGACTGCCTTTATATGCTAGAATCTTGTAGAGAGGAGGTACTCCAAGAGTTCCATCATTCACGCCTTACGGTACATTCGAGAGGCACAAAAATATATCACGACCTTAGTCGCCATTTTTGGTGGAGGGGGAATCAAGAAGGATGTAGACTTATTTGTTTCGAGATGCCTTACTTGTCAATAAGTGAAGGCCGAGCATTAGGGACCAGCAGGGTTATTACAAACTTTGCCTATTGCCAAATGGAAATGGGAGCATGTAATGATAGATTTTGTCATGGGCCTCCTAAGAACTCAATGGGGTAATGATGTCGTATGGGTAATAGTCGATTGGTTAACCAAATCTGCACACTTCATACCTATGCGCATGAGTGACTCGGTAAACTACCTTGCCGATCTATATGTTAGAGATATAGTGCAACTTCATGGGGTTTTAGTCACGCTTGTTTCGGATAAGGATCCACATTTTACGGCTCGGTTGTGGCAGAGCCTACAGGGTGCCTTGGGCACCAAGTTGACCTTTAGTACCACCTATCATTCTCAGACTAACGGGCAGTCTGAGCTCACCATTCAAATATTAGAGAACATGTTTCGGGCTTGCATTATTGATTTTAAGGGGTCGTGAGAGAGACACTTGCCCTTAGTGGAATTTGCCTACAATAATAGTTTTTAGGAGAGCATTGGTATGACACTTTTTGAGGCCTTATATGGTTGACTGTGTAGATCTCTTGTGTATTGGGCTGAGGTGGGTGTTGCACCTATATTAAGTCTAGAGTTAGTCCAGGAAACAACAGAGAAGATTGCGCTTATTCATAAGAGGTTGGTTTTAGTTCAAAATCGTCAGAAGAGCTATGCCAACCGTAGAAGGAAGCCTTTATCTTTTGAGGTGGGGGATCATGTGTGTCTAAAAATATCACCAATACAGAGTTTGATGAGATTTGAAAAGAGCGGAAAGTTGTCTCCTAGATTTATTGGCCCTTATAAGGTTCTAGAGCAAATTGGAGAGATAGCTTATCGTTTGGCCTTGTCATCCCAACTTTTCGGGATTCATGATGTATTTCATATTTGTATGCTCTGGAAATATGAACCTAATCCTTTACACATGCTAGATTGAACCGAGTTAGAGGTAGACGAGGATGCCTCGTACGAAGATAAACCAGTTCAGTTGTTAGATACTCAGGATCAAGTCTTGAGGGACAAGAATATCCCATTGGTTAAGGTATTGTGGTGACACTATGGAGTTGAGGAGGCGACTTGGGAACAAGAGGCAGAAATCCGTGAAAAGTATTCAGACCTAACTGTTGATATTTAAGACGTGTATTGAAAATTTTATCCATGTTGTAATATATAAACATTGTAACTGTTTTGGGAACTCAATTTGTAATATTTGGTGTTGGAGGACTCTGTTTTATCATTATTACTAATGTGGTTGTGTAGACACCCCATTTTTGACCGACCTTAAGACTCAGACATCGCCGATTGAGCGCTCGGTGATGATGCATATTGTGCTCGTTCTGAGGTCACAGAGTCTCGGCTGAGAGCCTTGCCTCCGGACTTCGGGACTCTTTTGTGCTTTGCCTCGGTTTGCGAACCAGGTCCTGTTTTCTCTGTTTTCTCTTCCCGAAGGGAGAGAGAGGTCTCGAAGACCATCTCTCAGTGGCCGTAGGCTACGTTTCATGGTCGTAGGCCACTATTCCCGTTTGGAGACCAGTTTCCGATTTTCAGAGCCGACGGCCGTGCGCCTCGGTTTGGGACAGCTTAACTTTCTCCGTTTGCTCCAGTTTTTGGCACACACCTTGTTTCCTCTCTCTAGAGGGACACTGTGGCCCGGGAGACCACCTTTGTGGTCGCACGCCACCTCCGGTGCTTAATAGTCAGTTTTCGGGGCCTCCGGCCGCGCGTTTTGACCCTCGAACCCTCGTTTTGCATCGGTGTGGGTTCATTTTTGGCATGGACCCTAGTTTCATTGTTAGGAAGGTGGTACGGGGATGGGAGACCAGCAATTCTCTTGGAGACCACATCTTCTCCCGCCGGCCGGTTTTCTTGTCAGGAAGCTGGTCTCCTTGACTTTTGAGCCACATTTTCTGGTCTTCTATACCACCACTGAGTTGCATTCACCTGGGAGACCACCAATATGGGCTGGCCGACCACCTTTTGAGCTTGAACCTTTTGACCCTGGTCGGCCGACCAGGGGGAGTGGCCGGCCGACCACCTGAACTGGTCGGCCAGCCTTCTGCTTTTTTGTCTCTTTGAATGCAATCCAGCTGTGCCAACTGGGAGGCATTTGCTCCATCCTCCGAGGTTTGACCCTCTTGTTTTGGCTTCTTAAAGAAGCTTGGCCCTTTACTCTTAGCTTCTAAGAGAAGCTTGACCTTTTGTTGAGCTTCTTGAGGAAGCTTGACCCCTTTGGTTTAGCTTCCTCAAGAAGCTTGACCCTTTTGGTTTAGCTTCCTTAAGAAGCTTGGCCCCTTTGCTCCAAGCTTCTAAGAGAAGCCTTGGACCTCTTCTTCTATAAGAGAGGCCCTCCTCTCCACTTGCAAGGGTTGAGAAATTTTGGCTAAGGCATATACATACACCTCTCTCTATCTCTCTACATCCAAGCTCCAAAGCTCCATTGTTCTTGCACCATTGCACTACACCTCCTATCCTAACACCTCCACTATCACTCTAAGTACCTTGGAGCTGGTTTTCAGAGGTTGAAGGCTTACTATTTTGGTCCAGAAGCTGCTGGCTCTTTTGACTACAAGGGTAACTCTCATTTTTCCCCTTTTTAGCATTGTTTTGCTTCATATCTTAGCCTAGTTTGCAAGCATATTTAGGCTTTGTCATAAACTGAAAAAAGTCTTTTTTTGAGCTTCTAAACATGTTCGTTTAAGACTATTTTTCTGTTGGGGGTCATCTACCCCCTTGCATGCTTCATTTCCTCTTGTTTTAGGCCATGCATTAGGGCCTTTGTTGTGAGCTTTGTTGGCCCTTTTGACCACTGAAATCTAGCAGATTTTCAGTGATTATTATGTGTTTTTGAGCATCAAAATCAGAGAGGGGTGACCCTCTCACCCCTTGTTTTTTTACTAGCTTTCTTGGCCTTTCAAAGGAGCCCCTATTTGCATGTTTTCAAGCCATGTTTTAGGCCACTTTTTGTGAGTTTTGTGACCTGCATAGGCTCTGTCCAGAGCCCTTTTTTCCATGTTAGATGTCTATTGTGCATGTGTAGAGTAATCCTTTTCAAGGCCTTTCAAAGGGGCCTCTACTTGCATGCTTCCTAGGCTCATTTCAAGCCCTTTTCAGTGAGTTTTAGGGCCATCATAACCTCTGTTCAGAGGTGGTTTTTCCATTTTGTATGTCCATTATACATGTGTAGAATAACCCTCTTATTGGCCTTTCAAAGGGACATATCATTTTTGCATGCATTGACTGAGTTTCAGTGGGTTTTTGGTCATATTTTGGCATGGCATACTTCTGTTTTTGGTTGGTTTGGTGACCTCTCATGTGCTTCATATAGTTGTAGTGCAAATCATGGTTCACTAGCTTGTTTTGCATGATGTTTTGGCCGCCTTTCCTAGCATATTTAAGCCATGCCTTAAACTGATTTTGTGCATATTTTGGACTGCCTTAGCTCTGTTTTTGGGTCCCATGGTCGAATGATGTTTTTTTTGCATGCCTGTAGTTCAATATCCATGCTTAACTTTGAGTTTTGAGGTCCATCGCACGCATATACTGAGGTGTTTTCATGTTTTGGGGCCGTTGCACATCATATTTCAGAGCTTACATGTATGCCATATTCCCATGATTTCCACTCTTTAAGTGCATTAGAGAGTCGGGCTTGTATGCCTCATTTACCGACCATTGCATGGGCTTCATTTGAATGCATTCCGAGCCACCATCCCAACACATTTAGCCACTGATTTTGGTCTGCATAGGGACTATTTGGGGTTGGTTTCATCATTTGAGCATTGTTTTGCATATCTATAGTGTAATCCATTCCACTAGTTTCGATATTCGGGTCATCTAGCATGCATCGGGTGAGGTGTTTACATGTTTCGGACCACCTTGTTTGCTATTTCAGAGCTGGAATTTGTGTCATTGTATGCCATGTGTCATCCCTTTCCATGCTTAGTTAGAATTGCATGTTGTGCCTTAGGATTGGTCCTTTGTATTCGTGCATGTTTGCATGTATTTCAGTTGTCTCATTTTCATATATGGCCACTGATTTGAGTGGGGCTGAGGTCCACTCACTTTAGTTTAAGTCCATATTGCATTGCGTATGCCATATAGTTTGTGTGCATTGAGTATGCCATTCTCAGTTCATAGCATTGCGTATGCTAGTTGCATGTTTGCATATCATCCCTCGCATGCCAGCATGATTAGGTTGCATTGCATTTAGGATTACATGTTAGTCACATTGTGTATGCCATCTCATTGCATTATGTTTGGAGTAGGGTTAGTCTAAACACGGGAAACGAGGGACGTTTCGTACTCCAAGTGACGAAACGTGTCTCAATTCCCAGTCGCCGACACTCCGGATTACCCATGATGGAGTTTAGGCCTTGTTATGCTTATATGTGCATTCATTTCACATTGAGTCGTGCAATTCGACTCCTCGGCCATCATGCATCGAGATGCGTGATTGGTGGCATGAGGATCGAGGTCTACACTCCCTAGAGTTTGTGCAATGACGGGGAGAGTGGTCATGCACACATGTGTTGAAAATACTTTGCCATGCCCCTTTCTTGCTCTCTGTTGCAGCAAATCGGAATCCAACAACAAAAACTAGTCAGCAGCCTTCGGAAGTTTTGTACAATGTTCTAGGACCAATTGCAAAACAGAGGCAAATCGGGGCATCGCAAGGAATTTCCCGACAAAGCGACCCGAGCACGCATGCATCTTTCACCATTCGGAACAAGAGCTGAGGCAGTCCATTTTATAGCTTGCATGCTAGTTTATTCACTTTCCTAGTTAATTTGTTAATTAATTAGGGTTTTGTAATATTTAATTAGCTAGAGTAGTTAATTATTTATTCGGACTGTATTAATTATTCGGACCCTCCGAGCGAGGGCAATTGTGTAATAAGTGTGCGTGCGTGTGATGTATGTCTTCCAACCCCACGTCTTTCTCCCTTTTATTTACCAGCTTATGATGGTTAGTTTAGGGCACGTTTCAATTAGCATACTTATGCTCGCATGTTTGCATCCATTCTGTCTTGCATGCACCGGGCTCGGCGCATCATACTAACTGCATTGTATTTCAATTCCGAGTTGAATACGTGTTAACTGTAGCATCATCATATGCCATCTTAGAATAGCCGAGCCCATCTTAGTTGCATTTTTGCATGTGTTGCATTAGGCATTTCAGCATAGTTAGGATTCATACATGATTTCTAATTAGCTTATTTCTTTGGCTTGGAGTACTCGGTAAGTTTTTATGCTTTAGCATCCTTGCATGTGTGTGAGTGACTGCCATGATAGCATGCTTACCATGAGGCTATTTGCTTATGTGATATAACTGCCTGAATGCCTGTGGGTGGAGGTTGGATTATCTGAATTGGAACAAATCATTGATTACGAGTTTTAAGCCCACTAGATAGTGGCAAATCACCATGTTTTCTAAGCCCGCTTGAGGGTGGCAAAATCCGCATTTTAGCCTACTTACGAGTAGCAAACCGTTTTCAAAAACAAACATGTGATGTTTTGTTCCAATTCAAGCGATCCAGTCTATACTTGTATGCTGTGCGCATCACATAGTAATTCTAGGCTAATAAATCGGAATAAGAGCACATAATGTTTTCAAAACTCGATATCATGGTTAGTAGAGGCCGATCTTTGATCCGGCGAGCGGGGGTGCTCACAAAGTGACCTTCCCCAATCGTACCCAAGTTCCCGAGCCGAGGCAACTTTGGTGATGACGGACACGTGGCCTTAGGCACGAGTCAGGGTTTCCTAAATTCCCCCAAAACAAAATATTTAGGTGGTGACTCTGTATCTGGCAAAGCAGTCCATGTTTGGCACTTCTTTCTAAAAATCAGTTTTTCAAAACGATTTGCCGAATTTGGACTCTTTGATGATTCATCGGTCTTGCATTGCACTCTGCGAGATTAGATACAGGACCGTGACATTGAGTCCGAACTGTAGTGAGCCCAATGAACAAAACGGGATTCCCTCCCGGGATGTTCGGGGACGTCTACATGTTGGTTAATGGAATTAAAATCTAGTGGTTATTGGTTTGATTCAAATTTCGAGGACGAAAATTCTTAAGGGGGAGATTATAACGATTCCAGTTTAGACCAGACCTATTTCAAGCTCTTAGATCCAGGATTCCATGTTTTTAACTACTGTTCGTGCCCTTTATCATCTTGCTGATAGTTGAGTTAAGTTACCGGTTGTGTTTAAAACTAGTTAGGAGTTAGTTTTTCAAAAGAGTTGTTATCCATATTTCTTCTTGTTCAATCGAGTGGTGTTTCAGTTACTCGAGCGATCTTTGAGATCTCCTAGTATTTTTGCAGGTCTGCAAAACTTCTACAAGTAAGTCATATTTGCTCAAACAGTCTCTTTTGAGCTCTAGAGGTCTATGTTGTTTGCAAAACTTCTAGAAGGGAGTTATTGTGCGCTCAAGCGGTGTTTTGATCGCTCAAGCGATCTCACTTATTATGTCTGACAGTCGAGCGGTCTGCGCGTATATCAGTTCGAGGAAAGGGATTTTTGAATAACTTTTTCATTTCTCTCTCTCTCTCTCTCTCTCTCTGTAAAGCACTCCTAACTCTAATTTCTTCACTTTCTCTCTCTAGTTCTTGTCTTAAAACCTCAAATACACCCTCACTCATTGATTTCTTCACCATAGTCCCTTAGAGAAAAAGGACGAGCTCGTCAAAAGTTTTGTTTTAATCAGAGAGGATCTTGTTTTTGGCTCCATCAAACTTCGACTCTTGTTTTCTTCCTCTTCTATTCTTGAGGTAGGGATTTCTTCAAACTTTAGTATGATTCTTAGCTTAGTTATTTGCTCTTTAAAAATGTTTTGTGATTTGGTGGTTTTGGGTTGAATCTAGGGTTTGATTGTAAAAAGTGAAAGAGATGTTTTTCAAATAAATTCTTGAGAAGGATAGTGGAAGTGTGTATGTTGTTGGGTTGCGTTGGAAAATCTCTTACTTAAATATGATTTTGAAAATAAATGAGGCTTTGTTTGAGAAATCATTGATGTTTGATTTATGAAAGAAAATAGAAGGATGTTGGGTTTTGAAAAGATATAGAGAATGTATCTATTAATAATGAGAATGGAGCTAGATATTTATTATCGCTTCCATTTTGAAATTTATGATATTTTATCTATTATTGAAAAATTATCTATTGAGTAAAGATATCTCCTTTGGGCTATCGATGGAAAATCGTCTTGATTGTTGTAGAAATTGCGTGAGGATTAGGTTAATTGAAACTAATTACTCATACGTTTTGCATTGATCATTGTTTCATACTTAGACATTGAAAATGTATTATTTTGAGAAAAATAAGTGTATACCTTGGTGAATCTGGTTAGGGGGTGTGGTTGTGGTTTATATTGTTGACCTGTGTGACCGTGGTGAAAGTTCATAAACCCACACAGTTATGTGCTGATCCTTCCGGTTCGTGCTAGCAAAATGGCTTTGGTAGTGCTTGTATAGCCTATGGGCAGACACGTACCTAGAGATTCCTAGTGCTTTGTATCCACTGCCCTGTTGTCCAATATAAAAGTGCATTTTCATGAATGAAATATAATAATGATGGCATTGCATTGTTTTGAGATGAAAAAGTACAATGTTTGCTAAATGACATAGATATGCATTCACCTTATGACTTCGTTAAGTTTGATAAATTGTGTTAAAGTATCTCTATTGAACTTTAGCTCACCCTATGCGGAAAACAATTTTCAAGCGTTGATGATACGTTAAAGTATCTCTATTGTTTTGGACTTGATCTATTTTGTTGTAACCAAGTAATGTCTTTGAAAGATGTAGCCATTAGGGCATAAACTTATTTGTATTGCCTTTTATTTCATTTCACTCATTATGACATATGCTATAGATTCAAGATCTAGAATTTATGAATGTATACTCGCATATGATATCTTTTGTATGGTAAAAAAATATAAATGAAAGGTTAATATTTCGCATGTTTATGTTTTCTATTGGATATCATAGTATGGGTTGTCGTTCTTAATTTGGGGCATTACAACTAAATCATAAATGCCCACCAACTTGGCCATGTCCAAACAAAAAATCCTCATTATCAAAGGCAAACAGGGGGGCCATATTACTAAAAGCATTCAACTTTCTATATGTATATATATATATGGACCACGTTCATTATTGTCAATATGAATACATGCATATATATATATATATATATATCAATACACTATATCGGGCCATGAATAATAAACAAACAAACAAAGCAACAAAGAAAAAGGCAGTGAAGACTCACGTGCAGTGTATTAATGAAACCAACCAATTTTCAGATAAAAAAATATGCAAAAACTCACTATAATCAGGTACTTCATCTCCACTGTGGCCCACTGCCATGTTGAAGGATCTCGTTCGATTAAGCAAATTTTTTTTGCCGATTCTTAGTTCTCTTTTGCCCAGGAGTCAAATCCCCAAACTTTTGAGCCCTAATTCGTCGTATGAGACAATTACTGAGAGCCCCTAATCGTCTTTTGTTAACCTAGGGCACGTGTAATAGCGGGAAGGGGTAAATTGACCACTTTGCTCTTAAACCTTGTGTGTGTGTGTTACACGTGAGCGGTTTTGGATGGAAAAGGTGACTTCCGTTACGAATTGGCCATTTATGAGACAACTCCGTAACTTCAGGGGTTAAAGTGTCTAATTTGAAAGTACATAGACTAAAGTAAAACACGTGTCAAAATACAAGAACCACCCATATATGATAATTAGATTAAAGCATGTTTATATCGATGCATTTGTCAATAATGTAAAACATACTTTAGATTAAAATTTATACATAATTTCAATTCAATTAAAATTTTCACTATTTTTCTAATAACAAAAACCATGAGATTTCATCAAGATATAATATTGAATTGTCGTTCTAGTTCTCTCTCTCTCTAAAACGAGAGCTTCTCTCTTTACCCTATTTCTTTAGGGTTTCTGCTAGCAGCGTTACTTGGAGAGGGGGAGGATGAGGGGCTCTAGCCTCCGGCCACCCCTTTCCTCTCTCCTTCCCTTTTCTTTCCTTCTTGTTTTCTGCTTAATAAATCTTAGGAGATCTCTTTTCCCAACCTCTCTCTCTTTATAAGGAGTTCTCTTCCCCCATGGTGGAAGTTTGCTTTGTTGCTTCTCCTCTATCCCGCCGATACCAGATTTACCATTTCCTCCTCTTCCTCCGTTGCTCACTGTAGCCGTCACCACCATCCCGCCACCAGATCTGCTTTGGATCTAGCCGCCTCCACAGATCCGGCTGATTCTCCAAGTATCAGGTTATGTTTTTTAGTTTTTTTTTTTTGGTTTAGGAGTGTTCTTTGTAGTCTATCGGTGCTTTGTTGTGGCTTACCCACTTTGTGGTTGTAACTTATGATCTATCTCAGACATGTTCTATGGCCAATTGTTTTGGCTTCTACTTTGCAATACAAGTATGAGCACGAGCACAAGTTGTGCGTCTGAATTTTTCATAGTTTTTTTTTTACTTCTGTGTGTTTTTTTTTTTATATGATTTTTCTTTACTTGGTGTAAGTTTATTTGTTGGATGAATTCCTCTATGTAAGTGTTGTTTGACTTCAGTAATGGAAATTTCTTTATGATCAAAAAATAAAATAAAATAAAATAAAAATGAGATTTGTCTGTTTAGACTAGAGAAAAATTCAAATTTGTCACTTTGGAACCCTCAACCTAAAAATGTTTACCATAAATTTTAAATTAAGTATTTTTTTTTTTTTTTTTTTGGCTGTGTGGCAATTAGCCCTCAATTTTGTTACTTTTAGCCTTAATTGAAAATTTACTATTTGAAAACAATGAAATTTCACTACCCAAAAATAGAGAAATTTCACTATTTTGGTAATAACAGAGAAATTTTGTATTTTTTTTATTTATTATTTACAATTTCATAATCAAAATTCGTCTTCTTTACAAATCTCAATGGGAGGATTGCAAATGTACCAATTTTATCAAAGACAGAAATCTGTATAATTTTCCTTTTAATATTTGAATAAATTTTAAAACTGAAACAATTCTTTGTGTGCTCCACTGTTGTATAGGTAATCAATAATGTTTGGGACTCCTTTTTGGGGAGACCGCCACCACCCCCACAGTGATGTGGACCAATGATGTATTTGTATTTTTTTTTTTTTCTCTCTTTTTTACTTGGACCAATCACAAGTGAGTGGAGGTTGTGGGGGTAATATTTTGTGGGGGTCTGAATCATTACTAATAGGTAATTTGTTCGAAAATAGCCTCCAAAATATTAAAGGACTTGGGTTAGGATACATTTTCTCTTTCTCCTCAGATTACTATAATATGGGACCTCTAAACAAATTCCTTGCTGTAATATTCAAGTTTTGCTTCAAATTTAAATTTCTTGTGAACATTTAGGCCCTTCCCTAGTTATTGTTATCCAAGTGTAGGTGTAATTTGATCCTTATGATTGCCATTGTCATTGTCACTAAAACTATAAAGCTAAGATTGTAAGAGACTTGAGTTAAACTATATCAGCCATTTAATTAATTTTCCACATGTACAATTTTAACTATTTGTTTTATTTATAAATTTATTGAAAAATGGACTATTACATGACTATATAATCATTTTATTAGTTTAATTTTTAAGAATCAAAATAAAAGTTAGATAATAAAACTTTGAGGGTGAAGGGGTTCAATAAATTGATTATAGGTTATGCTACAATTACAAACCCTGTTGTTATATAATTTAATGACAATTATTAACTGAGAACTTGTGTGAAAATTCAATTTAATGGTTTTGATAACTACTTTAATAGGAAGAAATAAACCATCATAATGAAAGATATCAAATTCCTTTCCATAAGAATTGATCTGAGATCTCACATCATAAAAGAGGTTACACAACCACTAAGTCAAATGCCCCAATTGTGAACTATGCTACTTTTGCCCAAGTGGGTTTAAAGGCATATTTTCAAATAATTGAGCATTTCACCTTCCTCTTCTTCTAAATACAAATAATTTAGTCATTTAGCAAAAACTCTACATATTAAATTTAGATGGGAGAAAAGGTCCAACTGCACATTTTCATGTTCAAGCCTAGTGTAGAAAGGGTAGTTCGATCACTAGGTTAATTAGACAATCACGTAAGAACTTCACATTTAAGAAAGCCCCCAATTTTTTAGACCATTTATATATATTAGGGTGTTTTGGGAAGATGGTAAAAAGTTGACTTTTAGCTTTGAAAAATAATCAAGACCCCCTTTCCTCCCACCTCCTTTGACACCCCCTCTCTTTCCTGATTGGCCAATTTTTTTTTTCTTTTTTTTTTTCCTTCTCCTCCAATCACCACCCGCCACGTGAGTGTGGGGGGTGGTGATTGAGGGGGTCTCAATCACAGCCCGTTAGCTTTTTACTAAGCTTCTTGACTTTTTTTGGAAAGTGATTTGGAAAGTTGGTAAAAAACTATTTTTTAATTTTTTGAATTAATATTTATTTATGATGTCACATCACACTAAAATGACTAAAATACCTCCACCCAACTTAAAAAATTTACATTTTACCCTAACCCTCAAGATATAAACATGGAGGGTAATTACATAATTTTCCAACTTGCTTTTTGGCCACTTCCCAAATGACCAAAAACGCAACTTTGGCGTTTTACGAGGCTACAAAACGTGACTTTTACTGGAGTTCTCAAAAGAGCACACTATTTTCTTTGGAAAAACCTCTTATAATGGTTTCACATCGGCAAATTCTAAAAAGTTGCCTAACATGGGCGCGCGCCCGCGCGCACACACAAAGTCAAGCCTTTTGTTTTATTTTTTAAAATTGTATTGAATCAAACAACAAGAAATGGCCTATATGCTATAATCCTCAAAATAAGGCCAAGTTTGGGAAGACTAAATAAGTGTACTTTTTGACTTTTTATGAAATATGAATTGAATTTGGGTTGGGTTTGAAATGATGTGTTAGAGAGGTGATGTGACTTAAATAAGATGATGTGACTTAAATAGGATAGTGACTTTTTGACTTTTTGAATTTTTTTGAAGATGCCAAACTTAGCCTAAAATAAGGACTTTTTTGTTTTGACTTTAATGTATGTGGTAAAATGCAGCGTTTATTGACGGTCAAGAGTTTACCATCAAGTGATAACATAATCTGTTCAAGGATTTTTAAAATTTTTAATTATTTTTTATATATAGATAAAACTATATTTTCAATTGATAGTATGTTTGAACAATTTCATTTTTAAGTGTTTTTTTTTTTCATTTAATTTTAAAATAAAAAAGTTAGATTGGCCCAATAATTAAAATTACATGTTGGTTTCATTCTCTTCAAAATAATTGGCGCAGCAACAGTCCATTAAATAATATTGGAACATATAATAATATTATGAAGTTACGATAATCAAATCAAATTGATTTTTTTTATTAATGATCCACCGTCAAGGACCAAGTCAGGGGTGCTGCTATAAATTCACTTGCTAAGGGTTGTTTGGAATGTGCTACTTTAGCACATTTTTTTATTTGTTATCTAATTTGAGTCATATCACTTTTTATTCAGATCACATCACTTCTTTATCATATTACATATTTTTTCCTAAAAAATAAAAAAATATATTTATTTAGATAATTTCAAACAACTCCTAAATTTCTCTCTATAGCCCATGTATGAATTTGTATTTAGTAAGTGTAAAAATTACCATACATGCATTATAAAGGAAAAGATTAGACTCACAATTCAACTCGTAATTTTACAAATAAGGACATGACAAGTAATATATATTAATTTTTAATTTATCATAAACTTAATCATGTAAAATTGAACGTTGTTGACATGTTATTATAAACTTAACGACTAAGCAAACCTCCTGAGTGAAAGAGTTGTTTGGAAGCCTTTGATGTTTTACTGTGCTTGTTCAGTTTGCTTGGAGAAGGCCTTATGGTATACCCCTCAAAACTTTCTTTGCAATTTCGGTTGTTTTCTCGTAAAGCTCCCAAAATGGAGAATATTCTCCTGACCCAGTCCTCAGCAAAATTATTAAGTGTTTCAAAATTTCCTTTATTTGATAATGTTTAGAAATCTTAAAAATTCTATTAAAATTTTCAACACTGTTACAGGGCCCGAAATTTTCAAGCTCGAATTGTCTCAAAACTCAAAACGACGTCGTTTTGAATTCTCTTACCGGTAAGAGAATCTAAAATTCTCTTACCGGTAAGAGAATTTTACATGTAATAAAATTTTCTTACCGGTAAGAGAACCCAAAACGATGTCGTTTTGAATTTCGAGCCAATTTCGAGCCAAACAATTTTGGGCCCTCAAACATTTTCCTAAAATTTTTATCAAATGTCTTACATGGATGTGAGACTCATACAATGTAAGTCTTATGTGAGTCTCACACTTATATAAGACATTTGATAGAATTTTTAAATCTCTAATATTTTTATTTTATTTTAAATCAATCATTAATTGCTATGTTTTCAATCAATGAGTTTTAGGAAAATATTATGGAACTCAAATAAATTATCAAATTTTTTACCAAACCTCTCACATGTAGGATCTACACAAATCACATGTGTGTGAGACCCATACCCATATGAGAGGTTTGGTAGAAAATTTAGTAATTTATTTGGGAACCCTAGCATTACTCTGAGTTTTATTCTCTCTATCAATCACAGTCAATTTAAGACAAACACTAAACCTGTCTATGGAGCACTAAATAACTTTTAAACTTGATAGCTTACCTAATGAATGTGATGATAATGCCAGTATAAACACCAAATTGGCACTTGTCAATGAGCACCCAGCGGTCATTACGGTTAATGATGCAGAGTATTGTGTAGGAGAAAATTACAATGGACTAAATAATAGCAAATTTTGAAATTTTTTAAGTCTGTTGATTTATTAAGACTGCCTTTGATTCTTGAATTTTGTAAAAAGATTTATGCAGGAAGAAAAAAAAAAAAGTAACATAAAAAATATAATATTTATTTTTCTTACATAAATCAGTCTCCACAAATTTAAATTGAAACACATTCTAAATATTAGCTGAATTAATCAATGACTCAATAACGTTGTGTATTCTAAAGAAACAAAGTAAACGAAAAGAGAGAATGTGTTATTAGGTGCTCCCAATAATTAATTTTTCCAAAAAGAGAGAAGAAATTCTCTGGATATTTATTATATAAGCAAAAATATCGTGAGGTTTTTATTGATGAAAATCTCAATCTATTTTCTTCAATTTTTTGAATTTTTATAATGTAAAAATAAGGTAATTATTCAGTAATTCCGGAGTATAGATACATGATATTTCATAATATTGTGTTTGGTGGAGAAAGTAGGTTAGTGGGGTATTGTGTTGTATGATAGGAGAACATGAGGAACATATTGAATGATGATTGGTTAAATAGGACACGTGATATTCCGCGAACATTTCATAATTTCCCCGTAAAAATATATATAGAATCACATTATTGGTTCTCATCAATTTTCTTTTTCGTTTTTTTAATTTTAATGATCACTATGACAATACCTTTCAAATTTTGTCCATTAACTAGAAAATCTTTGAAAATTTCATCATATGGAAACTTTACATATTTTATAGGGCATTTACACACAAGTCTTAATTTATTAACTTATACTCCATTAAATCATAATTAAAATTTTTTGGATCTTCAAATCCCATTACATTTTTAATAGTTAAAATTACCCTTCAAACAATGATTGTTCATCATTTATGATTATCTATAAAGTAACATGATGATTTGATATTTATTTTAATTTTCAAAACTTTAAAACAAACTTTAAAATTGAAAAAAAAATATATATATATATATATATATATATTTATGTTAAAAAAAAATGAAAAAATTTAAAAAACTAAATTATTTTTTGTGCAAAACTGAAAATTTTGTGTTTATAAAGGAAAATAATGATGGAACATCGATGTGCAAAACTGCAAAAAAAATAAAATAAATAAAATAAACTTTAAAAATGAAAAAATTGATACTGTTCTCGATTTATTGGATAGTTGAATCAAATCAATAAGTAGAAAAACAAAAATATTTAATCTCATAGTTTGTTTTTTTTTTTTCCTCAGTTAGTGAAATAATTATTTGAAACATTACTACACAAAATTGATAATGTTCATCGTTTTAAAAATTGAAAAAAAACTGATAATATTCTCAGTTTTACTAAATAGGACTTATTGGTTCAAAAAATCTGAAATAGAACCTGAGTTACTATAACATTTATAAATAAGACTTTTAGGTAATTAACTTTTTTTTTATATTGATGATGAAAATATCAATATATTTTTCTCAAATGTTTGAATCTTTATCATTCATTTGTTAACTATTTTTCTATTACGGAATAAAATATATATATATATATATATATATGTATATATATATAAAAATGTTGTCAAAAAAAAATATGGACCAAATTTATTGTTGTTGTTACCCACAGTACATGAATTTAAATTTACATCACGTTTTATTTTTTTGATAATTTTTCTTGGCTACTTTTTTGATCTCCCTATTTTTTTTATTTTTTTTCAATTTTCTTATTAACCATCATTGGTATTGTAATTCAATACTGATATATCAATTTTCTAAAAATACCATTAAAAAAATATATCTAGAAAGTTTTCAAAAAATAAAATGTGGGGACTAGATGCATTTTGATTGTGGCCATACATCAATTTTGAATAATTTATCAAATTATTTTTTCAACATCCTTAATTTTTTTTCATAGTTATTAGACCACACGGATATTGTTATTCAATACTTATATATCACACATTTCAAAAATTACAAAAACTACCATAAAAATTAAAAATGAAAATCAAAAGTGAAAAATATAAAATGCTATATGTTATATGCTCAGTTAAATTATTAAAAAAAACATAAAAAAATGAAAATGTAGGGAAAGAAACTATTTTTTGCTTTTCATTGGGTTAAAAATATGGGGGAAAAAAATGAATTAGATAATTGTAATATATATATATTATTTTATTTCCCTTGTAATCATTATCCAAAAAATTTAATGTCAAGTTCCTTATGTAATTATCTTAAATATACGTAAATAAAATATTTTATATATATATAAAACTTAAAATGGTTACTGTTTTCTCTTATTTTTCAAATAAAGTTTTTATTTATACACAAATGATAGAAAATACAAAATTTATAAATTTTTAAGTAGATTACAAAACTACCATTTATGTCAATTATAAATACACATAATTTTCTAATGTTAACTATAAATTGAACTGTTCAACCGGTCTAAGACTGGTCTAAGCAATTCAATTTAAAGATATTAAAGTCAAATTAGAGTTTTTATCTATTTTTATCTATGGGATAGACATTGATTAACAAAATGATTTATGTCAAAAATATTTCTCTATATATTTAGACAATATTTATAGATTTATATTTTCAGTTATGCCTAAATTGATTTCTCTTTTTCTATTAATTATAGTTAGAATATTTAAATTAATTAATTTCAAACTAAACAATAAAAAATGTTGGTTTATAGTGTCAGATTGGAAAAAGAAAATGGCATTAGATGGAATTGGATCAAAACAAGTTCGCACAAATGTTGTACTATTCCATTTGTAATCAACTAAAGTTAAGTTCGACCTTAAATTTATATTTTAAGAGAATTGCGTATCAGTGGGACAAACAAAAAAATTTTTGTATTATATATTCAAAACAAACAAAAAAAATTTGTATTATATATTCAAATCGTTTGGATGCAAGTTTGACACACAAAGAAAGACTTGCATCAAACACAAGAAATGAATTGCACTAAACATAAGACAGGATGCATCCCATGAAAATGATTTTTTTTTAAATCTATTTTCTAATTGATTTGAGATTTTCTCTCATATTTTTAATAATTGACCTAATTTTAACATTGCACCATACGTCTAACCATTCCATACTTTTATAAATTATATTAAAAAAAAAAATTCAAGATAAACCATTCGATGATATTATTTATAAGGGGGGTTAGTTTGGTTAACGATGATAGAGATCATAGAATATAATCAATATATATTCTAACAAAATTTAGTTAGATGTTGATTGTAGAGTTGTAAATTGTAAGTGTAGTTAGGGAAGGGGGAATAAAAAAGTATAGCTGGGGAAGGACATTAGAAACGGGAGTAGAAAGTGATTAATGAGAGGTGAAACGATTAAGAAATGGTGCTTGATGTCGGTTAGAAAAAAGAAAAAACTTCATTTGGAATGGCTGGGGGAAATGGGTCAATGCTAATCTCTCTACAAAAAAAAAAAATTATTTCATTTTCGAATTTGTTTTCGATTTTAACAAAATTTTAATGAATTTTATTATGTAATTATAAATTAGATTAGAAATTTTAGTTGTTATGTCCTTGAAGAAAATCTAATATAAAAGTATGTTTATCTTTTATGCTAAATGTAATTTTTATAATTCATTTAATTTGTTTACACTAAAATGTTACTTATCTATCTATTAGTAATTCTCAAAATAAAATATTAAGATAATACAATTCAAACACGATTTTAATGTATTTAAATGAAAATCTTCTTTGTTTCTTCAACTTACCGTGCAGGTCAGTCTGTTATTTGCCTCGCTTTTCAATTCCTGGTTTGCTTTGGTATAATGTTGCCGTTCCCAAGGTACAATTCTTTGGTGGGCTTGATTGGAAAGGAAGGATCAAAAACTGTGTATTCCTACAAAGAATTGAGGTGCTTAGTCCCACTGCTAGTAATCTCTGTGATTTTTGTAATTTTGCGGAGGAACCCGTCAACCACATGCTTTTGCTCTATCCTTCTGTTTGGGTTGTGTGGTCTGAATTGTTACATTGGTGGGGTCTTCATTGGGTAACACCTAAATCTGTGGCTATGCTACTTGACTGGTGGACTAGCTTTAGATATACAAAGCTATAATCAACAATCTAGAAAGTCATTCTGTTTGCCCTTCTTTGGTTTAGTTGGAAGATTAGAAATGATTACATGTTCAATGGTAAACCACCTAACGTGAATGAATTAAGCGAAAAGGTTATTGTGAGAATTGCACTATGGATTAAGTGCAGTTCCCCTGATTTGCCATTTTTCGTGTACGACTTCATACCTTAAGCAAATTTTATTTTGTATTGGTGTGAAGCACTCTATTGGTGAAATTTGCTTTTGAAACAGGAAGATGTTTTGAAGATGAAGATTATACTGTCGGTGGATTTTGCTTTTGAACCAGGAGGCCTCTAGCTGCCGGTTTTCTATTAGCCTTTTGTTTGGGCATTTGTATTGTTCTTGTTGTTAGCTTTGGTTTTTTTTTTTAATTATTATTGGCTTCTCACCAACTTCGTGATGCGCTAGCAAACATGTAACAGCTTGGGAAAACACCTCCCAAAACCTGTTCACTTGAACATTCCCGCCGTACATCACACACCATACAGATAGAGACAATAATACTGAAATAACATTCATTACATTTCATTCCCTTTTAAACTATTCCCTAAGATTTACAATACCGTCTCATTACATCCATAAAAAAAACAAAATAGTTCAAAAGTAAGAAAATATAAAACAAGACAAGTTGCAAGTCGACTTCCTTCAAAAATGTGTTCCTGGTTACACTAGCGTAAAATCGGCATCCAATTACACTACAGCCGTAGTCTAGAACACAAAAAGATTTCAACAAAAGTTTTCACACTCCAAAAAGGTTTTCTTCTCCTTAAGAAATCACATAGGAGATGCTTAGTCTTCATTTTCTGAAATTGGTTAGCTTTGGGGTGAGCAAAAACTCAATAGGTAATGAATTTAACAAGTTATATAATTAATTGAAAGACACATGATCATGCAATGCAAACATTTGAAATATAGAAAAGAAGATGTATATAAATGTCTATGTATGTGAGTGAAAACATGCACTATATGAAATTTTGCCCAATCTTTCTACATTATCCACGGGTGGTAAATATACTATGACATCTCAAGTATGAGCCAAAAATCAAAGCATACATATATAGATATGGTTCTATAAATAGAAAATAGTCCCACATTTGCTGGCTCCAAAAACAGTGGAGCGATAGGCACCCAAAAACATTTTTCCCTTCTGCATTTGCCGGCTCTAGAAACGGCGAGGACGCGAACACCCAAAACCATTTTTCAAAAAAAAAAAAAACATGCTTTTCCACATTTGCCGACTCCTGAAACGGCAGGCTCATGGACACCCGAAAACCATTTTTTCACATTTGCCGATTCCTGAAATGGCAGGCTCATGGACACCCAAAAATATTTTTCCACATTCGTCCCGCGATATGTGTAGACAGGGCAATTGGGCACATTGACTCGCCGCGCGGGTACCAATTACAATACACAACTCAAAACCAACCCGACTTACTACCAGGACTCATAGACTATTTACCCCCTTTTAACTTTCGACCGTTGGCACCAAGGTAATACCAAAAGAAATGAATAATATATATGATGCATAAGTTTATAAATAATTCATTTTTCCTACAATGATTTTCATTTACAACAATTTCGGAACTTCACATGTCCATAATAGAGGATTTAACACCAAACCTTCATCTTTCAAAGGAATATATAGAGAGAAGCTTACAATCTTAACCTCAAAATCAAGTAATTACACTCAGTTTCATGTTTTTGAAAACAATTGAGCAAAATCCCTTTTTATAATTTTTTTTTTTTTTTGGGAAAACTAGGCTTTGAGTAAAATTGGGATTTTTCTATTTTTTTATGAAATTGAGGCAATTACTCATCATAAACGATGATAATTATCCATAATAAGCATAACTTCTCTCTTAATCATGAAACATTTACAACATGTATCCAATTATTCGTCCACAGTACCATATCCTCACTATATATATATATATATATACATACATATATATAGTTACTCTTTACATGTACATCTAATGAAATTACCACATATGTATCCCAAATCAAGCATATAACAAGTTAAAGACACCCCTACCTCAAGATTGGAAGCTAAAGATGAAGACCCAACTTGAAACTTCAATGAAATCACAAAACAATCGGTAAAAGTCTTGATCTATGCTTGTTCGTCAACCTTGTTGAAAGATTTGGGGTGAATCTTGGGTAAAAAAAAGAGAAATCAAGAGTTTGGAGTGTTACGGTTCGAGTATGGAGGATAGGAAGAGAAGAGATAAAGAAAGAATAAAGTTTTTGGACCAAAAAGTCATTTTATAATGCCTAATATCGACCGGTCACTTGAGCAAAGAAAGCTTGGCTCGAGTAGAAAAAAGAAGCTCCCAGAATCTCTGAAATTCGCGTAGTTTGCTCGAGCGAACTTGTTTCCAGGACAGATATTTAAAATTCAAACGAGTCTAGCTCTCTCGTCCAGACTCCATTTTAGCTCGTTCTTATGTCCAAATGGAAACCCCGGAAACAAGCTTTCCAATGGTTCCAACCTCACATCCAAGCGTGGAAAAAGAAAAGGGCAAAAAAGTGAAAACTACTTATGGGACAATTATCCGAATCAATGTTTTTGGTTCAATCTTATTTTACCATTATCATACCACCTCAATCATATTCCAAAATGAACCAAGGGGACTCCAAGTACAATAATAAGAGTGTCACAAGCAATCTCATGAGTTCAAGAAGTACCAAGCATTACTAAATGATTGGGCTTATTTTCGGTGCCAATCTAGTTGAGATCGCACAACAATACGGCCAAATCCAACAAGGAGAAAACTGTAAAGTCCACAGACGCCACATTAATGCCCAACATACATTATTTGGAAATCATGCTTACTTAAAAGCTTAAATCTATAAGTGGAGACCCACCTAATATATATGAAGACCCATTTTTTTTTTAACTTTTTATCCGATGTCAGATTCTATTTTCACACATGCTCCAATAATCTCCCCCTCATGTATGAACCAAATGTTGGGCCTCTCCTAGCTCCCTCTCAAATCTTAATCTATAACTCTCCAATATTAAATCCAACCCAAGTAACCCCTGCGCACACTCCATCATGTGCCACCATAGTCCATTGAGAGTGTCATATTGCCATGGACCAACCTCCACGTGCATTAGGAATTTTCTTTGCTCTATCAAGAGTTATCATAGATTTTTCTTACTCTATTGACAATCTCTGTGCAAACCAAAGGCCAGCAACATCAATGCTCTAAGAGAGTCTGCCCATAGATCGTTTGCCGTCGACTTTAATACCAGTTATTAGAGAATTAGGGAACCTACAAGCGCACAATCATATCGACCTAATCCAACAAGGAGAAAACTCTAGAGTTCTCAAACGCCACATCAATACCTACATGAATTATTTGGAACTCATACGCACTTAAAAGCTTAAGGTTATAAGTGGAGAGCCCATCTAATGTATATTAAGACCTATTTTTTTTTTACTCTTTATCCGATGTGGGACTCTACCTTCACACATATTCCAACAATAATAATTCCCAACAATGGGGTAGAACTATCCACACTATTCACAGTATAAAAGCATAGTTGTTCTCCCATGACAAAGAGCTAGACAGAGAAATTTTTTTACAAAAAACTATTCGGTTAAAACCCATATCATGTTATACGTATGTGAAAACCCACATTTTATTATTCTTGAAAGAAAATAAATAAATAAATTAATTAATTTTATCTAGAGTCTATCCCAAAAATGTATTAGTGTAAAAGTTAGTTTTAAATTAACCCAATCAATCACTAACAAGGAAATAAACAAATAAAATAAATAAATAAACAATAAAAATAAGGGAAAAACGGGGGAGCTCGAATTTGGGGGAGCCCGAATCCCCCTAATTGCCAAATTGGGCAAACTGTTTTTTTTTTTGATTTTCTGTTTTCTTTTTTTTTTTTTTTTTTACTTGAAAGGGAAATTCGGGGGTTTCGGGGGAACCCCCCTCGAGCTACCAATCAATGCTCTAAAAATAATTTTGTGGGTGTTTAATATTTGTTATTTATAAATTATTTTATTAAGGATTTATTTTGGAATTAGATATTGAACGTCCAAATAGCCTAAGGAGGTGAAATTGATAAGTTAAATCAGTTTAATTCCAAGTATTGGACCCTATGAAAGTGTAATTAAATATTCGATTCAGTTTAGTAACTGTTTTGGGAACTCAATTTGTAATATTTGGTGTTGGAGGACTCTGTTTTACCATTATTACTAATGTGGTTGGTTAATGGAATTAAAATCTAGTGGTTATTGGTTTGATTCAAATTTTGAGGATGAAAATTCTTAAGGGGAAGATTATAACGATTCCAGTTTAGACCAGACCCATTTCAAGCTCTTAGATCCAGGATTCCATGTTTTTAACTACTGTTCATGCCCTTTATCATCTTGCTGATAGTTGAGTTAAGTTACCAGTTGTGTTTGAAACAAGTTGGGAGTTAGTTTTTCAAAAGAGTTGTTATCCATATTTCTTCTTGTTCGATCGAGCGGTGTTTCAGTTACTCGAGCAATCTTCGAGATCTCTTAGTGTTTTTGCAGGTCTGCAAAACTTCTACAAGTGAGGCATATTTGCTTAAACAGTCTCTCTTGCACTCTAGAGGTCTTTGTTATTTGCAAAACTTCTAGAAGGGAGTTGTTGTGCGCTCAAGCGGTGTTTTGGTCGCTCAAGCGATCTCACTTATTATGTCTGACACTCGAGCGGTCTGCGCGTATATCAGCTCGAGGAAAGGGATTTTTGAATAACTTTTTCATTTCTCTCTCTCTCTCTCTCTCTCTCTAAAGCACCCCTAACTCTAATTTCTTCACTTTCTCTCTCTAGTTCTTGTCTTAAAACCTCAAATACACCCTCACTCATTGATTTCTTCACCATAGTCCCTTAGAGAAAAAGGAAGAGCTCGTCGAAAGTTTTGTTTTAATCAGAGAGGATCTTGTTTTCAGCTCCATCAAACTTCGACTCTTGTTTTCTTCCTCTTCTATTCTTGAGGTAGGGATTTCTTCAAACTTTAGTATGATTCTTAGCTTAGTTATTTGCTCTTTAAAAATGTTTTGTGATTTGGTGGTTTTGGGTTGAATCTAGGGTTTGATTGTAAAAAGTAAAAGATATGTTTTTCAAATAAATTGTTGAAAAGGATAGTGGAAGAGTGTATGTTGTTGGGTTGCGTTGGAAAATCTCTTACTTAAATGTGATTTTGAAAATAAATGAGGCTTTGTTTGAGAAATCATTGATGTTTGATTTATGAAAGAAAATGGAAGGACATTGGGTTTTGAAAAGATATAGAGAATGTATCTGTTAATAATGAGAATGGAGCTGGATATTTATTATCGCTTCCATTTTGAAATTTATGAGATTTTATCTATTATTGAAAAATTATCTATTGAGTAAAGATATCTGCTTTGGGCTATCGATAGAGAATCGTCTTGATTGTTGTAGAAATTGTATGAGGATTAGGTTAATTAAAACTAATTACTCATACATTTTGCATTGAGCATTGTTTCATACTTAGACATTGAAAAATGTATTGTTTTGAGAAAAATAAGTGTACACCTTGGTGAATCTGGTTAGGGGGTGTGGTTGTGGTTTATATTGTTGACCTGTGTGTCCGTGGTGAAAGTTCATAAACCTGCACAGTTATGTGTCGATCCTTCCAGTTAGTGCTAGTAAAATGGCTTTGGTAGTGCTTGTATAGCCTATTGGCAGACACGTACCTAGAGATTCCTAGTGCTTTGTATCCACTGTCCTGTTTTCCGATATAAAAGTGTATTTTCATGAATAAAATATAATAATGGTGGTATTGCATTGTTTTGAGATGAAAAAGTACAATGTTTGCTAAATGACATAGATATGCATTCACCTTATGACTTCGTTAAGTTTGATAACTTGTGTTAAAGTATCTCTACTGAACTTTAGCTCACCCTATGTGGAAAACAATTTTCAAGTGTTGATGATATGTTAAAGTATCTCTATTGTTTTGGACTTGATCTATTTTGTTGTAACCAAGTAATATCTTTGAAAGATGTAGCCATTAGGGCATAAACTTATCTGTATTGTCGTTTATTTCATTTCACTCATTATGACATATGCTATAGATTCAAGATCTAAGATTTATGAATGTATACTCGCATATGATATCTTTTATATGGTAAAAAAATATAAATGAAAGGTTAATATTTCGCATGTTTATGTTTTTTATTGGATATCATGGTATGGGTTGTCGTTCTTAATTTGGGGCGTTACAACTAAATCATAAATGCCCACCAACTTGGCCATGTCCAAACAAAAAATCCCCATTATCAAAGGCAAACAAGGGGCCCATATTACTAAAAGCAATCAACTTTATATATATATGGACCGCATTCATCATTGTCAGTATGAATACATACATACATACATACATATATATATATATATATACATATATCAATGCACTATATCGGGCCATGAATAATAAACAAACAAACAAAACAACAAAGAAAAAGGCAGTGAAAACTCACGTGCTGTGTATCAATGAAACCAACCAATTTTCAGATAAAAAATATGCAAAAACTCACTATAATCGAGTACTTCATCTCCACTGTGGCCCACTGCCATGTTGAAGGATCTCGTTCGATTAAGCAAATTCTTTTTGCCGATTCTTAGTTCTCCTTTACCAAGGAGTCAAATCCCCAAACTTTTGAGCCCTAATTTGTCGTATGAGGCAATTACTGAGAGCCCCTAATCGTCTTTTGTTAACCTAGGGCACGTGTAATGGCAGGAAGGGGTAAATTGACCACTTTGCTCTTAAATCTTGTGCGTGTGTGTTACACGTGAGCGGTTTTGGATGGAAAAGGTGACTTCCGTTACAAATTGGCCATTTGTGAGACAACTTCGTAACTTCGGGGGTTAAAGTGTCTAATTTGAAATGTCTAATTTGAAAGTATAGAGACTAAAGTGAAACACGTGTCCAAATACAAGGACCACCCATATATGATAATTAGATTAAAGCATGTTTATATCGATGCATTTGTCAGTAATATAAAACATACTTTAGATTAAAATTTATACATAATTTCAATTCAATTAAAATTTTCACTATTTTTCTAATAACAAAAACCATGAGATTTCATCTAGGTATAATATTGAATTGTCGTTCTAGTTCTCACTCTCTCTCTCTAAAACGAGAGCTTCTTTCTTTACCCCATTTTTTAGGGTTTCTGCTAGCAGTGTTACTTGGGGAATGGGAGGGGGAGGGGGAGGAGAAGGGGGCTCTGGCCTCTGGCCTCTGGCCACCCCTCTCCTCTCTCCTTCCCTTTTCTTTCCTTCTTGTTTTCTACTCAATAAATCTTAGGAGATCTCTTTTCCCAACCTCTCTCTCTTTATAAGGAGTTCTCTTCTCCCATGGTGGAAGTTTGCTTTGTTGCTTCTCCTCTATCCCGCTGGTGTCGGATCTACCATTTCCTCCTCTTTTTCCGTTGCTCACTATAGCCGTCACCACCATTCCGCCACCAGATCTGCTTTGGATCTAGCCGCCTCCACAGATCCGGCTGATTCTCCAAGTATGAGGTTGTGTTTTTCAGTTTTTTTTTTTTGGTTTGGGAGTGTTCTTTGGAGTCCATCGGTGCTTTGTTGTGGCTTGCCCACTTTGTGGTTGTAGCCTATGATCTATCTCAGACATGTTCTATGGCCAATTGTTTTGGCTTCTACTTTGCAGTACAAGTATGAGCACGAGCACGAGTTGTGCGTCTGAATTTTTCATAGTTTTTTTTTACTCCTGTGTGTGTTTTTTTTATATTATTTTTCTTTGCTTGGTGTAAGTTTATTTGTTGGATGAATTCCTTTATGTAAGTGTTGTTTGACTTCAGTAATGGAAATTTCTTTCTGATCAAAAAATAAAATAAAATAAAATAAAAATGAGATTTCTCTGTTTAGACTAGAGAAAAATTCAATTTTGTCATTTTGGAACCCTCAACCTAAAAATGTTTACCATAAATTTTAAATTAAGTACTTTTTTTTTTTTTAGTTGTGTGTGGCAACTAGCCCTCAATTTTGTTACTTTTAGCCTTAATTGAAAATTTACTATTTGAAAACAATGAAATTTCACTACCCAAAAATAGAGAAATTTCACTATTTTGGTAATAACAGAGAAATTTTGTATTTTTATTATTTACAATTTCATAATCAAAATTCGTCTTATTTACAAAATCTCAATGGGAGGATTGCAAATGTACCAATTTTATCAAAGACAGAAATCTGTAAAATTTTCTTTTAATATTTGAATAAATTTTAAAACTGAAACAATTCTTTGTGTGCTCCACTATTGTATAGGCAATCAATAATGTTTGGGACTCCCTTTTGGGGAGACCGCCACCACCCCCACAGTGATGTGGACCAATGATGTATTTGTATTGTTTTTTTTTTTTTTTCTCTTTTTTTTACTTGGACCAATCACAAGTGAGTGAAAATTGTGGGGGTGATATTTTGTGGGGGTCTGAATAATTACGATAGGTAATTTGTTCGAAAATAGCCTCCAAAATATTAAAGGACTTGGGTTAGGATACATTTTCTCTTTCTCCTCATATTACTATAATATGGGACGTCTAAACAAATTCCTTGCTATAATATTCAAGTTTTGCTTCAAATTTAAATTTCTTGTGAACATTTAGGCCCTTCTCTAGTTATTGTTATCCAAGTGTAGGTGTAATTTGATCCTTATGATTGCCATTGTCATTGTCACTAAAACTATAAAGCTAAGATTGTAAGAGACTTGAGTTAAACTATATCAGCCATTTAATTAATTTTCCAATGTACAATTTTAACTATTTGTTTTATTTATAAATTTATTGAAAAATGGACTATTACATGACTATATAATCATTTTATTAGTTTAATTTTTAAGAATCAAAATAAAATTTAGATAATAAAACTTTGAGGGTGAAGGAGTTCAATAAATTGATTATAGGTTATGCTACAATTACAAACCCTTTTGTTATATAATTTAATGATAATTATTAACTGAGAACTTGTGTAAAAATTCAATTTAATGGTTTTGATAACTACTTTAATAGGGAAAAATAAACCATCATCATGAAAGATATCAAATTCCTTTCCATAAGAATTGATCTGACATTATAAAAGAGGTTACATAACCACCAAGTCAAATGCCCCAATTGTGAACTATGCTACTTTTGCCCAAGTGGGTTTAAAGGCATATTTTCAAATAATTGAGCATTTCACCTTCCTGTTCTTCTAAATACAAATAATTTAGTCATTTAGCAAAAACTCTACTTATTAAATTTAGATGGGAGAAAAGGTCCAACTGCACATTTTCATGTTCAAGCCTAGTGTAGAAAGGGTAGTTCGATCACTAGGTTAATTAGACAATCACGTAAGAACTTCACATTTAAGAAAGCCCCCAATTTTTTAGACCATTTATACATATTAGGGTGTTTTGGGAAGATGGTAAAAAGTTGACTTTTAGCTTTGAAAAATGATCAAGACCTCCTTTCCTCCCACCTCCTTTGACCCCCCCTCTCTTTCCTGATTGGCCAATTTTTTTTTTCTTTTTTTTTTTCCTTCTCCTCCAATCACCACCCGCCACGTGAGTGTGGGGGGTGGTGATTGAGGGGGTCTCAATCACAGCCCGTTAGCTTTTTACTAAGCTTCTTGACTTTTTTTGAAAAGTGATTTGGAAAGTTGGTAAAAAACTATTTTTTTATTTTTTAGATTAATATTTATTTATGGTATCACATCACACTAAAATGACTAAAATACCTCCACCCAACTTAAAAAATTTACATTTTACCCTAACCCTTAAGATATAAACATGGAGGGTAGTTACATAATTTTCCAACTTACTTTTTGGCCACTTCCCAAATGACCAAAAACGCAACTTTGGCGTTTTACGAGGCTACAAAACGTGACTTTTACTGGAGTTCTCAAAAGAGCACACTATTTTCTTTGGAAAAACCTCTTATAATGGTTTCACATCGGCAAATTCTAAAAAGTTGCCTAACATGGGCGCGCGCACACACAAAGTCAAGCCTTTTGTTTTATTTTTTAAAATTGTATTGAATCAAACAACAAGAAATGGCCTATATGCTATAATCCTCAAAATAAAATAAGGACTTTTTTGTTTTGACTTTAATGTATGTGGTAAAATGCAGCGTTTATTGACGGTCAAGAGTTTACCATCAAGTGATAACATAATCTGTTCAAGGTTTTTTAAAATTTTTAATTATTTTTTATATATAGATAAAACTATATTTTCAATTGATAGTATGTTTGAACAATTTCATTTTATGTGTTTTTTTTTTTTCATTTAATTTTAAAATAAAAAAGTTAGATTGGCCCAATAATTAAAATTACATGTTGATTTCATTCTCTTCAAAATAATTGGCGCAACAGCAACAGTCCATTAAATAATATTGGACCATATAATAATATTATGAAGTTACGATAATCAAATCAAATTGATTTTTTTTATTAACGATCCACCGTCAAGGACCAAGTCAGGGGAGCTGCTATAAATTCACTTGCTAAGGGTTGTTTGGCATGTGCTACTTTAGCACATTTTTTTATTTGTTATCTAATTTGAGTCATATCACTTTTTATTCAGATCACATCACTTCTTTATCATATTACATATTTTTTCCTAAAAAATAAAAAAATATATTTATTTAGATAATTTCAAACAACTCCTAAATTTCTCTCTATAGCCCATGTATGAATTTGTATTTAGTAAGTGTAAAAATTACCATACATGCATTATAAAGGAAAAGATTAGACTCACAATTCAACTCGTAATTTTACAAATAAGGACATGACAAGTAATATATATTAATTTTTAATTTATCATAAACTTAATCATGTAAAATTGAACGTTGTTGACATGTTATTATAAACTTAACGACTAAGCAAACCTCCTGAGTGCAAGAGTTGTTTGGAAGCCTTTGATGTTTTATTGTGCTTGTTTGGCCTTATGGTGTACCCCTCAAAACTTTCTTTGCAATTTCTGTTTTTTTCTCGTAAAGCTTCCAAAATGGAGAATATTCTCCTGACCCAGTCCTCAGCAAAATTATTAAGTGTTTCAAAATTTCCTTTATTTGATAATGTTTAGAAATCTTAAAATTTCTATTAAAATTTTCAACACTGTTACAGGGCCCGAAATTTTCAAGCTCGAATTGGCTCGAAACTCAAAACGACGTCGTTTTGAATTCTCTTACCGGTAAGAGAACCCAAAACGACGTCGTTTTGAATTTCGAGCCAAACAATTTTGGGCCCTCAAACATTTTCCTAAAATTTTTATCAAATGTCTTATATGGATGTGAGACTCATACAATGTAAGTCTTATGTGAGTCTCACACTTATATAAGACATTTGATAGAATTTTTAGATCTCTAATATTTTTATTTTATTTTAAATCAATCATTAATTGCTATGTTTTCAATCAATGAGTTTTAGGAAAATATTATGGAACTCAAATAAATTATCAAATTTTTTACCAAACCTCTCACATGTAGGATCTACACAAATCACATGTGTGTGAGACTCATACCCATATGAGAGGTTTGGTAAAAAATTTAATAATTTATTTAGGAACCCTAGCATCACTCTGAGTTTTATTCTCTCTATCAATCACAGTCAATTTAAGACAAACACTTAACCCTGTCTATGGAGCACTAAATAACTTTTAAACTTGATAGCTTACCTAATGAATGTGATGATAATGCCAGTATAAACACCAAATTGGCACTTGTCAATGAGCACCCAGCGGTCATTACGGTTAATGATGCAGAGTATTGTGTAGGAGAAAATTACAATGGACTAAATAATAGCAAATTTTGAATTTTTTTTAAGTCTGTTGATTTATTAAGACTGCCTTTGATTCTTGAATTTTGTAAAAAGATTTATGCAGGAAGAAAAAAAAAAAAGTAACATAAAAAATATAATATTTATTTTTCTTACATAAATCAGTCTCCACAAATTTAAATTGAAACACATTCTAAATATTAGCTGAATTAATCAATGACTCAATAACGTTGTGTATTCTAAAGAAACAAAGTAAACGAAAAGAGAGAATGTGTTATTAGGTGCTCCCAATAATTAATTTTTCCAAAAAGAGAGAAGAAATTCTCTGGATATTTATTATATAAGCAAAAATATCGTGAGGTTTTTATTGATGAAAATCTCAATCTATTTTCTTCAATTTTTTGAATTTTTATAATGTAAAAATAAGGTAATTATTCAGTAATTCCGGAGTATAGATACGTGATATTTCATAATATTGTGTTTGGTAGAGAAAGTAGGTTAGTGGAGTATTGTGTTGGATGATAGGAGAACATGAGGGACATATTGAATGATGATTGGTTAAATAGGACACGTGATATTCCGGGAACATTTCATAATTTCCCCGTAAAAATATATATAGAATCACATTATTGGTTCTCATCAATTTTCTTTTTCGTTTTTTTAATTTTAATGATCAGTATGACAATACCTTTCAAATTTTGTCCATTAACTAGAAAAACTTTGAAAATTTCATCATATGGAAACTTTACATATTTTATAGGGCATTTACACACAAGTCTTAATTTATTAACTTATACTCCATTAAATCATAATTAAAATTTTTTGGATCTTCAAATCCCATTAAATTTTTAATAGTTAAAATTACCCTTCAAACAATGATTGTTCATCATTTATGATTATCTATAAAGTAACATGATGATTTGATATTTATTTTAATTTTCAAAACTTTAAAACAAACTTTAAAATTGAAAATATATATAATATATATATATATATATATATATTTATGTTAAAAAAAATGAAAAAATTTAAAAAACTAAATTATTTTTTTGTGCAAAACTGAAAATTTTGTGTTTATAAAGGAACATAATGATGGAACATCGATGTGCAAAACTGCAAAAATAAATAAAATAAACTTTAAAAATGAAAAAATTGATACTGTTCTCGATTTATTGGATAGTTGAATCAAATCAATAAGTAGAAAAAAAAATATTTAATCTTATAGTTTGTTTTTTTTTTTCCTCAGTTAGTGAAATAATTATTTGAAACATTACTACACAAAATTGATAATATTCATCGTTTTAAAAATTGAAAAAAAAAAAAATAATATTCTCAGTTTTACTAAATAGGACTTATTGGTTCAAAAAATCTAAAATAGAACCTGAGTTACTATAACATTTATAAATAAGACTTTTAGGTAATTAACTCTTTTTTTATATTGATGATGAAAATATCAATATATTTTTCTCAAATGTTTGAATCTTTATCATTCATTTGTTAACTATTTTTCTATTACGGAATAAGGGGGGTTATTTTTCTATTACGGAATAAGGGGGTTAGTTTGGTTAACGATGATAGAGATCATAGAATATAATCAATATATATTCTAACAAAATTTAGTTAGATGTTGATTGTAGAGTTGTAAATTGTAAGGGTATTAGGGAAGGGGGAATAAAAAAGTATAGCTGGGGAAGGACATTAGAAACGAGAGTTGAAAGTGATTAATGAGAGGTGAAATGATTAAGAAATGGTGCTTGATGTCGGTTAGAAAAAAGAAAAAACTTCATTTGGAATGGCTGGGGGAAATGGGTCAATGCTAATCTCTCTACCCAAAAAAAAAAAAAAAATTATTTCATTTTCGAATTTGTTTTCGATTTTAACAAAATTTTAATGAATTTTATTATGTAATTATAAATTAGATTAGAAATTTTAGTTATGTCCTTGAAGAAAATCTAATATAAAAGTATGTTTATCTTTTATGCTAAATGTAATTTTTATAATTCATTTAATTTGTTTACACTAAAATGTTACTTATCTATCTATTAGTAATTCTCAAAATAAAATATTAAGATAATACAATTCAAACACGATTTTAATGTATTTAAATGAAAATCTTCTTTGTTTCTTCAACTTACCGTGCAGGTCAGTCTGTTATTTGCCTCGCTTTTCAATTCCTGGTTTGCTTTGGTATAATGTTGCCGTTCCCAAGGTACAATTCTTTGGTGGGCTTGATTGGAAAGTGTATGGGGGCAAAATATCCTCTGTTTTTCGTACTCTTTGGATTCCAAGCTTCTCGTGACGGCGTCTGACCTGGCAACACAGAAACGGTGAGCTGCCCGGCGGTGGTTTGCCGGATAGACCCTCCGACAATCAAGTCAGATCAATTGAGGAAGAAGAAGGTTGTTAAAGAGAGAGTGTGTGTTTCAGATGGCGCAAATTGCTTACCTCTAACGTTCACCTTCACTCCCTTTTCTAGGCTGGCCATGCAGCCTCTGGATTGTGCGCGCACAACCTCTGCTGTCCTTCCCTGGACAGGTGGCGGTGCTCGCCTCTCACCACCTTACGCGTGTAAAGGCCAAATCTTCCAACCAGTACATGCAAAACTGCCCAACGGTATTGACGCGTGCTTGGAGCAGATGTCCTCTCACTCACGCCATTGGCCCAGGTGGCACACTTCGCCGGGGTACCACGACCGGCATGTTCCTTGGGAAAAATCACAACCACACTCGACATGACCGAGCTTCCGAGCTAGTCGGGCGAGCGCACGCCGAACACCATCTCAATCCAAACTCCTCCCGGGCTAGCCGAAGATGAGGCGTGCGGGGCCTCGTCCTAAATTCATTTCGGACTGTCGTTTGCTCGGTTGCGCCACGCTTATACGCATCCATCGCCGCACGTCTAGCAGTCACAGCTCGGCCAGGCCTTAGGCCGCGCCTGGCCGACCAACCTACCTCGGTCGTGCAAGTCAGGCCGTAGAACCGCACCATTCGAGCAGATAGCTCGGCACCGTGAGGTTTGCCACACACGCGTTAAGGTAGCTCGGCCGTACCGTTCGGTGCAAATTTCCCCTCTCAATTGCCCTTTAATCCCATCCGAGCTAATCGTGATTGGGGTTACCTCCAAGACCGAGCTAACGGTCCCTCTTTTGCGCCAGTATCAAGCCGAGCGTGGTTGGGATCGAAGCAATTACCAAGCTATACCATTTGGTCGGTGTTCGAATTCTGCCCGTAGTCCTATCAAGGGTCGTACAACCGTACTGATAGCCGTCCTTTCAATGCCACGTGGCTTCATCCCATTGGCCCCGTGCAGCCCCAAAGCTGTCTTTTCGTGCGCGAAATTCAAACGGCGCAGCCGTTTGGTTTCCCCCCTTTTTATGCACAAACGAAGGGTCACTTCAACCCCTACTATTCATCTCCTTCAAACCAAAACCCTAACCCTCAACATTCCAAACTTCCTCTCTGGCCGCTGCTTTTCTGCTTCATTCTCGCTTGTTTGTGCTCTTACAGAAGCTGCAGTCGAGCTCGTGAGACCTGATTCTGCTTGGTACCTGGTTTTGGTGAGTCTTTCTACCCATATTTCTTATTTTCAACCTCTACTCTTCAAGTTCTTGTCTGCGTTCTTCATGTTTCCGTGCTTGTGTTCTTCATGCTCTTTGCTTGGGTCTATCGATGTTCCCATTTATGCATAGAACCTGTACACCCTAGGCAGGATTGAAACTGAAGGGATGGATGGGGCCTTCGTGCCCCCATTTCTCCTTAGCTTGAATGAACGAACCTTGAACTTAGGATGTACAGCTTGAATCTGGGTAGAACCGAGCTAAGTAGGCCACTTAGATCTACAAATAGAACTTCAGCCGAGCAAAAACTAGTTTGTGGCTTCCCGTTGAGACTGCAACCGAGCTGAAAGTAGGGATCAGAACCGAACTAGGAAGGCCAACTCGGCGAAGTACTCGAGCCGAGATAGGAGTAGAACCGGGCAAACGCCCAAGGAACCCACAATCGAGCTAGGAGATCCACATTGAAGTCGTGCAACTTATGCCGTGCTAACCCTTGTTTCTTAACAATGCAGAACAAACTAGGACCGACCAGGCCAATCCAGCACTATCACTGGTGAAGCTCAAAGTCCGAGCAAATACACCAATATTTTTGACCGAGATACAAATTAAATCACCAAATAAAACCGAGATAGATGGGCAAGTACCGATTCATGGTGAGCTCGCCCGGTGCGCTAGCCGAGTTTCGTAGGGAGTACAACATTCCAGACGATGTCGTTTTAGAGCTGGCCAAGAAGGGAGATACCCCTTGGGGCGACCTAGACCGGTGCCCCTTCACGGTCGTGTCCATAGTCGAAGGAGGACTTCGCTTCCAGTCCAACCCTTGATCTGCGAATTTTTGAGGCAGACAAGGCTTTGTCCAACCCAAGTGTCGAACAACACATACAAGATAATAAACGGAGTCACCGAGCTGAATAGGAGGCTCGGTCTGAATCTCGGTCTTGCTGAAATATTCCACCAGTACAGCCTTAGTAAAAATAAAGGTGGGTTTTGCTGGTATCTAAAAGTAAAGAAGGGCCGAGCAAAACTCATCGAGGGCAACCCGGATAAGGAGACTAATGATGACGACTTCTTGTGGGTGTCCGGTAATTACGAGGACACCGAGGCGCCCATACCGGGCTGGTATATTAGGAAAGATTTTGGCAGTGTTGGTGAGTAGCTCGGCTAACCACACTATTTTCTTTCTGCATGAGTCTCTCTATGTGCTGGTCTAACACTTCTTCTATTTGCAGAGTACAAGCACTTAGCGGAAGACTACCACCAGGCTAACCAAGAGGCCATAAGAGTCTTACTGCGCCATCCAGCAGAAGAAAGAGAGTCACCAAAGCTAGGGCTGGGCATAGGGTCATCCGACCCGCCCAAACTGCCCTACCCAACCGAACCGCACACATGTGGGCGGTTTCGCAAACACATTAGGGTAGGGTGCGGTTTGAATTTTATACAAATTTCGGGTTGTGGGCGGGTTGCGGGTTTGAACCACACCCGCCCAACCCGCCCGCATTAAATTAATTAAATTTTTTTTTTTTTTTTTTTTTTTTAATCTTTCAAATCTAACCGTTCAAATATGATCCTATTATCCTATAATATAACAAACAAAACAAAAAAAAAAACCCTAAAGCTAAAATCAATCGGCTCCGTCCTCCTCTCTCTCATCTCTTCACTCTCTCATCTCAAGTTCACTGCCTCTCTCTCTCTCACTCTCTCGTTTCTGCGCCGATCACTCTCTCACCGCCGATCATCTCATCCACCGATCATAGCACTGCGGCACTGCGATCTACTCACAGGTAATCTCTAATCTCTGCCGATCATCTCATCACACCGATCTTCTCATCACACCGATCATCACTCTCTCGTTTTTTGTTTTATATATATTATGGGGAAGTGGTTTGGAAATACTCTTCAGATCCTGGAAGACGCCAATGATCCTCAGCTAGTCACCTGCAAAGATACAAATACTCCGGTCGGGGGTGCCGGAATTAGCACTCCGACGGACAAGTCAGTTCTTCTACTCAAGAAAGCTTGTTCACTAAGTTTTTAGAAGTGATTCTTACATCCCTTTACAAATCTGAAGCTCTTGTATTTATATCCATTCTCTGGGCCTCGGGGCCAGAGTCTACTTTTTATTTATTATTCTTTCATTTGTCCTGATATGCCTTCTCAAGTCTATTCGGCCTTAAGAACGTATTCGGCGTCCCAGTTGAGCAGAATGGAGCCGTTCAGTTCCCGGCTCCTCGGGTATACCAGATTTCGTTCCTCTATTTATTCGGCTCCCACAATTGCCCCCCAAGCGTTCTGTCAATGACAGTTGGGTGAAATGCTTGGTTCCGATTTTCAAATACTCTGAACCGAAGTTTGGGGGTTAGACTTATCACGCGGACGTTTAATTACTCCCCCTTTAATCGTCGTCTCAACTTCCCGACCCTTCGTACACGCCTATTTATTATGATTTAAAATCTGATGTCCTTTCGAATCCGTGTTCTATGACGCTGGTTGCTGGGTTGCTCTTCGAATCGTTCTTGCAATTCTTCCGTCTGTGATACTCTCTTCATTTTTGTAAGTTTTCCTCTCCCCTGCTCTGAAGCTTTTCCTAGTTTGTTTATTCCGTCGCATGTTCTTATAGACAGTAGGTTATGGCGAAACATTTGAAAGACCTCCTTTCGTCAGACCGAATTGTTGGCTTTAGACGCCATTTCTCTATTCCTGACGATGTCCACCTGTCGTTTGTGGCGGACGGCACTCTTGACATGGAGAGGGAGGACAAAACCACGATTGTCTTTCCCCTTTTGTCAATCGCAGAGGGTGGAGTCCGCTTTCCCCTTCACCCGTTTCTGAGGGCTGTTCTTCGCCATTGGGATTTGATCCCTTCCCAACCCAATGTGAATTTCTTTAGAATTATAATGGGGGTCGTAGCACTGAACCGTTGCCTTGGAATTAATCTTGGCATTCCTGCCATTTGGCACTGTTATGCTTTGGCCAAGTCCTCTGGTCGGCACGGGCGTTACTTCCTCAGAGCTAAGGATACAGATCATCAGTTAATCACTATGCTTTCCAGCTCTGGGAAACGAGTTGATGATGTCATGGTCGTTGTCCGCGGCAACTGGGAGTTCGGCGAAAGGGAGGATCGTGTCGATCCTATTCCTAGACGTAGGGGCGAACCAGGTCGCCGAATGCTCTCTTGCTTGTATTGTGTGCTCATATTTGCCATACCCTGTTTTCTTGAGTCTTATGGCTTGTCTTTTGCAGGGAACGATTTGAAAAAAGTCCGAGCTTCAACTGACGACGCCGTTCTTTCGGACATTAGGATTGCTTATTTCGGCCGTCGCAGTCTTCATAAGCAGGGAAGAGCGGCTCACGTTCTGCTTTGCTACGAGCCTACATATACAACCTTTTCGGCTGCGGAAAACATACCGATTCCGAAGGGGGAAGATTTTCTCGTCGCTCATATTTTTCCGACTTCAAAAACTTGAGACAGGTAGGTTTTGAAGGGTCCGATTCGGAGAATACTGAAGTATCCGATACTGCCAAATCAGATCAGTCCGAGGCCGAATCTGAGGAGGTATTGGATTCTGCCGATCCTCCCTCTACTTCGGGGCGGGGGAACCTCTCTGTTGACGACGTTCCTCAACGTACAGACAATCTTCCCATCTCGGGATCCACTAACATGGCTGGGTTAAGCCTGACAAAGCTTGCTAAGAAGGCGAATGCGGAGAGGTTAGCTGCACGGCGAAGAGCGGAGGGCCTTTCGACCGAACCGCCCACCAGTGAATCTCAACATTCCCTCCCAGTTACCGAATCAAAATCCTTGGGAATTGTTGAGGAGGCGGCAACAAATAAGAATGCCGAATCCGCGTTGGTTGGGAAAGCCGTCCAGGATGTTGAGGGAGAGGCGGAGAAACGCGCTAGGGATCGTGAGGTCGGTTTAGAAGATCACGGCGGCAAACGTCCTCGAATGGGGGGATCGAGTGAGGTTGTGCCCTTTGTGATTCGACCGATGGTAAGAAACATGCCGGTTCCTTCGGATGCCTCGGCGCTTAAAGACCCAGAGGTCGCGTTCGGCGTGGCAACGTCTTTGTCGTTGCCGTGTGATATGGAGGCTTTCCAGTTGGAACCGGATTTGAATGCGACAATGTTAGCCGCGCAGTCGGCCCTTTTGGTGCGTATTCTGACTTTTCCTTCACTTCATCCAAACATTGTTCGCGTTACGTTTTTTGAATTTTTCTTTTGCAGACCGTTGGTAGGATAGCCGATGTAGGCCGCCGTCATCTCGACGCCGTCAAGCAGATTAGTCATTTACGAAAGCAAGTTGAGGGCCAGAGGAAAAGGGCCGAGGACGAATTTTTAAGAGCGAACCAGGAAGCTTCTCGGGCAGAGGACGAGGTAGAGAAAGCTCGTCATGCGGATAAGTTGAGAGCGGAGGCCGAGAAGAAGGCCGACGATATGGAAGCTGCACTTGGCTTGTCCCAAAAGGCAGTTGCCAGCCTGGAGGCTGAGTTGGCTGAAATGAAGGCGGCGAAGGAGATTGCCGATTCAAAAGGTTTCGAAGCCGGGAAAGAGGCTGGACTCGCCGAGTATGTGGACCAGGTCTCTCGGTTTGAGAATCGGGGCTTCAAACATGGTTGGCACAAGGCCCTTGCTGCAGCTGGAGTTTCGCTGAATATGCCAATACCGTATGAGCAAGTGGACATCGATCCGTTGGAGACTGATTCCGAGGGTTGATCTTTACGATACACAATTGTTATGATTTCGAGAAAGTACTTTTTCCGTTTGTTTTTGTCATTTTGTATTTGTTTATCGGACATTTTTCATGCGGGTTGATATTATAAAAGTTATGATACAGAAATGGACGTCGATACTTTTTTGTAGTTATAAAATGTTATGAATTCTGCTCAATGTGCTGATGTTTCCGTAATTTTATGGTGATATTTCTTAATAGATCTATAATCTGTCCTTGCCTTAGCCAGGGCGCGAGCGTGAAGAGCCGAATGGTTCATATTCGTGGGCTGGCCGAGGCATCTTTGAAAAGGTGGCCGAGTAAAACGAGGCCGACTAGATTAATAAATCTGCCCTTGCCTTGGCCAGGGCGCGAGCGTGAAGAGCCGAATGGTTCATACTCGTGGGCTGGCCGAGGCATTCTTTGAGAAGGTGGCCGAGTAAAACGGGGCTGACTAGATTAATAAATTTGCCCTTGCCTTGGCCAGGGCGCGAGCGTGAAGAGCCGAATGGTTCATACTCGTGGGCTGGCCGAGGCATTCTTAGAGAAGGTGGCCGAGTAAAACGGGGCCGACTAGATTAATAAATCTGCCCTTGCCTTGGCCAGGGCGCGAGCGTGAAGAGCCGAATGGTTCATACTCGTGGGCTGGCCGAGGCATTCTTAGAGAAGGTGGCCGAGTAAAACGGGGCCGACTAGATTAATAAATCTGCCCTTGCCTTGGCTAGTGCGCGAGCGTGAAGAGCCGAATGGTTCATACTCGTGGGCTGGCCGAGGCATTCTTAGAGAAGGTGGCTGAGTAAAACGGGGCCGACTAGATTAATAAATCTGCCCTTGCCTTGGCCAGGGCGCGAGCGTGAAGAGCCGAATGGTTCATACTCGTTGGCACGCGGATCGTCGTCCGACGTTTGGCGTTCGGTCATACATGGGACTGTAAAGGGGTTGTATAATGCTTATGAAATTGGCATGCGTCTGCGTGAGATGAGACGTGACATTGAGAAAAAGGACGAAAGGAATCGCGGTCTGGAAGCTCGCGCGAAAAAGGCCGAGAGTGAGCTTCGAGAGCTTAAGAAGGTTCGAATGGCTGAGCCGGCGACGGCCGGTCAACTTAAAGTGGGCGGAAATACGTCCCAAGAGGCCCCGGGTTACGAGAAATACGGACGGTTTCAAGGCCGGGGTTGATAAAACCAAGACAGACCTTGCTGAGGAAGTTTGTCGATGCGAAAATCGCGGCTTTAAGCATGGCTGGATCAAGGCCCTTCAAACCGTGGAAGTTCTTGGGTCCCTAGGCATAGATTCGGCTTCACCCCTATACCATCGACATTACCTTCCCTATTCCGAATTTGAAATGGAGAAGAGCGACGATGAGGAGGCCGATTAACCAGAGTAATGCAGTAACAGGCTTCACTATGAATAAATAGGCTTTCATTTTCAATGTCCGTCTTTGATCGTAAAATATTTTGATTGTAAAACATTTCTAGTTCAAACGTGTCGATTCATTTTATTGGAATATTTAGATTTTGATTAGAATATTTTGCACTGCATGGTATAAACGTTCAGAAATGCATTAGTCAGCCCTAAGGCGTCATACACCAAAGGGGCTCCGTATCCGGAGACTTGTTTTGGCCAATCGTGACATCCACGAAGGGCGCTCCGAATCCGGAGACTTATTCGGCCCTAAGGCGTCATGCCCCAAACGGCGCTCCAAATCCGGAGACTTATTCGGCCCTAAGGTGTCGTGCACCAAAGGGGGCTCCGAATCCGGAGACTAATTTTGGCCAATCGTGACATCCACGAAGGGCGCTCCGAATCCGGAGACTTATTCGGCCCTAAGGTGTGCACCAAAGGGGGCTCCGAATCCGGAGACTTATTCGGCCCTAAGGTGTCGTGCACCAAAGGGGGCTCCGAATCCGGAGACTTATTTTGGCCAATCGTGACATCCACGAAGGGCGCTCCGAATCCGGAGACTTATTCGGCCCTAAGGTGTGCACCAAAGGGGGCTCCGAATCCGGAGACTTATTCGGCCCTAAGGTGTCGTGCACCAAAGGGGGCTCTGAATCCGGAGACTTATTTTGGCCAATCGTGACATCCACGAAGGGCGCTCCGAATCCGGAGACTTGTTTGGGCCAATCGTGACATCCACGAAGGGCGCTCCGAATCCGGAGACTTGTTTGGGCCAATCGTGACATCCACGAAGGGCGCTCCGAATCCGGAGACTTATTCGGCCCTAAGGTGTCGTGCACCAAAGGGGGCTCCGAATCCGGAGACTTGTTTTGGGCCAATCGTGACATCCACGAAGGGCGCTCCGAATCCGGAGACTTGTTTGGGCCAATCGTGACATCCACGAAGGGCGCTCCGAATCCGGAGACTTATTCGGCCCTAAGGTGTCGTGCACCAAAGGGGGCTCCGAATCCGGAGACTTGTTTTGGGCCAATCGTGACATCCACGAAGGGCGCTCCGAATCCGGAGACTTATTCGGCCCTAAGGTGTCGTGCACCAAAGGGGGCTCCGAATCCGGAGACTTGTTTTGGCCAAAGATGTTAAGCTCAAACATGTAAAAACACGAAACCTTGCATTACAACGACATGTGTACAAGTATCAAGCCCACAGGTCGGGTCATTGATAAAATTTACGTAGATGTGTTGAATTCCACGGCCGTGGCAGGCTTCTACCTGACATGTCTGAGAGCCGATATGCCCCTGCGCCTGCAACGGAATCTATCTGATAGGGGCCATCCCAGTTCGGACCAAGCTTTCCATCGGCCGGCCTCCGGTCGGCTGGTAGTACCTTCTTTAGGACCAGTTCTCCTGGATTGTAGCAGCGCAACTGAACTCGCCGATTGTATGACTTAGCGAGCTGCTGCTGATAGCGTGCCATGGATGCTAAGGCGCGGTCTCTTCGTTCTTCAATCAGAACCAGGTCCAGGGCGAGCATCATGTCATTTCGGCCTGTGTCAAAGGCTTGCGATCTCAAAGTTGGTAAGCCGATCTCTGGGGGTAAGATTGCCTGGGTTCCGAAGCATAAGGCAAACGGCGTTTCTCCAGTAGATCGTCTTGGCGTTGTACGATGGGCCCACAGTACACTCGGCAACTCTTCAACTCATCTGCCTTTGGCATTTTCCAGTCTCTTTTTGATGCCGTCCAAGATGGATTTGTTTGAAGCTTCCGCTTGACCGTTACTTTGGGGGTAGGCTGGCGTAGAGAAGTAAGGCTCAATACCATATTTGCTGCACAATTCTCGGTATACGCCACAATCGAACTGGGTACCATTATCCGAGATCAATGCTCTTGGAATGCCGAATCGTGTAATGATGTTCCTCCACACAAAGCGCTTAATGTCGGAATCTCGTATATGGGTTAGAGCCTCCGCTTCGACCCACTTTGTGAAGTAATCTGTTGCTACGATTAGAAATCGCTTGTTCCCTGGGGCCCTCGGCAATGGTTCTACGATATCAAGTCCCCACTGAGCAAACGGCCAGGGGCTTGTGATAGAATTCAAAGCTTCTGCCAGCTGATGGGTTAGTGGGGAGAACTTTTGGCATTGTTCGCATTTCTTGACATAATTTTCTGCGTCGGCTCTCATCGTCGGCCAATAATATCCCTGTGTTATCGCCCGATGGGCCAGGGAGCGTCCCCCCGAATGGGCACCACAGCTGCCCTCATGTATCTCAGTGAGCAGCTCCTCTACTCTGTCCGGGTGCACGCATTCCAAGTATGGACCAGAGAGGGACTTTTTGTAAAGCCCTCATTGTGGATCTAAGTAGTACCGCAGGGCCTTGTTTCGCAGTTTGTGTGCTTCTTTTTGTCCTCTGAGAGTTGCTCAGAAGAAAGGAATGCAGCAATGGGGTCCTTCCAACTTGGAGCGGATTCTATAATGTTGATGTGGGTTTCCTCCGGAGCGCCGATACTTGGTTCCGGGACGAAACCTACTTCGATGGTACGCTTGAGCTCGGAGTTGATGGCGGAGGCTAAGCAAGCCAGGGCATCCGCGTGTGTATTTTGATCGCGTGTTATTTGGTTTAGTTCATGATGGTCGAATTTCGTCAGCAAGGAGTTAGCCGTTTTCATATAGGCCGCCATACGCTCGTCTCTTGCCGCGTACTCCCCCTTCAGCTGGTTGATTACCAATTTTGAGTCACAAAACACCAACAGCCGCCGCGCGCCGAGCAGATGTGCGTTCCGCAGTCCGGCTAAAAGGGCTTCATATTCGGCTTCGTTATTTGATGCTTCGAAGCCGAGCTTGACGGCCTGCTCGATTACTGCGCCGTCTGGAGACATAATTACGACGCCGGCGCCGCTGCCCCGTTGGTTAGACGATCCATCACAGTATAATTGCCAAATGTCCCCAACAAAAATTCTCCAATCTGGCTTTGACCGAACTTCGGCCTTTGGCTGGACGTCATCAGGCTTGAGGTCGGCAAGCCCTCCTGTGAATTCGGCAACAAAGTCGGCAAGCACCTGCCCCTTGATTGCAGTTTTGGGTAAAAACTGAATGTCGTATTGGCCGAGTTCGAGAGCCCACTTCGAAACACGCCCTGATGCTTCTGCATTCCGTAGTACTGATCGAAGGGGATAGTCTGTTAGCACCCTAATGCTGTGTCCTTGGAAGTAATGCATCAGTTTTCTTGCTGCCATGACCAAGGCTAGGACGAGTTTTTCCAACGGTAGGTAGCGTGTTTCGGCGTCCACCATTGCCTTGCTCACATAATACACTGGTTGTTGCTGCCCTTCCTCCTCTTTTAGTAATACGACACTGACGGCCCTGTCGGAGACTGCCAGATATAGAATGAGGGGGTCACCGGTGACGGGTGTTGTTAGAAGAGGTACTGTCCGGAGGTAGGTCTTGAGCCCGTTAAAAGCTGCTTCGCATTCGGCGGACCATTCGAAAGCTCTGCCCTGTCGTAGTGTCTGAAAGAATTGTCTGTAGCGGTCTGTAGATCGGCTGATGAACCTGTTGAGTGCAGAATTGCCTTGGAACGGCCTGCAGGGTATGCAACCATGATCGCCCCATGATGAGATTGTACGGCGACGGAAGCCTGACGACCAAGAATTCCACATCCACCGTTCTGGAGCCAGCTCGAACGGGCAGACTGATCTTTCCCAATGGGTACTCCGGGTTGGCGTTGAAGCCGAATAGTGGATAAGGAGCTGGAGTCAGATCCGAATCGTTGAACCCGAGTTTGATGAAGGTATTATAGTACATAACCTCTGAAGTGCTTCCCTGGTCGATAAGGACGCGTTCGACGGTGAACCTGTTTACGCGTAGCGCAACAACCAGAGGATCTACGTGAGGGAGTGTTACGCCGCTCAAATCAGAGTCGTCGAAGGTGATGCTTGGCGCTTCTCGGAGCCGGGGTCGCTTTGTTGGTGTAAGCTGATGCTGGGGGTTTGGAAGTGACTGGATTGCATGTACAGTCGGGGCTATCGGCAGGCTGTATATCATATGTACGGTGTCAAGCGGGATGCCTCTTGGGCGACGTGCGTCCTCGGTCACCTCCTCAAGGTAATCGGTTAAGGCGCGGCGACCGTCGGCATTGTGCTGTTGGCCTCGAGGTCGTTGAGGACCTGCCCTTGGGAATCGCTCAGGAACCTTGAGCCCTGCCCGTTTGGACTTTGCTTTTTCTAAGGCCAGATCGCGGCGAAGGCGTTCATTCTCAGCGATGATGTTGTCCAAACTCTGTTGGGTCTGTCTGGCTTGTTCTATGGTCGCTTGCATCGTCTCCTTCGTTGAAGTCGTTGGTGAGTTAGAGTTCGAGGCGCGACGCTGCGCGACGGTTTCCTTTCCGAGCGTATTTGCCGGAGTGAAGTCGTCTCTCTGTGTGGGCTCGTCGGTGGCTATCGGAGGATCTTCAGTCACGTCTTTCATGGATATATTTGAGTATTCCCACAGACGGCGCCAATTGTGGGGAAGTGGTTTGGAAATACTCTTCAGATCCTGGAAGACGCCAATGATCCTCAGCTAGTCACCTGCAAAGATACAAATACTCCGGTCGGGGGTGCCGGAATTAGCACTCCGACGGACAAGTCAGTTCTTCTACTCAAGAAAGCTTGTTCACTAAGTTTTTAGAAGTGATTCTTACATCCCTTTACAAATCTGAAGCTCTTGTATTTATATCCATTCTCTGGGCCTCGGGGCCAGAGTCTACTTTTTATTTATTATTCTTTCATTTGTCCTGATATGCCTTCTCAAGTCTATTCGGCCTTAAGAACGTATTCGGCGTACCAGTTGAGCAGAATGGAGCCGTTCAGTTCCCGGCTCCTCGGGTATACCAGATTTCGTTCCTCTATTTATTCGGCTCCCACATATATATATATATATATATATGATATATCTCTCTGATCTGATCTCTCTCCTTCAGTCTCTCATCTCATCAGTCTCACTCTCTGTGCATCTCTCACCGATCGACTCACACACAGGTAAGCCTCTCTCTCTCTCTCTCTCTCCCTGATCTCTCATCTCTCACCGATCGAATTTGTGTTTTTTTGGAAATAAATATGATTTACCAACAGATCTAATTTTTTGAATTTGTTTTGGCCTGTGTTTGTTTTGTTTGAGGTAGCTTCGGTTTCAGATTTGTTCTTCAAATTGTTTTGGCCTCTGTGTTTGTTTTGTTGGGTTTCAGATTTGTTTTTTGGCTGGTCTGCATCGAATCTGTCTGTATGTTAAAAATCTGAATCTGTTCAAATTTGTTCAAATATGTGTTTCTTTGAATCTGTCTGTTGTTTACATTCAAATCTGTGTTTCTTTGAATCTGTATGTTAAAAATTTGTTTAAAAATCTGAATCTGTTCAAATTTGTTCAAATCTGAATCTGAATTGAATTGAATCTGTTTACATTCAATCTGTTTACATTGAATCTGTCTGTTGTTTACATTCAAGCTGATTGATTCTGTCTGTATAATTTTGGTACATCTGAATCTAAATCTGTATAATTTTGGAATTCAATCTATTATTAAAATTGAATATGTGTCTGTAAAATTGATTCTGTGACTATATTTTTGTAATCTAGTTTAAATGGAGGATAGTATGCAATCTCCCACAATCAATCTTGTACCTCCGGAATCCTCTAATTCTCAAATGAATCCTCTCTTAGTCGAACCCGAACCTGAACTTGAACCTAAGCCTTCTAGACCCCCAAAGAGAAAGAGTGAGGGTGGAGGGGGAGAGCACCATCCACAGTTTGGGATCATTTTGACAAGGTTGTAGGGACCGATGGGAAGCGTAGAGCCGTATGTAAATATTGTAAGAATTTATTTATCTTTATTTTAATTTGTATTATTATTCATTTTCTAATGTAAGTTTTATTAATCTTTTCTTGTTGACTTCTAATTAGGTACTTTGGAGTCAAGCTCATCTTCAACTTCAACCTATAATGTTGATGCTATAATTGATGTCTAATATCCATTTGTTCATTGGTAATTTTTTCATATACTCAACACATTTTCTTACTATATTGAGATGCAATATATAGACATTTGTTTATTTTTTTCATTTCTTACTATTTATAATTGAAGATTAAAGTTTATATTTTTTCAATTTGTTTGTGTAGGGTTCATCAACCAATTGCATGGAATTAGAATCGGAATTTGTTAAAGTTGAATTGGATGTGATTCATGAAGATGAAGTTTGATGTTTTAGAAGTGTTTCAATTTTATTTCATGGGTTTGTATTCAATGAAGTTTAAGTTTGACAACAATTTTTTTTTTTTAATTGCGTTTTGGTTTTGGATGAATGTAACTTAATGAATTTTTATTTTTTTTTGCATTTTGGATGAATGTAAGTTAATGAAGCATTACTCTTTTTTTTTTTGGATTAGGAATGATGAATGTTGAATTTTTAATGTAGGATTTTCTTATTTGGATTATGAATGATGAATGTAGGATAGGATGAATGCAAGTTAATGATAGAATGTAGATTTTGAATGATTTGTTTAGGTTACGAATTGAATTTGTTGTGTTTTTTATTTTATAAGTTTTTTTATAAGTTTTAGTTCATTAATTATTAATGTTTGAGCATTTTAGAAATATATGAGAAAAAAGGTCCAAAATAAAGATTGACAAAATGGGAGAAAAAAAAGGTTTAAAAATAATTTTTTGGAAAAAAAGTTCAATCCGCAAACCGCCCACAACCGCCCGCACACCCACGAACCCTATCCGCACAAACCGCAAACCGCATTGTGGGCGGTTGCGGGTTGATTTTTCTCCAAACCGCATAGATGCGGGCGGGTCCAAACCGAACCGCAAACCGTCCTAAACCGAACCGCGGACACCCCTAACCAAAGCTGCTCGGCTTTGAACCGACCTACAACTACAAAGCGCCGCGCAAAAGCCGGGTTACCGACTTCCTCCGTGATCCTTCCCCAGAACCTGACCCAAATCTTCCGCCAATCAGACTTGTTCCTCTCACTGCCGAGCAAGAAATGGCGAAAATCCGGGCAATCAAGTCCATGATCACCTGTGAAGAAAGCGAGTCCCAACCACCGGAAGCGACCGGGGGAACATCTTCCACTCCAGCCGGGCAAAAGGAAGGGGCTGTGCTGGCTCTTGCCAGCGAACAACCAGCTGGCCGGTCGAAGAAGCGACCGAGGAAAGACCAGGTAGAGCAGCACCTTGTTGATGAGGACTCCACTGAACATGCCTCCACCGAGCTGGGGGACCGGACCGAGCAACAACCAACCGGGCCATCCAAGAGCCCAACCTCCCCTCCGGTCTGGGCGCTCGAGATCAAGTACAAGGGCCAGGCAGTCTCTGCAGCCGATTCAGTGTATGCGGACAAGGATTATTCCCTCGGTTTCAACATGACCAAGGGGCTAATCCTTCCTGCCGACATGAAAAAGCACGACGAGCTGTCCGACCTGAAGGTGCTTCGCTCGACAGCTAAGTCGATCATGTTGGTAAGTTCTCCACTCCTTTCTTCAAGTTATTGCTCGGTTTTTGCTCGGTTTTCTGAATATTCACAATCTTTCATTTGTTTGCAGGCCGCGCAAAAGAACTATCTCGCCCATGAGCGCATGATCGCCGTGCGACAGAGTCTGCGCGAGGCCATAGTTGAGAACAAGGCCCAAGCGGCCGAGATAGCGAAGCTGAAGGCCGCGCAGGAGGCAGTTGTGGCCGAGCGAGATAACCTGAGCTAGAAGGTTGACCGAGCTGAAGCGGACAAACAGCGGGCCGTGAAGTCAACAAAGGCCCGGTATCTCGCCGAGCTGAGGAAATTTCGCGATGCCCACAAGGAGGAGAAAGATAAGGTGGTTGACGACGCCGAAAACAGGGGCTATGCTCAAGGCGAGAAAACGTATGAACGGCAAGTGCAGGCGACCAAGGACATCTTTTTCCAGTGCGGTTGGAAAGCTGCCGTGGAGAAAGTTGGCCTTGGTCAAGACGCTGATATGTTCTTGAATCCACCTGCTGCCTTCATACCGCACTATATGTAGGCCTATGGGACCGCCGCGCAGAAGATGCTCATAGAGGAGGCCAAAAAGGAAGCCGAGGCAGAAGCCGCCGCTACGCAACAAACCGAGCAAACTTCTCCTGAAGCATCTCAAGATGCGGAAGATCAAGTGGCCGATTGGGAGGTTGCCGCGGTGGAGGGCACTGGCGATGAGGCAGAAGAAGGCTTGCCTGAGCACACTGAGGAGGTTGTCGAGCAGACTGTGGAAGTGGCCAAGCAGTCGGTCGACCTGGAATTGGATTGAAATGTTCCTTTCTATTTTCCTTGCTTTTGTTTTTTGTTTTCTGTCTTTCTTTTTTGAATGTAACCGGGCTAGGCCCCACATTTTGTAATGCAATTTCCTTGATCAATGAAATTTTAACTTTTTGCTCGTTTATCTTCTCTTTCTGTTCGGTTGCAACGTGCAAAATTTCTTGATTCAAACTTTAATGCATCACAACTGGTAGGTCGGCTATGCCGCGCAATATGCCAAGCTAAAATCATAATTTCTTCAACTAAAATGTCGCGAATCACAACTGGTAGCTCGGTTCTTTGATTTTTCGAATGAACCCAGAAATTTTCATTCGGCCGAGCAAAATCAGCTCGGCCGGGCAAAATTACCACTGCCGTTCTGGCGGGCAAAAACCAGCTCGGCCCTGAAGGAAATTGGACAGATCACAAACATTTCACTTCGGCCGAGCAAAACCAGCTCGGCACACGTATATTGGACAAAACACCAATATTCCAACATGGCCGAGCAAAATCAGCTTGGCCTTGGAGTTGGATAGAACGTCAACATTTCTTTTCTCCGAGCAAAGTCAGCTCGGCTTCTTGTAAGTTGGACAAGGCACCAACATATCGCTTGGCCGAGCAAAGTCAGCTCGGCTATTATTGGTTGGACAAAACACCAACATTTCGTTTTGGCCGAGCAAAATCAGCTCGGCCTTAACATTGGGCAAAACTCCAATATTTCATTTTGGCCGAGCGAAATCAGCTCGGCCTTAACATTGGGCAAAACACCAATATTTCATTTAAGTTGGTCATGACGCCAACATCCCAACTAGGCGAGCAAAAAACCAGCTCGGCCCTTATGTGAATTGGACCATACGCCAATCATTTCGCTGGACAAATACACCAACTGTTTGTGCGGTCCGCTTCTATACCGGCGAGAGAAAATCAGTCCGGTCCCATTCAGGTCGGTCTCTTTGCCCTGGCATCCATAGTGGCCTTGTATCTTGCGGTGTCATTGTACAGAAAGATGTGATACAAAACAACAAGAGGGCTATTTTTTTTACAAAAAGCAGTGCTATCCTTACATCAAATGCCAGAAGGCTAAAGGTCTAGAAAGCTAAGCAATAACAGCAATTACATCTTAAAAGTAAAAAATCTTAAGGTTGGCTGCATTCCACGGTCTGGGGACAGCTTTGCCATCTAAATCTTCCAGATGGTATGCCCCTTTGCCAGCGAGACCAGTCACCTTGTATGGTCCTTCCTAATTTGCACCGAGCTTTCCTTCGCCAGGGACCACCGTGTTGCCCAGCACTTTTCTTAAGACCCAGTCCCCGATCTTGAACAGCCTGGGGTGCACAGCCTTGTTGTATTTCTTGGAGAGTTCTTGCTGATAGGCCGCTATGTGGATTAGTGCCCCTCCCTCCTTTCCTCGGCAAGGTCTAGCTCCAATGCCACTGCTTCATTGTTCAAATCTGGCTGGAAGCTTTCAGACCGGATGGTTGGCATGCCAATTTCCAGCGGGATAACGGCTTCCATGCCATAGGCCAAGGCAAACGGAGTCTCTCCGGTCGACCGCCTTGGCGTAGTGCGGTACGCCTAGAGTACATTAGGGAGTTCTTCAGCCCACTTCCCCTTGGCCTTCTCAAGCCGCTTCTTCAGCCCGTCCAGGATGGTCTTGTTTGAGGCCTCTGCTTGACCATTTGACTGCGGATAGGCCGGCGTTGAATTGTAGAACTCGATCTTTAACTCTTCGCAAAATCCGCGAAAGAGTTTCCCATCGAATTGAGTGACATTATCTGAGATGAGGGCCCTTGGTATGCCGAAGCGAGTGATAACATTTTTCCAAACAAACTTCTTCACATCTTTTTCCTTTATGGTTGCCAATGGCTCGGCCTCAACCCACTTGGTGAAGTAGTCAGTGGCAGCGATGAAGAATTTGCGATTGCCCGGTGCTGCTGGGAGTGGTTCAACAATATCTAACCCCCAAAGCGCGAACGGCCAAGGACTTGTAAGGGGGAGCAATTCTCTAGCTGGTTGGTGGATCTGGTGAGCGAACTTCTAACACTTTTCACACCTGCGAACGTATTTTTGCGCGTTTGCCTGCATGCACGGCCACCAATAACCCTGGGAAATTGCTCGGTAAGCCAAAGATCTGCCCCTAGTATGGTTGCCGTAGATGCCTTCATGGATCTCATAGAGAAATGCTTCCACCTTGGCGGGGTGGACACACTTCAGATACGGCCCGGTAAAAGACTTCTTATACAAGGCTCCGGACGGGGAGAGCCAAAACCGCTCTGACTTGGCCCGGATCTTGTTGGCCGCCTTCTTTTCTTCCGGTAGAACTCTATCTTTTAGGAAGGCGATGATGGGATCCATCCAGGAAGGTCCCAAGTCGGTGCAGAGTACCTCGGTCGCTTTCGGTTCCTCAATACTTGGCCGAGGTAAGAATTCTATCATCAAGGGGTTAGGAAAAGCTGTCTGAGTAGAAGCAAGTCCGGCCAATTCATCAGCCGTGTTGTTTTCTTCGCGGTTGATTTGTTCCACTCTTATGGCGTCGAACTTCTTGATCTCTGCGCGCACCAGCGCCTGATACTTCGCCATTCGCTCATCCCGGGCCTCATACTCCCCTGAGACTTGATTGACCACCAGCTTGGAATCGCTGAATACCATAAGGGCTGACGCTTTCATTCTCAATGCGCTTCTTAGTCCGGCAAGGAGGGCTTCATACTCCGCCTCGTTGTTGGATGCTGGGAAGCCGAGCGTAATTGCTTGCTCGATGATCAGCCCGTCCGGTGAAGTCAGTACGATACCCAGCCCGGCCCCATGCCTGTTGGATGCCCCATCGACGAAGAGCTTCCACATCTCGCCAATGAACAGCTTCCAGCAATCAGAAGGGTTCTGGGAGCCTCTCAATTCCAAGTCTCTGATCGGCTCATTCGGGTCTCTTTCCTTGTCCCGGTTGAGTCCGTCTTCCAATGAGTTACCCGGCTTCGCTAGTTCGGTCGCCTTTTGCCCTTCTTTCACTTGTGAGCCAACACTTGTCTCCATTGCCTGATCCATGGGCTGTGCTAAATCCGCACCAGCCAAATCAACCGGGCAAACTGGATGCGTTCCAGGGGCGAACTCCGCCACAAAGTCTGCGAGAGCTTGAGCCTTGATTGCGGTGCGCGGGCGGAACTTGATGTCGTACTGTCCCAATTCCACGGCCCATTTCAAAATTCTCCCGGTGAAGTCTGCCTTTTCAAAGAGCACCTTGAGTGGAAACTCGGTTAGCACAACTATTGTATGGGCATGAAAATAGTGTGCCAGCTTTCTCGACGCCATCATCAGGGCCAGCGCTAATTTTTCCAGCGGAAGATATCTCGTCTCGGCCGGGAGCAGAGTCTTGCTTACATAGAAAATGGGCAAGTGCTGGATGCCTTCAACGCGGACTAGGACGGCGCTCACCGCATGTTGAGAGACTGCCAAGTAAAGATACAATTCTTCGCCCGGCTGAGGTGTGACTAAGATAGGGGCTGAGGAGAGGTACACTTTTAAGTCTGCCAGTGCACGGTCACATTCGTCATCCCAGAAGAACTTGGTCTTCAAAGTTTTGAAGAAGGGCCTGCAACGATCTGAAGACCGGCTGATAAATCTGTTCAGCGCGGCTGCCATCCCAGCAAGATGTTGCACGTCCTTCGTGGAGTTTGGGCACTCCAGCTCTTGTATAGCCTTGATCTGTGATGGGTCGGCTTCAATCCCTCGGTTTGTGACCAGAAAACCCAGAAACTTCCTGGTGCCGACTCCAAAGGCGCATTTGGAGGCATTCAAACGAAGCTTGTGGCGTTTAAGTATAGCAAACATCTCTGGTAGGTCGGAGAGGTGCTGAGATTTCTCCTTACTCTTCACCACCATATCGTCGATGTAGGCCTCCATGGTACGGCCCAGCAGTGGGGCGAACATCTTTGTCACCATCCGTTGAAAAGTTGCTCCGGCGTTTTTCAGTCTGAACGGCATGACTTTATAGCAATACAAGCCTCTGGGAGTGGTGAACGATATGATCTCTCGGTTCGGTTTATACATGGCTATCTGGTGATAGCCACGATACGCGTCCAGGAAGCTAAACCTCTGATGGCCAGTGGTTAAGTCCACTAGTTGGTCAATTCGAGGGAGGGGAAAACTATCCTTTGGGCAAGCACGGTTGACCGTCTTGTAGTCAACGCAGAATCGCCACTTACCATTCTTCTTTAGAACCACCACCGTGTTGGATATCCACCAAGGGTATTGCACCTCTTCTATGGCCCCAGCTTCCAACAAGTTCTTTACTTCCTTTGCCACTACCTCGGCATGGTGCAAGGCTGAGCGGCGTGTCCTTTGGATGACTGACCGTGCATTGGGGAAGACATTCAACTGATGGCAAATGAAGCTCGGGTCGACGCCAGGCATATCGTAAGGCGTCCACGCAAAAGCCTCCAAATTGGAAGTCAAGAAGTTGACATAATCTAACCGCTCGGCGCTAGACAAAGATGATCCCAAGAGGAAGAACTTAGTTGGGTCGTTCTCGTCGATGCGCACTTCCACCAAATCCTCGACCGATTTTTCCTCGGCCTTTCTACCTACGTCTTCAAGGACCTCCTTTCCCTCGGGTCCCTCAATCATCTGGACGAACCCCTTGGCTGCTCGGCTGCCATTTACTGCAACGAAGCATTGTTTTGCCATCACCTGGTCTCCCCAAACTTCCTCTATTTGTCCGGTTGGCGCCGGAAAAGCGCAAAACCTGATGGTAAGTCGACGCTATTGCTTGCATGGCGTGCAACCAGCCCCTACCCAAAATTAAGTTGTAGGTGGATGGGACCTTGAGCACCCAGAATTCCACTTGCTTCACGACTGAACCCGCTTTGACCGGCAATATGATCTTTCCCACCGGCCACTCTGGCTGTGAGTTGAATCCAACCAAAGGAGACGTCGCTGGGGCCAAGTCCTTGTCCTCTAGCTTCATCTGCTTGAAGGCGTCATAATACATAATTTCGACCGAACTCCCCTGGTCGACAAGATTCTCTTGATGTCAAAGTCTTTGACGCGAAGAGTTACCACTAGGGCATCATTGTGGGGCATCTGGATCCTTTCCAAATCCTTGCTTGAAAAGGTAAGGACGTCTTTCTCCTCGGTCTTCCCTTTCTTCACAGCGGGCTGAACGGAGAACACTTCCCTCATGTGCTCGGCCTTCTTGATCATCCCTCTCAGCTCGCAGACCCTGGCCGGTTCAATGATGTCATGGATGACGTTGATTACGCCTTGCGGCGCCACGTCCAGGGCGGCTAGGCCGTTTGGTTCGGTTTGTCTTGATGGTGCGGCCTTCATACCCCCATCTATGTATTGGTCAAGATGCCCGGCCGCCACTAATTCCTCCAAGTGTTGTTTGAGCGGCAAGCAGTCCTCTGTTCGGTGCCCCTGTTCCTCATGGAAGGTGCAGCGATATTTTGAATTGAAGCCTCTCTGCGCACTCCCCAACTTGGCCGGCCAGCGGACAAAAGGCTCCCTCGGATCTCGCTCAAAATGCGGTAGATGGGATTTTAAAGACCGTGGTGATTCCAGTCCGCGCCTTCAATTTTCTCTTGGCATCTTCCGCTGCGTCACGGGGAGCATCAGCTCGGTCGTTTCTGCGACCTTTGTTTCTGTCATCGCGGTTTAGGCTACGACGTTGATCTTTTGACCAGTTATTTGGGCGGTTATCCTCCTGCCCGACCGAGTGAACTTTCCCTGCCATCTTTCTATCCGCCGCGACCGGATTAGCCTTCTTGGTCGCAGAGGTGGCATCCTCATCCACACGGATGTGCTCGTTGATCCGCTGCATCAAGGACTCCATAGTGGTGGGCTGGTGCATCGTGAGCGAATCTCGCAGCCTATGTCCTACTGGGAGACCCCGCTTGTACTGAGTGATCGCCAGATTGGTAGGGCAGTCGAGGATCTCGTTGTAAGTTTCCCAGTACCTCGCATTGCATGCCTTCAATGAACCTCCAAATTCCATCTTGACCCCCAGGAGATGGTCGACCTCCTTCGGTGTTCGAGTGTTGGTTTTGAATCTGGTGACGAAGGCTTCCGCTAGTTGCTGCCACCCCTCGATACTCCCCTCCGGGAGCCTTTCGAACCACTTCAAGCCCAGCTCTCCCAAGCTTGCTGGGAATATGAGGCACATCAGGGCGTCGTTGCGCCGGTGGCCAGCCATTACTTGCTGGTAATGACTCACGTGCATGTACGGATCCGTCTTGCCGTCGTATAAAGTGAACTTTGGCTGATGGAATCCGGCGGGGAGTGGCATACTCTCGATCTCTGGAGACAGCGGCGTGGCTGTTAGTCTCGCCAGCTCTTTGTCCACCAGCGCAGGGGCCATCACCGGGGCGCCGGCATCACCACTTCTTCGCTACAACGAACTGGAACGCTCAACCTCTGCAACGTCGGCACTCTCTGAGCCTCCCGACGGCGCGCGCTTTCCTCCAACACATCCCTGAGGTCTCTGGAACGGGTGGAGACAGAGTATCACGACGTCGACAACACGCGGGAGGGACGGTAAGTGCTGTCGCGAGTGAGGGATCTGCCCTCTCTTGGGTCAGAATCTCCAACCCCATAGTTCCTGGTGATGGAGAGAGAATGAGTACTCCCCTGGCGACGACTGCTAGAACGCGGGGACGGGGTGCGCTCACTGATGTTGCCCTCTCCAGCAACACCCTTTCCCTTAATCTGGCGTTTCAGCATCTCCATCTCCGCCGCCATCTTGCGAACTCTTCGAGCGATCAGTACTCCTCCCGCGTTTGTCTCGCACACCTCGCGAAGAGGTTTCTAAGCCTGCCATGGCTGGAACATTCGGGGGGCCTTCAATCTGTCGGACAGACTCTGGTGTGATGCCATCGACGACGGACAGTGGAGTTTCGTCGTTGTTGGCCATGGAAATGGTCGAAGAAGCTCAAAGAACAAAGGTGCAGTATCAAAGAATTCCCACAGACGGCGCCAATTGTACGGGGGCGAAATATCCTCTGCTTTCCGTACTCCTTGGACTCCAAGCTTCTCGTGACGGCGTCTGACCTGGCAACACAGAAACGGTGAGCTGCTCGGCGGTGGTTTGCCGGATAGACCCTCTGACGATCAAGTCAGATCAATTAAGGAAGAAGAAGGCTGTTAGAAAGAGAGTGTGTGTTTCAGATGGCGCAAATTGCTTACCTCTAACGTTCACCTTCACTCCCTTTTCTAGGCTGGCCATGCAGCCTCTGGATTGCGCGCGCACTACCTCTGCTGTCCTTCCCTGGACAGGTGGCGGTGCTCGCCTCTCACCACCTTATGCGTGTAAAGGCCAAATCTTCCAACCAGTACATGCAAAACTGCCCAACGGTATTGACGCGTGCTTGGAGCAGATGTCCTCTCACTCACGCCATTGGCCCAGGTGGCACACTTCGCCGGGGTACCACGACCGGCCTGTTCCTTGGGAAAAATCACAACCACACTCGACATGACCGAGCTTTCGAGCTAGTCGGGCGGGCGCACGCTGACCACCATCTCAATCCAAACTCCTCCCGGGCTAGCCGAAGATGAGGCGTGCGGGGCCTCGTCCTAAATTCATTCCGGACTGTCGTTTGCTCGGTTGCGCCGCGCTTATACGCATCCATCGTCGCACGTCTAGCAGTCACAGCTCGGCCAGGCCTTAGGCCGCGCCTGGCCGGCCAACCTACCTCGGCCGTGCAGGTCAGGCCGTAGAACCGTACCATTCGAGCAGATAGCTCGGCACCGTGAGGTTTGCCACACCCGCGTTAAGGTAGCTCGGCCGTACCGTTCAGTGCAAATTTCCCCTCTCAGAAAGGAAGGATAAAAAACTGTGTATTCCTAGAAAGAATTGAGGTGCTTAGTCCCACTGCTAGTAATCTCTGTGATTTTTGTAATTTTGCGGAGGAACCCGTCAACCACATGCTTTTGCTCTATCCTTCTGTTTGGGTTGTGTGGTCTAAATTGTTACATTGGTGGGGTCTTCATTAGGTAACACCTAAATCTGTGGCTATGCTACTTGACTGGTGGACTAGCTTTAGATATACAAAGCTATAATCAACAATCTAGAAAGTCATTCTGTTTGCCCTTCTTTGGTTTAGTTGGAAGATTAGAAATGATTACATGTTCAATGGTAAACCACCTAACGTGAATGAATTAAGCGAAAAGGTTATTGTGAGAATTGCACTATGGATTAAGTGCAGTTCCCCTGATTTGCCATTTTTCGTGTACGACTTCATACCTTAAGCAAATTTTATTTTGTATTGGTGTGAAGCACTCTATTGGTGAAATTTGCTTTTGAAACAGGAAGATGTTTTGAAGATGTTTTGCTTTTGAAGATTATACTGTCGGTGGATTTTGCTTTTGAACCAGGAGGCCTCTAGCTGCTGGTTTTCTATTAGCCTTTTGTTTGGGCATTTGTATTGTTCTTGTTGTTAGCTTTGGTTTTTTTTTTATTTATTATTATTGGCTTCTCACCAACTTTGTGATGTGCTAGCAAACATGTAACAGCTTGGGAAAACACCTCCCAAAACCTGTTCACTTGAACATTCCCGCCGTACATCACACACCATACAGATAGAGACAATAATACTGAAATAACATTCATTACATTTCATTCCCTTTTAAACTATTCCCTAAGATTTACAATACTGCCTCATTACATCCATAAACAAAACAAAATAGTTCAGAAGTAAGAAAATATATAGCAAGACAAGTCGCAAGTCGACTTCCTTCAAGAATGTGTCCCTTGTTACACTAGCATGAAACCGGCATCCAATTACAATACAGTCGTAGTCTAGAACACAAAAAGATTTCAACAAAAGTTTTCACGCTCCAAAAAGGTTTTCTTGTCCTTAAGAAATCACATAGGAGATGCTTAGTCTTCATTTTCTGAAATTGGTTAGCTTTGGGGTAAGCAAAAACTCAATAGGTAATGAATTTAACAAGTTATATAATTAATTGAAAGACTCATGATCATGCAATGCAAATATTTGAAATATAGAAAAAAAGATGTATATAAATGTCTATGTATGTGAGTGAAAACATGCACTGCATGAAATTTTGCCCAATCTTTCTACATTATCCACGGGTGGTAAATATACTATGACATCTCAAGTATGGGCCAAAAATCAAAGCATACATATATAGATATGGTTCTATATATAAAAAATAGTCCCACATTTGCTAGCTCCGAAAACAGTGGGGCGATGGGCACCCAAAAACATTTTTCCCTTCCGCATTTATCAGCTCTAGAAACGGCGAGGACGCGGACACCCAAAACCATTTTTCAAAAAAAAAAAAAAAAAATGTTTTTCCACATTTGCCGACTCCTAAAATGGCAAGCTTGTGGACACCCAAAAACCATTTTTTAACATTTGCCGACTCCTGAAACGGTAGGCTCATGGACACCCAAAAACATTTTTCCACATTCATCCCGCGATATGTGTAGACAGAGCAATTGGGCACATTGACTCCCCATGCGGGTACTAATTACAATACACTACTCAAAACTAACCCGACTTACTAGCAGGACTCATAAACTATTTACCCCCTTTTAACTTTCAACCGTTGGCACCAAGGTAATACCAAAAGAAATGAATAATGCATATGATGCATAAGTTTATAAATAATTCATTTTTCCTACAATGATTTTCATTTACAACAATTTCGCAACTTCACATGTCCATAATAGAGGATTTAACACCAACCTTCATCTTTCAAAGGAATATATAGAGAGAAGCTTCAAAGTTTTACAATCTTAACCTCAAAACCAAGGAATTACATTCAATTTCATGTTTTTGAAAACAATTGAGCAAAATCCCTTCTTATAATAAAAAAAAAAAAAATTTGGAAAACTAGGCTTTGAGTAAAATTGGGGTTTTTCCATTCTTTATGAAATTGAGGCAATTACTCATCATAAACGATGATAATTATCCATAATAAGCACAACTTCTCTCTTAATCATGAAACATTTGCAACGTGTATCCAATTATTCGTCCACACTACCATATCCTCACAATATATGTACATACATATATATAGTTACTCTTTACATGTACATCTAATGAAATTACCACATATGTATCCCAAATCAAGCATATAACAAGTTAAAGACACCCCTACCTCAAGATTGGAAGCTAAAGATGAAGACCCAACTTGAAACTCCAATGAAATCACAAAACAATCGGCAAAGGTCATGATCTATACTTGTTCTTCAACCTTCTTGAAAGATTTGGGGTGAATCTTGGGTAAAAAAAAAGAAATCAAGAGTTTGGAGTGTTAGGGTTTCGAGTATGGAGGATAAGAAAAGAAGAGATGAAGAAAGAATAAAATTTTTGGGCCAGAAAGTCATTATGCCTAATATCGACTAGGTCGCTCGAGCGAAAAAAGCTTGGCTCGAGTAGAGAAAAGAAGCTCCCAGATTCTCTGAAATTCGCGCAGTTCGCTGGAGCGAACTTGCTTCCAGCACAGATATTCAAAATTCAAACGGGTCTAGCTCTCATCCAGACTCCGTTTTAGCTCGTTCTTATGTCCAAATCGAAGCCCTGGAAACAAGCTTTCCAATGGTTCCTACCTCACATCCAAAATTTTAAAGTGTGGGAAAAGAAAATGGCAAAAGAGTGAAGACTACTCATGGAACAATTATTCGAATCAATGTTTTTGGTTCAATCTTATTTTACCATTATGATACCACCTCAATCATATTCCAAAATGAACCAAAGGGGCTCCAAGTACAATAATAAGAGTGTCACAAGCAATCTCATGAGTTCAAGAAGTACCAAGCATTACTAAACGATTGGGCTTATTTTCGGTGCCAACCTAGTTGGGATCGCACAACAATACGGCCAAATCCAACAGGGAGAAACTGTAGAGTCCACAGACGACACATTAAGGCCCAACATACATTATTTGGAACTCATACTTACTTAAAAGCTTAAATCTATAAGTGGAGACCCACCTAATGTATATTAAGACCCATTTTTTTTTACTCTTTATCCGATGTCGGATTCTACTTTCACACATGCTCCAATAATCTCCCCCTTATGTGTGAACCAAACATTGGGCCTCTCCTGGATCCCTCTCAAATCTTAAACTATAACTCTCCAATATCGAATCCAACCCAGGTAACCCCTGCACACACTCTATCATGAGCCACCATACTCCCTTGAGAGTGTCATATTGCCACGGACCAACCTCCACGTGCATTAGGAATTTTCTTTGCTCTATGAAGAGTTATCATAGATTTTTCTTACTCCATTGACAATCTCTATGCAAACCAAAGGCCAACAACATCAATGCTCTAAGAGAGTCTGCCCATAGATCGTTTGTCGTCGACTCTAATACCAGTTATTAGGGAATTAGGGAACCTAGAAGCGCACAATCATACCGGCCCAATCCAACAGGAAGAAAACTCTAGAGTTCACAAACGCCACATCAAGACCTAACATACATTATTTGGAACTCATACGCACTTAAAAGCTTAAGGTTATAAGTGCAGAGCCCATCTAATGTATATTAAGACCCATTTTTTTTTACTCTTTATTCGATGTGGGACTCTACCTTCACACATGCTCCAACAATAATAATTCCCAACAATGGGGGTAGAACTACCAACACTATTCACAGTATAAAAGCATGGTTGTTCTCCTATGACAAAGAGTTAGAGAAATTTTTTTACAGAAAACTATTTGGTTAAAACCCATATCATGTTATACGTAATGTGTATAGATGCAAGAGATGTAACCACCCACAACTCTGTCTTCTCAAGAGATGAGATTGTGGGTTATTCACCCTTATCCCTAAGATAAGGTGGTTTGAAATTCAAACTAATATGGTCATTAAATGGGTCATGGATCATGTCACCATGAAAGCCCAAAACCTGACCCGATTTCCAATAGGATCGATCAATTTTGCTATGATACACTTGCACTCACCCTCTTTATTGATGGTGATCATTTGTATCTATCTTGGTTTATAATCAATAAAGTTTTTTTTTTTTTTTTTTTTTTTTTTTTTGCCGATAAAAAAAAATTAAAACAATTTATTCACATAAGTTCAACTTATTTTTTTCTTTTAAAATTTAAAAGTATTACTTTAACTTTTGAAAAATCTGAAAATTCCCGAGATATTGATTTGTGATTATGTTTCATTTTTTAAACAATAAATAATAATCTCAATCAAACAATCAAAAACAAATCAACACAACGATTTAACATGGAAAAACTACAATTAGAATGCCTCCAATTGTGATACAAAAATCACGGGTCAAAGTCACAAAACAGTCCACTAAGAAGACAAAAAGGACTTACACAAGTATACCCTAAATTACCTAGCGAATACACGTCTGAATTGAACCAACTCCATTGTGCCTCTTCCACCACCATCTTCACCTCGGAATTGTCTCGCCCAACGTTGAATCCATAACAATGATGTTGAATCCACGACGATGAGCCACTCCAGAATCCACCAAAGCTTCAGGTCCAAGTTTCCCAGAATTCACCGAAGAAAAACTCTCTCTTTTGTAAACGAAACAATAATAACAACCCTTGACGTTCGACAATCTAAAGTTTGTTGATCAATCGATCACCTTCTATACACCGAGGAAACTTCATGTAAAATAGTCTCCAATATAAAACACTTCGTTTTTTCTTCCTCACTGAAAATCTGGATGGCTCAAACCCTAAAAACGGCGAATAATGCACTTTATAGAAAACTTGATCTCACAGATAACTTGCGTGCACATTTCACCGCTCGAGCAGTTTGACTAAAGGCGGTGTGAAACATATAGGTTGACCGCTTGAGCGCAACTTTCACCGCTCGAGCAATAAAACTTTTTTCCCAGAAGTTCAGATGCTCCACAAAAATACTAGAAGATCATTTTCTTTGCTCGAGCGCACAAATGACCGCTCGAGCAGTCAAACAACTTTGACTGCATTTTTGGTTTTTGCTTCAGGGGCGCTACCTCCCGACCTCATCTAGGCACTGCCCCGAACCCGTCAAGGGGCGCTGTCCCCTGGACCCCTGCAAGCTGACCGGGCAGCTTGATCCTTGTACATAGTTAGCGCAAAGTGGCAAACTTATAAGCTCAAGACCACAAACTCCTCTGCATAGGCATAATTCATGTTGGATTTGCATCTAAACACTCACATTCTTACTGAAACAAAAGAGCAAATAAATTTACAATTGAAAGGAGTTTTGTCAAACTGGATTGTCAATTACAAAAACCTAACAATCTCCCCATTTGGAAATTCCGTGACAAAACACACCTAACAAATAAAATCCTAATCACCCTAACCATTATAGCCAGCTAGGATGTTATTAGTGCCATGATTTGCAAAACAACTATTAGTCCCACAGTTTGCAAAACAGCTATTAATGCCACAAGATAATATAAAAGCAATAGACATATGAAAAAATTATCTTGAAACAAGAATAGATGGAAATTTTAAGAATATGCACACACACACCAAATACTCCCCCTCAAAATTCTTCATATTTTTTTGTCATGAATTGTCAAAGAAAGCTTATTTAACACCCCAACTCTTCACATGTCATCGATATTGTCCGCTTTGGGCCATGCCCGCACGGATTTATTCTTCCCAGTGGGTCACCCATCCCAGAACTACTCCAGCCTAAGTACGCTTAATTGGCAAGTTCTACTAAGGATTTTACCATTCAGGAAAAGGCCTGAGTAGTGAAATCCCTAGCAGAACTCTCCAGTTAAGCATACTTAGGCTGGAGTAGTTCTGGAATGAGTGACCCACTGGGAAGAACAAATCCGTGCGGGTGTGGCTCAAAGCGGACAATATCGATGACATGTGAAGGGTTTGGGTATTAAAAATGGTATCAGAGCCGACTCTCCGAAGTATCGAGTGTGGACCCCTGGCGTCTCTCGGTGCACGTGGGCGAGCTTGTGAGCTGGCAAGCTACTACACGGGGACGTGAAGCCCTAAGGGGGGTGAATTGTAAGGTCACAATGTCTCACATCGGGAATGGAGGGGGAGTTCCTAGGCTATAAAAGTAAAAACCTGGACCCTTATATAGCATCGAGGCCTTTTCCCGAGTGGTGAAATCCCTAGCAGAACTCCCCAGTTAAGCATGCTTAGGTTGAAGTAGTTCTGGGATGGGTGACCCACTGGGAAGAACAAATTTGTGCGGGGGTGGCCCAAAGTGGACAATATCGATAACAAGTGAACGGTTGGGGTGTTAAAAATTGTAAAGGTTCCAATTTCCCACATTGGGAATGGAGGGAGAGTTTTTGGGTTATAAAAGTAAAAACTTGGACCCTTACATAGCATCGAGGCCTTTTCCCGAGTGGTGAAATCGCTAGCAGAACTCCCTCGTTAAGCGTGCTTAGGCTGGAGTAGTTCTGGGATGGGTGACCCACTGGGAAGAATAAATTCGTGCAGGCATGGCCTAAAGTAGTTCTGGGATGGGTGGCCCACTGTAAAGAATAAATCAGTGTGGGCGTGGCCCAAAGTGGACAATATCGATGACATGTGAAGGATTGGGACGTTATAAATGGTATCAGAGCCGACCCATGCACACAACCATGTGGGCTACTTATTCTGGGCTGGCCACGAGCTTGTCGTGGTATTCTGATTGATTATAGACCCTCGCAAGGATGCGAGGATTTATAAGTGGGGGAGTTTGTAACACCTTGTCCTACATCAGAAGTTTGCATGGGTGATCTTGGACATATAAAGCACCACTACCTTACTACTAAATAACTTGGACTTAAGCTTTTGGGTATTGTTGGTCGACCCACAAATTACTTGGGCTAGCAAGTAGTGAGGCGTTACAAATGGTATTAGAGCCGACTCTCCAGAATACTGAGTGTGGGCCCCTAGCATCTCTCGGTGCATGTGAGTGGGCTTGCGAGCTGGTAGGCTACTTCATGGGGCGTGCAGCCCTAAGGGGAGTGGATTGTAAAGGTCCCGGTGTCCCACATCGGGAATAGAGGGGGAGTTCTTAGGCTATAAAAGTAAAAATCTAGACTCTTACATAGCATCGAGGCCTTTTCCCGAGTGGTGAAATCCCTAGCAAAACTCCGTAGTTAAGCGTGCTTAGGCTAGAGTAGTTCTGGGATGGGTGACCTATTGGAAGAACAAATCCGTGCGAGCGTGGCCCAAAGCAGACAATATCGATAACAGTAAGGACAGAATGATGTAATAATCAATAGCATGTGAGAAGTAGCAATAAATAAGCAGTGTACAACAATATACAAACTTACTAATGCCAATTTCCCTTACCAAACCAATCAATGTAAGTTCATACTGAAAAACCCTTACAATGATTAACCAAACTCCTTCTCACTAAGAGCAACCACAAGCATCGAAAACAATGAACAAAAAGAAAAAGGACAAAAATAATATGATGGAGCAAGTAAGGAATTTTAGATTTGTACCTTAAAACACACAAGAATATCCAAGAAATACAATTACTTGAAAAGACATTGTGCACAACCTCTAGAAAATTTCTCATGAAAGAATGTGATACAATATGTAAAAAGCATAGATCCCGTAATAAAGTGTATATGTGGCTCTTGAAGTTTGACAAACACTAGATTCAAATCCTAGTAGTGATCTAATGGCTGGACCTCCGGTAAAAGAATATGCGAATGATTGAGAAAAGTCAAACCTCTAGTGATCAAAGGGTACTTGTTGAGTAAATGCGGAGACTCCCCCCCAGCCAATGAAGAATTTTATTTTATATATTTTTTTCTTTTTTTAATTTTTCTTTCTTTCTTTTGTGCACTCACTGGCGACTTTCACACTCAAGAAATCAAACTAGAGAAGCGTGGATTAAATAAGGATAGTCTGGTTGGTGACTTCAAGGTAATCCTTTCCTTATGCCTTGACTACAATGACTTAAAGGGAAAACCGTGGAGATGCAAAAAGATGGTAGGGGGTAAAGAGACTCAACATCACCCAAGATATGCTAGCATTGGTCAATTTCTCAAGATAAACACAAGAAACACTGCTAGTAATCCATAGAGAACTTTGATCATTTATGTGGAAGAGTCCGGTATTTGCTAGTCCAAGACTGTGTGTAGAATGAGATATACTAATCAAAGTACACACAATCCTAAATGAGTAACGACCATAGATAGCACACACATATTAACAGGAAATGGATATTCTTATCAATTCCAATATGCACTAAGAACTTCTCAAAAATTTCAAGCTTGCAAAACCATACTAAGAAAATCTTTTTGGATTTCTCTCTCTCTCTCTCTCTCTCTCTCTCTCTCTTATTATTTAAATTTCAAACAAAGCAAGAAATAAAACTAACAACTTTTAAGATAAAATTTTAATTATTCATTTAAGGTTATGCATAGCACGGATTTTATGCTAATAACTCAAATGCAATTAGAAAATAAACAAGCAAAGACAATTCGTTGACCGATACAAAAATATTAAAGAAAAGGATCTAGGTTGCCTTCACTCCATGATTTGGACTGAAGGGTATTGTTCGGGTACATGGAGCCTTTTACGGGTTTCGTTTTAATAATTCAAACTGTTCATTTTGTTAAATCCCTCGTGTATATCATCCACACAAAAAAAAAAAAAAAAAAAGTAGGTCAATTCAATAGTTGTAACCTATTCAATTTATCGCATTTGTCTATAAAAAAAAAATTAGATGACAAATGTGTTTTTAAAAATAAATCTTCTATTTGACAAACAAACGCAAAAAAATGAATATGATACTATTATCAAATTGACCTACTTTTTTGTGTGAATGATATACATAAAGGCCCTTACAAAATAAACAATTGGAATCATTAAAATAAAACTTGTATTGGGTTTCACAAACCCCAAACAACACCCTCTCATCTAGATTATGGACGAGAGAGAAGCCTAGTCCTAAAGGATTAAGAAAATGAGTTAAACTCAAATTTTAAAAATAAAAAAATAATAATAAATCTAAAAAAAATTAAAAAAAAGTAAAGGCGCTCGGGTGATAAATTTAATTTGGTATTTTCTTTGTCCAAAGATCCAGGCGCTAAAATAGTATGTCCATAAGGACATCATTTTGCAAAATGACCATACTACCCTCAAAAGTTCACGGCACACTCTTATCTATTGAAAACCCAGTCTCTCTCTTCCTCTCTCTCTCTCTACGAAGAGTCCCCAAACATAGATAATCTGAGATCAGATCGCATCTCCAAACACATTTTTTCCATACTTTCATATTTTTTTTTTCTATTATTTGTTGTTGTTCTGATTTTTTTTATATTAATTGTCGTTGTGTTTGATATCAGATTACATCCCCAAACACATTTTCTCCATATTTTTGCCTTTTTTTCTTTTATTATTTGTTGATGAAATAGATATTTGCAACAACAAATTAAAAAATTTAAGCAGATAGAAAAAAAAATTAAACAGATAGGGTTTTATTTGGCTTGGTAATAGTTATTTACATCAGCATATTAAAATTAAAATAGATAGAAATAAAAAAAAATTAGAAGGTTTTGTTTGGCTTGGTATTGCAAAAAATAGGGGTTGGTTTGGCAATATATTTCAACATATAGGATTTGGTTTGGCTTGGTATTTCAACATATAAAAAAATTAAAAAGATAGAATTTTGACAGATAAAATTCAAAGAAAAAATTGAACAGATAATAAAATTTGGACATGGATTTGAACAAATTGACAAAAAAATTGCACGGATAGTTAAAAAATTTGAACAGATAGAAACAAATTTGAACAAATGGTCAAAAAAAAATGTTAACAGATAAAAAAAGTCAACAGATAAATTAAGAGGTAAAATTGAAAACAAAATGTCCTTCAAAACAAATAAAATGATTTCTCATCAAATTATTTTATAAATGATGGACCTCTCACTGATAAAAAATATTTATTAGACCTAACTACCTCATTCCATACTCATCGGGGTTTTTATTGATAAATCCTATTTAAGAGTGTTCTAACCCAAGAAGTCCATGAAGGAAATATATAACCCACCAAGTCCCATGTATTTATACATTTATTCCATAAGGTCATTTTTCTTGATTTATACTATTTTCTTAGACTCTTATACCCTTGTATTTAATGTTGATATGCATTAACTGCACACCACTATTTAATGTTGATATACATTACACAAAAAAAATTAAACATGGTTCTTTATTGATTGTCATTATATTTTGACAGTTCCCATACATCCAAATGTTGATTGTACGTGATGACGTCAATGTCCACATCAGATGACATAAATGTGAATGTTCACACTACAACATATGAATGTAAATATAAATGTTAATGTTTATAATGTTAATATTTATATTCCAGAATTGATGTGAACAATGTTAATATCTATATTTCAGAATTCATGTGAACATTCACATTTATATGTTTTAGTGTGAACATTCACATCATGTTTATATTCAAACGAAAGTTGAGGCTTGTGGTTGTATAATTTGATACAATGTTGATGTGAACCTTAACATTACCTTTATTACAACGTCATCTGATGTGAACATTCACGTCATCACGTACAGTCAATATTTGGATGTATGGGAACTACCAAAACATAATGACAATCAATAAAACTATGTTTAATTTTTTGTATGTAATATATATCAACATTAAATAGTGGTATGTAGTTAATTCATTTTTTTTGGAGTGAAGATATGGGGAATATGAATGGTTTTGTTTTTAATTGAGGGAGAGTACTTTGGTTTTACCACATTGAATGGGACCTAATGGGATAATAAAAAATAATTTGGATTTTATGGTATAAAAATGTTAAAAACGGGATTTATGAAAAAAATTCCCTACCTCCTACCTTTCTTAGGTTGGACTTTTGAACAATTATCTACTAACATATCATCCGTGCTATGCACAGATTATGTTTACAAATATCTATATATGTGAATTGCGATTTTTAAATGTCTTCTTTTTTTTTCTTTTTTTTTTAAATGTCTTCTTTTTTTCCTTTTTTATATTATATTAAAGTTTATTATTTTGATGATAATCATATGTGTTAGACTTTTCAAGGAATTAAATGTCTTTTTTTTATTATATTATATTAAAGTTTAATATTTTCATAATAATCATATGTGTTGGATTTTTCAAGAAATTTTTTTTATACTTGTTCTTAATGCATTAAAGTGTTATTATGAGGGATAATAATCATATGTGTTGGGACTTTTCAAGGAATTCATATGTGTTGGATTTCAAAGAATTTTTTTAATGCTTGTTCTTAATGCATTAAAGTATTATTATGAGGGTAAGACTTGGGGGTTGGGAGAAGTTAATAAATGCTAAATTTTTTTTTTTAAATCAAAAAATTAGGAAATTTAGAATGAGATATTGGAACCCCCACAAGTTTTGGGGTTAAAAATCCCCATTTACTTAATATATAGTATAGATTTTAGTTAGCAAATCAAAAGTATTGTAAAGTAGTAAAATTGCAAAAGCAGAGGTCGAAATGAAAGAGAATTTGCACAAAATTTGCTTAGGTCACGACAAAGCCGTATGTTTTATCCATTTAGCTATTTCTCATCGAACATGAGCCTTAACATCGAATCTGCAAACATCAGGCCGAACACAAAATTATCTTTTTCTTACGAGGAATCCGATATATCTAGGTACTCAGAGACATCACGAGGTCTACATCAATTATTAACCTTGTCATTGTAGTTGCAATGCAGTTCAATCCATGTAAAAATTTCACGTTGTATATTAAAATAAAAAAAACAATGGTTACTGGCAAGAAAGAAAGTAGGATCAATTCGAGATAATTAAATGTGGCAAGGATTATAATACAATGTGGCTTCATTACTAGAACCAAACTCTAATTTACAATGAACCCATAAAACTTTATCAGATAGAATAGAATAAACACAAACCACACATAGTTAAAGTTTTTTTTTTTTTTTTCCTCCATCTTTCAAATAGGAGAAAAGAACAAATTGAAATAATATGCTACACTTTAACATCAATATACTGTTGATTCCTTTGGGGAGCATTCTTCTCACCACGCATTTGAAAGAGAGATTTGGACGATCCTAATGACATTGATGAAGTACTGCAACTGCTACACGAACACGGAGTCTGATGTTTCTCCGAGTCTGTCACGCTAGCAGATGATGTATACGAAAACCTACACATGCTCATTGGAGGCGCAAAATACATTGCCACCGGTAGCTTTCGCGGAAGGCTAGGTAATGGAGCTTCAAAATTAAGAACATTAATCACTTGCCTAATAGAAGGCCGGATAGTATGATCCGGATGGCAACACCATAACCCAACAACCATTAACCGCTCTGTTTGGGGCTCATCGTATTCCTTGCTTAATCCCTCATCTGCAGCTTCAAGGATCTTCCCTTTTCCATATAGGTCCCAAACCCACTCTACAAGCCTTACCTTACTTGGTTCTACCCTTAATTCAACCGGCTTTCTTCCACAAGCGATTTCAAGGGCAACAACACCAAAACTATAGACATCGGTTTCTTTACTTGCTTTGCCTGTGGTAACACACTCTGGAGCCAAGTATCCCATTGTGCCGGCCAAAACAGTTGTTTGTGAGCCTAGATCATGGTCTACAAGCCTTGCTAGGCCAAAATCACCGAGTTTGGCATTGTAATTTGAGTCCAACATAACATTACTTGACTTGATATCTCTATGCACCACGCATTGTTCCCATTCTTCGTGAAGATAGAGTAATGCAGAAGCCAAGCCAATAGCTATTTTGTACCTCACTGTCCATTTTAGCTTTGTTTTCCCACCAAATAGATGGAAATCAAGGCTCCCATTTGGCAAGAACTCATAAACCAGAAGGAACTCACCTTGTTCATGGCACCAACCAAAGAGTTGAACCAAATTCCTATGTCTCAGCCGGCTAATGATCTTCACTTCGGATAAGTACTCCTTTTTCCCTTGCTTTGATCCTCGCGAGACACGTTTAACCGCTACTTCAGCTTTTATATCGCTTAAAAAGCCCTTGTAAACACCTCCGAATCCTCCCTCTCCAAGCTTTCCTGCCTCAGCAAAATCATTCGTTGCACGACTCAGTTCGCGAAAGGTGAATCTCCTAGGCCCAGTTCGTTTCTCAAACTCATCATCATCTATTGCATCTATGGCCATGTTTTTTTTTCTCCGACAGATCCTTTTTCTCCACAAGATGAACCAAAACAACCCGCAACCACACCACAAGGCACCAATACCCGTGGCCAAACCCACCAGCAACGTTGATTTCGTCTTCTTGTTACCACCCTCTAAGGTTGAACTAAAGCTCCAAGAAAGAATTTCGTGTAATTCAACCCACTGGTCCGTGGCAGCCGAAAAACCAACAGTCACCCATTCCGGCAAAACATCCCTCAAATCAACAACAAATGAAAGGCTAGAATCGCCCCTGAAAACCGGCTCATTAGCATAAGTTAGATATACACTTAAATTTTTGGTAGTGGAATTGTAACTCACCCAAGCATTTGCAGTTGATCCACCCTTGATACTACTTTTCCATGTGACATTAGCCACTGAGACAATTGAGTTGACATTGATACCGACATGGTCCGAGCTAGGATCCCAAGGATTTTGGTAAGTATCAAACTCAACAGCAACTATAGAATTGCCAACAGGGTTGATGCCAGAGCTGTTACTCAAAAGGCCGAGGAAGCCACCAATTGAATTGGTGGGAATGTCAGCCCTGAAGGGTGCAAGAAAGAAGGCAAGTCCATCACCGTAGAGACTCACATTAACTGCTTTGATGATGAAAGAGAAGTGAGTAGTGAAGTCAGTCAACTTCCCAGTTTTGGCATCCCAAATGTGGACTGGATCGGCATACGAGGCTCGGCCTACACTTCTCATGAGGGAACTGTCTTGCTGATTCTTGGTGACTTGGATTACACCACTGGATGCAAATGCATCCCTTTGGAAGTATATCTCTGGTGTGTTTGGTTGGAAATTGGTGAAGTTGAAGGAAATTGAGTTTGCAAAGGGGACTAGAAATAGGAAACTGAAAAAGCTACAAAAGAGAATCAATTGTAAGAAAGCCATAGTTGCAATGAAATATGGAAAGAGAAAGTGAAAAGTGGGTTGATGTGATTTACAAAGGAGTAGTGCTAGTTCAACATATACTTGGAGTTGGGTATTATCGACTTGAACAAATCAAAATGCTCTTCAGCTGTGATGATGAATTTGAATTAATAAATTAAAAGGCCGAAGACCCATTAGTTGATGGTGAGATGTTGAGGGGGAGGTGGTGTCTGGGCGGCATAACCATAGATTTTGTCTATATGAATCATCATCGTATGAATAATTTATGAGAAAAGTTAGGGATCATGAAAATTTTGTCATGAAAATGATCATGAAAAATTTATGAGCCTTGGATTACCTTGATTAGTGTGTGGTGTTTTATTCTAAGTGTAATCCAAGGATCACAAAGCTTGCATGATTATTTTCATGAAAAAAATTTTTATGATACCTAGCATTGCTGATAATATATATGGATATCACAATCTTCAACTTCCACCAAGTTAACAGAGTATTCTATGAGGATGATGAAATGTGTGGATTGGCCCCAAGTTTTTTGGATTGCTGTGTAATTTTGTCCTATCCGATGAAAGTTTATGGGAAGAGACAAAGAAATAACAAGGGGCTTGATGACCTTGAAGGAGATAATATAAGTAGATGGCTTTTCTCCAATTGGGTTGAGAGGTATAGTTTGGATGGTGAGCCTTATATCAATTTTATTTTGATGATTTGATTTATTTTGAAAACACAAGTATATAGATAATCACATATTTTTATCATATTTGTTATAATAAAATGATAGTCTATTTTAAAATTATATAATTGTTATTAATTTTTTTAAAGAAGTATAACAAATTGTGATTATAATTATTGGATAAGTATCATAGTTTTTATGAATAATTTACGCTTATATTTATAAAATAAATGGATGAAATAGTGGAACTCACGGAAGGCTATAGGACCAGCCTGCACCATCGTGGATTGGAGAGAAGTTTGGTCCATAATATAATAAGATCATATTTGTTTAGATGGACATAACATTGGCATTGGACTAATAATCTAACAAAATGCATAGTATGATGTTTTATTACAAAAATTAGAGTATGGACTAATAATAGTATCACATATATGAGGAACTATTGTATCTGAAAAGGGGTTGTAGGATACAAATCAGAGGACTACAAATCGCTTGGTACTAATTAGTTAAATTGCAAAATTGATAAGATTTTCTCAATCCTTTTTATAATCCTGAGACAATCTAAACATGAGACACGATACAAAATTCAAAAGAATTGATAATTCTATGATTGTGGAATACTAATCTTTTCTACTCTTGTTTGTCAAACAAACATGTCTTAAAATAACTCTATAAGTTTTTATGCATCCCTAAGGTATTTTTTATACATCTCAAAGTATTTTCACATAATTTATACAATTTTTTAATTTATTTTAATAAACATGTACACACTCTAGATATTAGTAACAATCCATTGACTGATATAATAGTATTGTAATTTTATATATATAAACGCTGAAATGTATTAAATTTGTGTATGACATCAAAAACAATGCCGGCTGCCGTCCTAGCATTTTTTTAGTTTTCGAAGGTAGGATGCTCTCTGCATAATCAAATCAGCCCATTGAAGAAAAGGAATGTCGAGAGATCACAAACTTCTGTATAGTTTTATAAGAGCTTCCCATATTATGGAGGTAGGTGTGTTGCCAAAACTCCAAAAGCCAAAATCCCAAGTATGATATAATATACAATATCATGAAATGATAGAGATGGATGCCGGCCCAACATTGTAGAGATCGCATTGCAGATGCTATTTTGTCTTTCGAAGCATTAGAGCATTTTCACTGGTCATATTCTCAAAATCTAATGCCAAAATTTTGGAGCAAGTACACTGACAAGTTTAGTATTATAATTATATTAAATTTTCTTAATATTTTAAGGACAAATTACACAAATAGTCTTTATAATTTGGGACTCGTGTCACTTTAGTTCCTAACTCATGTATTGTGATATATTTGACCTTGAATTTTGAATTTTGTTCCAAATAAGGACAATTAAAGATACCATTGTTTAATTTGAAGGGCAAAATCGTCAAGTTAATAAAATATAAACTAATTTGACAAAAATAAATATCAAAAAAAATATTTTTAATTTTTAAAAAATTATTTTTATCCACCAATGATAAAATTATGTAAAATTGATAAAAATTAATAAAAATTACATGATTAGTTTTTTAAAATTAACTTTACATGATTATCATCCAAACACATAATAAAAATTAATTTGGTAAAAAAAAAAATAAATGTCTACAACATTTATCAATTTTACATAATTTTATTTTTAGTGGGTAGAAATTATTTTTAAAAATTCAAAAATATTTGTTTGACATTTATTTTTATCAAATTAGGTTATATTTGATCAAATTGACGATTTTACCCTTAAAAAATCTAATGATATCTTCAATTGTTCTTATTTGAAACAAAATTCAAAATTCAAGGTCAAATGTGTCATAATTGAAAAGTCAGGAACCAAAGTGACACAAACCCCAAACTAGAGAGACTATTAGTGTAATTCACCCATATTTTAATTCACATAAAACTTAACTTTATTTTTATCAAAAAATTGTTAGTTATATGAACAGAAAAAATAACGTTGTTATCTCATGTATCTTGAAATGCATATTATATGTTATTCATTTTTGTGTTTTCATATTATCTGCATCAGTTCCAATCCCTTTAAAATTTCTAAAGAGAGACCTACGTAATTATGTTAAAGTTATGAATCTTCTTGTATTTTTTTCCAAACTTAAGAGAGATTAATGTAATTTACCCTATTACATTTTAATAATGTGATGCAAATATTATTTTGACACAATTATTATTTTTCTTTTTCATTTTTTCAATCATCATTTCTTTAACTACGATTATCCCTTCTTTTCTTTTCCTTTTTTCAAATTACCAATGAAAATTTATAAAGGAAATTTTATTTTCAAATCCCTAATAATATTTTTTTAGAAGGATACATAATTTTTTATATTAGTATAGGTTCCCCAAAACATACGGTGACAAAAAAAGGCCCCCACCACACCACTTTAAGTAACACTATTACTTTTTTAACTCACTTGAAAATTTGAAAATTCTATTAGTAATTCGAGCGTGTTAGCAAGAATCAGTAAGTTATTTCAAAGATTAGTAAATGCCAACTATTTAGTCAGATGATTGTTTCAAAATTCTTTTTAACCTCAATGAAGCTGATTTTTACTGGTGGCTTGATTTTTAGGAGAAAATTAGGAAGAGTAATCAAAGTAAAAGCAAGAGGACAAAACAATGTTTAGAAATCAAATTTCATTAAGCAAACAGGAGTTTATAATTGTACCTTTGCACTTTTACAGCTTCGAAAGGGGTTATAACAACAGACTATTTTAGAGCTACTCCTAGGAATTTGAAATACAGAACTGGAAAATAAAGGACTGGAAAGTAAAGGACTGGTATGGATATGTTTTTGGGCCCTTTCATTATCAGCATCCTCCTCTATTTATAGGCTCTGATGATAACCGTCGAAGTGCATGATAACCGTCGAAATAGATAATAACTGTCGAAGTGAGTTCCATGATCACTGGTCATGGCTTTAAACAGTTTATTTCCACTATACCACTCTTGCGGTTCCTGAATTTGAATTCAAATTATACGAAACCGTTTGGCCACGTCACCTTGTGTGTCTTGCTTGTTCCTATGTCTCACGGATCAATTACCACTACTACAAGTCGCCACGTGTCTGTTGATGATTAGAGACCTTCCCTAATTCCCCAATTACCCCTTATGATCCACGCGTGTCAGGCCGCAATAGGTTTGTACAAAATATATAGCTAACAATAGCATTACTGTGTGTTTGAAACTGCAGGTGGATTAGGAAATTGAATTATTTACAATCATACATCGCATTGTGCATATCATGGATTTGTAAACTAGAGATTTTAATGTTTTGATTGATTCGGTTGGAAATACATGTATTGTGTCTTTGGAAAGGGTAAATAAAATGGTAAAACTATAAGGGGGTGTGGTAATTAATTTGGCTTGTGTGTCCATAGTGTAAGACTAGAAATCTGCGCGGTAAGTGTCGATTCCATCTAGATAATCCCAGTAAAATGGCATAGTTAGCTTGTTTAACTTACTATTTCTTTGAACGCTAGCTTTGTAGATTTATCCATTGTATTTACCATCGTGTTGTTTTAAAAGGAAGTGTTGGAAAGGTGATTTTTGGAACTCTTGTATAGCATTGTTTCAAACGAAAAAATGTATTTTTTTATCATGGCATTTCATATGCATTCATCTTATGGTATTGTTAAGCATCATCATATATGTCTTTAAGATTGTCTCTACTGGGTTTTATACTCACCCAACATGGAAAACCATTTCCAAGTGGATTGGTGTGCCTTCATTAAGACAATGGCTTGGGAGGATCTTGGAGCTTGAGGCTCAATTAGTTGTCGTTTTGTTTTATGTTAAAGCTAAGGGTTTCTTTGTATTGAGTTTTAACTCTTTTGATGTAACATGGCTAAGCCTTGGAAGTTTGTAGCCTCTAAGGTATTTTCTTGCAATGATCCAAGTATTATTCTTGATAATGTGTTAAGGTTGATATTATTGTATCAATGTATATGTCGAGCATGTTGTAGATTCTTGGACAGTAATGCTAGGGATCATGAAAAAAATATCATGAAGATGATCGTAAAAAATTTTCCACCTTTAGATTACACACACAATAAAATATCACACACAAATCAAAGGATGAAAAATTTTCATGATTCATTTCATGATATCTTTTTCATGATCTCTAATATAATTCATTCTCGGATAGTATTAAAGACTTTGATGTTATAATGTCATATGTTTTATGTAGAATGGTGGCTTTCGCAAATCTTACGGGTTATTATTATGGATTTAAATGTCTATTTATTTTGAGACGTTACAACTAGTTACATAAATGAATACAATTAAGCATAAAAATTGATACAAAAACAAATATAGAAATCGAAAAATTGTAAATGGGGTAAAATCTAAATTCTTTAGATAGAAAGACATTAATTTAGGGATACACAATCAGTTTAGATAGGAAAACACCAATTTAGGGATACAAAATTAGTTTGAAATATTATTCAAACAAATCAACAGTGAAAAAACATCCAAAATTATTTGGAATTGAATGGTTTGAATATCTAATAGTGTTTAAAAGTGTGGATATTCACAGTTTTCATAAATAGAAAAAATATAAATTTTATAAGTTTTAAGTGAAAATGTTCACACTTAAATCTGTGACACAAAATCTATAAATGTAAAACTTTACATTTTTAGAAACTACTACTGTAGACACCCCATTTTTGACCGTCCTCAAGATTTGGACGTCATCGTTTCAACATCTGATGATTGTGCATGCTCGTGTTTGTTTTGAGTCTCTAAAGGTCTCAGCTGAGCTCATTGTCTTGGAGTCTCTCAACTTATCTGTTTTGTGCTTGGTTGTGAACCAAGTGCTTGCTTTTTTGCTTCTGAGGGAGAGGATGGCCTACCGGCTATCCTTACAATCCATCGGCCATGGATTGTTCATGCCGACCATCAGTGGTGGCCGATTGGCCACATGTGTGGCCGGTCGGCCACTACTGATGGCCAACGACCATTTTTCTCATTTTTTAGATATTTTGTGTGCCAGTTGTGCTAGTGTAATAACCCCGACCTCAGATTAATACTAAAACATGACTAATTATGCCTAACAGTAATTTAGAAGGAATCTGGGATTAATTTGCATGTGTATTGCATTATTTATGTGTTTCTATCTGTTTGATCGCTAAATTATCTGTTTGTATCTTATGCTTTAAAACGCAAATTGAAAGCCTTATCGGCGCCCGATTTCGAAATTGATTATCGTTTTGGACTAGTTAGAATATATGTGATTTTATGGTAGGTTTAATTAAAATTTGATTTGGTGTGATTAAATTAGACTAAATAATATTAAACTATTGAACCTAAACTAATTACCATTTTGCCACTTAGTGGCTTGTCTCTACACCATCACTTGAGGCTTGTTAGAGCCATTGATACAACATTTCCCTCAGCCAATTCTTTGAGACAAAACGTAGGAGAGTGAGAGAGAAGGAAAAGACTTAGCTTCAACAAGACTTGGCTTAGATCTTAGGAGAGTTGAAGGTTGAATGCAAAATTGAGCTAGTACACTTGGAATTGAAGACTTAAGGTAGAGAATTTCCCTTCTTGATCATGAAATTTAGTAGATTCTTGCATGGTACTTGGTAATTGAGTGAGTTGAGTCAAGAATTGGACTAAAGTGTTGAGGTAAGTAGAAATTCATGCATGCATGTACCTATCTTTGCATTTTGAGGTTGTTCTTCATGAATTCCTTTCATGCATGTGTATAATTTAAATGTAGTCCATGAATTCATCTTGTCCTTGAGCTAAAACTTACATTTGGTCATGTTTTGTAACATTAGAGTTCAAGAGAACTCATGTATGTGTTAGTTTTGCATTAATCTTCAAGTTCTTGAATTTTGGTTTGAAATTGTGTTTAATTGAACTACTCTTGGGCCATGATTTCTTGAATTGAAGCTTTAAACATGTTGTTTTATGGGTTACCAAGTGTTTTTCAAAGTTTTGGCCCAGGAAAATGAGTTTTGGATGGTTGGAGGTCGAGTTCCATGCTTGGAGTTCAATCTGGAATTTCCAGAATTTGGACTCATGCTCGAGCGGGGAAAGTGACGCTCGAGCGTGGAATTCGAGTTCCCAGCACTTTGCATTGTTTTATAGTCCGCTTGAGCAGGACAATGCACGCTCGAGCGGGGACCTGAGTCACACGCTCGAGCGCCCGTCGAGCGTGAATTTCATGCATCCAGTACTTTTGTCATGTTTTACAGTCCGCTCGAGCGGGGAAAGTGACGCTTGAGCGGGGAACCTTTGTCTGCATGTCCGCTCGAGCGTAGGAAGCCACGCTCGAGCGGGACCCCTGTTTTCAACAAATTTTGAGAAATGTTTTCCAACGCATTTTTGCATCTTCATTCCATCCTAGGCATTCCTAGGCCATGTTTAAGACTCTATAGTGAGGATGTAAGGTTAGAAACACACTAAGAACCAACGACGTAGGTTTTGTGCAAATAGAATGTGTATTTCATGCGTATGTCCGTTATGTGTCGTGTAGGTCACGTGCCACGTCCTGTCTGATCAATCTACTCTGTCTATCTGTCTCCGAACCCACTGTGAGTAATAACTCTGTAAAGTTATGTTTAACTTTAAGTGTTTTCTGACTGATATGATATGATCTGTCTTTCTGAAATACTACTTTATGAGTTATGAATGAATGTCCAATTTTCTGAAATGTATTGTGGCACCCTTAGTTCACGTGGCCCTCGCCCGGGGGTAACAATACCGCAGCCAATCTGTATCTAGCCCTTGCCTGGGAGTAACAATACCATGGCGACTTGCGCGCAAGATATGGACCTTTATGGTCGTTGGTACCAACTATGTATATGGGTCTCTGGACCAATCTGATCTGATAGCTAATGGGTGTACCACGTATAATCTTATGGAAAATCTGGATATGAACATGATTGAAAATCTAAATCTATTTCTGTTCTGAAGTCTGTATATGTTCTGATTTAAATACTGAATTCTAAATTATGCTGGACATCGTTCATAAAACCCCTTTACTCTGTTATTATTCACTGGGCTTTCGCTCACAGTTTACTATATGTATGTAGGTGAGCCGGCACATGACCAAGGCCAGAGTTGACGGCCTTCTGTTCCGTTTTGTCAGCCAACCGTTGCGCCTCCCGAGGAGGTTCCGATCGAAGTTTAATGCCATGGTTGTTTTTGTATTTCATGCTAGTCTATGTATATATTTGTAAGACAGGTCTTAGGTCGTACACTTGTAAATATTGTGTATCTAGACTGGCATGCTTATATATATAGAAATAAGTTTTAAAATGTTCTGTCCCATGTACGTTATCACAGCTCATTGGACCTTGTCTATTTTGTATTATTGCTTCCGCAGCCCCTTATTATCTGCTAATCTGTACAGAGGCCTTTGGTAATCCACGGATTACTAGCCGGTTACGGTACTAAACCTACAGGGGCGGGTTTGGGTCGTGACAGAGTGGTATCAGAGCACGTGTTCTACCGCACACACAGGTCCGTATGAGCTTAGGGTGTCCTAGTAAGAGTTAGGGGCATTCCATCTGCGTGTGTGAGTGTGTGGTAATGTAACTGAATATGAAAACTGAATGTACTTTTGACTCACATGAATTGAAGGAAACAAATAAGATTATGCCTGTGTTTACTATTATTTGATGTCTGTATAGTAAGATGGAGAATGCGAGAGGAAGTGGTGAAAGTGAATCTTCAGAGACTCGCATGGGCCGAATGGAACAGATGCTAGCAGCATTAACTGAAACCTTGATACAACAACAGAGACAACAACTTTTGCCCCATCCGCCTCCACCAGCACAAGCCGAGGCAAACAATAATGACCTTATTAATTTGACTCAGAAGTTTATGAAAATGAAGCCACCAACATTCTATGGTGGAATTGAACCACTGAAAGTAGAGACTTGGTTACTGGAAATGGAAAAGCTGTACGAAGTATTCCCTTATACTGAAGTCCAGAAAGTCCTCTTAGCCACCTATACTTTGAAGGATGAAGCCAGAATGTGGTGGTTACTGATCCGAAACAACAATGGGACTATGACATGGGCACAGTTTAACACGATCTTCTACGACAAATATTTTCCCCAATGCTTCAGGGATCAGAAGGTGTCCGAGTTTCAAGAACTTAAACAGGAAAGAATGACAGTAGCAGAGTATGAAGCTAAATTCAGCGAACTGGCACGGTTTGCTCCACATATGGTGGACACTGATTACAAGAAAGCACGAAAATTTGAGGGTGGATTAGATTTGGAAGTGTTTGATCGGGTCGGCGTACTGAAATTGTCTACTTATGTAGAAGTGTTAGACCGATCTTTAATGGCGGAAGCTACTATCGCCGCTATGAAACAAAGCAAGGCCCCAGCAACTACGACAAATAAGTGGAGAGGAAAGAGGACCGGATTTGGTTTCAAGAAAGGCCGGTCAGTTTCAAAGAGGCACAATACAGGATACTCCAGCAGCTCTAGCCAAAGTAGCGGATCTACTCCAAACTAGCCCGACTGTGGAAAGAAACACCGGGGTACTTGTTATCGAGCATCAGGTGCATGTTATTGTTGTGGCAAGACTGGCCACATGGTGATGGATTGCCCGATGAAATCCAGTGAGGTTAACCATCCTATGACAAGTTCCACTGGGTCTGTTTCCACAGCAAAACCAAATGCAAGGGCCGATGTTAGAGGGAATGCAAATAATGAAACGTTGAGGCAAGGGAGAGTGTTTGCCTTAGTGCCCGGTGACGTACCGAACACCTATACTATGGTGTCAGGTACACTCTCTATATGTTCTCAAAATGCATGTGTACTGATAGATTCTGGATCTACGCATTCCTTTGTATCGCATGCTTTTTCCCAAAAATTGACTAGACCATTAGAACTTATGACCTATGTGTTGTCTGTGTCTACACCGTCTGGGGATTCTATGGTGTGTACTCATGTTTATCCAGTATGTGATGTTATGATTGGCGATGTGATGTTATATGTGGACTTATTACCCTTGAACATAAATCATTTTGATTGTATTTTGGAGATGGACTGGTTGACTAAATACTGTGCTACCATTGACTGTGCAAATAAAACCATTGTGTTTAGACCACCGGGGATGCCTGAATTTACTTTTATTGGGAATGGGGTAGTTTCTCCCCCATATTTGATTTCGGCTATGAAGGCTATAAAACTCCTTAGGAAGGGATGTAGGGGTTATCTGTGTTGTATACTGACTGCACCATCTAACAGTACTACTATAGAAACCATCCCTGTTGTTTGTGAATTTTCCGATGTGTTTCCAACCGACTTACCTGGGGACTTAGTTGATAGAGAGATTGAATTCACTGTTGAGGTACTTCCGGGGACACAACCTATTTCCAAAACTCCCTATAGAATGTCTACCTCTGAATTGAAGGAGTTGAAAACCCAACTTCAGGAACTGTTAGATAAGAAATTTATCCGTCTGAGTACTTCACCTTGGGGTGCTCCAGTCTTGTTTGTCAAAAAGAAGGATGGATCTTTGAGATTGTGTATAGACTACCGGGAATTGAACAAAGTGACTATCAAGAACAAATACCCTTTGCCTCGCATAGATGACTTGTTTGACCAACTTCAGGGCGCCCAAGTGTTTTCCAAAATTGACCTCAGGTCCGGGTATCATCAATTAAAAGTTAGAACTGAGGACATAGAGAAAACTGCATTCTGGACTAGATATGGACATTATGAATTCTTAGTAATGCCGTTTAGGATGACCAATGCACCTGCAGCTTTCATGGACATTATGAATAGGGTGTTTAAATCGTATCTGGATGATTTCATTGTTGTATTTATTGATGACATTCTGATTTATTCTAAAGACAGGGAAGAACATGAGAACCATCTGAGAACCACCTTGCAGATTTTGAGAGAAAAGAAACTGTATGCTAAATTGTCCAAGTGTGAATTCTGGCTTGACAGTGTGGCATTTTTGGGACATGTAATCAACAAGGATGGAGTTTCTATTGACCCTCAGAAAATTGAAGCTGTCGTGGATTGGCCTAGACCGACAAATGTCACGGAAGTCGAAGTTTTCTAGGACTTGCAGGTTACTACCGAAGGTTTGTGAGAGACTTTTCTAAGCTCGCCTTGCCATTGACTCAGTTAACTCAGAAAAATATGCCATTTGACTGGAATGAACAAAGAGAGGCAGCTTTCCAAGAGTTGAAAACCAGGTTAGTGACTGCACCAATCTTAACTTTGCCTAATGGTACTGATGGATTTCAAGTGTACAGTGATGCTTCTTATAAAGGCCTGGGGTGTGTACTAATGCAAAACGGAAGGGTGATTGCCTATGCTTCTAGACAACTCCGACCTCATGAAAAGAATTACCCAACACACGATCTTGAATTAGCGGCGGTGGTGTTTGCTTTGAAAATCTGGCGCCACTACTTGTATGGAGTCACTTGTGAGGTGTACACTGACCATAAGAGCTTGAAATACTTCTTCACCCAAAAGGAATTGAACATGAGACAGAGGCGATGGTTAGAGTTAATCAAAGACTACGATTTGCAAATCTTGTATCATCCAGGAAGGGCTAATACTGTAGCAGATGCCTTGAGTCGAAAATCAATGGGAAGTTTGTCATGTCTGTTATCCAACCGGAAAGAATTGTTGACTGACCGAGAACAAGATGGGTTATTAACTGCTATTGCTGCTCAACCTACAATTCTTGACGAGATTAAACAGAAACAGTGCGAAGATGACTATCTGAAGAAGATCATGGAGGAATTTGACTCGAGGCCAAGGCTAGGATTTGTATTTGAGAACGGTGTACTGAAATTTCAGAACCGTCTCTGTGTGCCTGATTGCGATGACTTGAGGAAACGTGTAATGATCGAAGCCCACAGTAGTAAATTTGCTATGCATCCGGGGAACACGAAAATGTATCATAACTTGAAACAAAATTTCTGGTGGCCTAGAATGAAAAGGAGTATTGTTGATTTTGTAGCTAGATGTCTACAGTGCCAACAGGTAAAAGCTGAACATCAACGACCCGCTGGTTTGTTACAACCGCTCCCAATACCGGAATGGAAATGGGAGCACATCACCATGGACTTCATTGTGGGATTGCCTCGTTCTTCTCGAGGTATGGACTCTATCTGGGTTATAGTTGACCGTTTAACTAAGTTGCCCATTTTCTGCCTGTCAAAACTATCTATAATGCTGATAAATTGGCCAATATCTATATAACTAAAATTGTGAGATTGCATGGAGTGCCAGTATCTATTGTGTTTGACAGGGACTCAAAGTTTGTATCGAGATTTTGGCAGAGTTTGCTACAGGCTTCGGGAACTGAATTGAGACTGAGCAGTGCCTATCACCCACAGACAGATGGCCAAACTGAACGAACGAACCAAACTCTGGAGGATATGCTCAGAATGTGTGTGTTAGACTTCCAAGGAAATTGGGAGACCTACTTGCCATTAGCTGAATTTGTGTACAACAACAGTTATCATTCAAGCATTGAAATGGCTCCTTATGAAGCTTTGTATGGAAGGAAATGTCGTTCTCCGATATGTTGGGCTGAAGTAGGTGATAGACCTTTGTTAGGTCCAGAACTTGTGCAAGAAACAACCGAGAAAGTGAATGATACAGCAACGTCTGAAAACTGCACAGAGTCGACAAAAGAGCTACGCTGATGTTCGAAGAAGAGATAGGGAATATGAAGTTGGAGATCATGTGTTCATTAAGATGACCCCGATGAAGGGTCAAACTCGGTTTGGTGTTAAGGGCAAATTGGCGCCAAGGTACGTTGGACCTTATGAAGTTCTTGAAAAGATCAATCTGGTATCATATCGGATAGCCCTACCTCCTGTAATGGAACATATGCACAATGTCTTTCATGTATCGATGCTTTGGGAATATTTGAGAGATCCACTTCACATCATTGAACCGACACATGTGCTTTTGAAAGATGATTACACCTACAAGGAAAGACCTATTCAAATTGTGAACCGCAGGATCAAGAGATTGAGAAACAAAGAGATACCGTTGGTAAAAGTGGATTGGCAAAACCACGGAGGAACCTATGCAACTTGGGAAACGAGGAAGACATGATGAAAAGATATCCCGATTTGTTCCCGTTGGACCCAATGTTGATTCAGAATGAAGGTAATTCGAGTTTGGGGACCAAACTCTTTTAAGGGGGGAAGACTGTAATAACCTCGACCTCAGATTAATGCTAAAACATGACTAATTATGCCTAACAGTAATTTAGAAGGAATCTGGGATTAATTTGCATGTGTATTGCATTATTTATGTGTTTCTATCTGTTTGATCGCTAAATTATCTGTTCGTATCTTATGCTTTAAAACGCGAATTGAAAGCCTTATCGGCGCCCGATTTCGAAATTGATTAGCGTTTTGGACTAGTTAGAATATATGTGATTTTATGGTAGGTTTAATTAAAATTTGATTTGGTGTGATTAAATTAGACTAAATAATATTAAACTATTGAACCTAGACTAATTACCATTTTGCCACTTAGTGGCTTGTCTCTACACCATCACTTGAGGCTTGTTAGAGCCTTTGATACAACATTTCCCTCAGCCAATTCTTTGAGACAAAACGTAGGAGAATGAGAGAGAAAAGACTTAGCTTCAACAAGACTTGGCTTGGATCTTAGGAGAGTTGAAGGTTGAATGCAAAATTGAGCTAGTACACTTGGAATTGAAGACTTAAGGTAGAGAATTTCCCTTCTTGATCATGAAATTTAGTAGATTCTTGCATGGTACTTGGTAATTGAGTGAGTTGAGTCAAGAATTGGACTAAAGTGTTGAGGTAAGTAGAAATTCATGCATGCATGTACCTATCTTTGCATTTTGAGGTTGTTTTTCATGAATTCCTTTCATGCATGTGTATAATTTAAATGTAGTCCATAAATTCATCTTGTCCTTGAGCTAAAACTTGCATTTGGTCATGTTTTGTAACATTAGAGTTCAAGAGAACTCATGCATGTGTTAGTTTTGCATTAATCTTCAAGTTCTTGAATTTTGGTTTGAAATTGTGTTTAATTGAACTACTCTTGGGCCATGATTTCTTGAATTGAAGCTTTAAACATGTTGTTTTATGGGTTACCAAGTGTTTTTCAAAGTTTTGGCCCAGGAAAATGAGTTTTGGATGGTTGGAGGTCAAGTTCCATGCTTGGAGTTCAATCTGGAATTTCTAGAATTTGGACTCATGCTCGAGCGGGGAAAGTGACGCTCGAGCGTGGAATTCGAGTTCCCATCACTTTGCATTGTTTTTTACAGTCCGCTTGAGTGGGGCAATACATGCTCGAGCGGGGACCTGAGTCACACGCTCGAGCGGGGGTCGAGCGCCCGTCGAGCGTGAATTTCATGCATCTAGTACTTTTGCCATGTTTTACAGTCTGCTCGAGCAGGGAAAGTGACGCTTGAGCGGGGAACCTTTGTCTGCATGTCCGCTCGAGCGTAGGAAGCCACGCTCGAGCGGGACCCCTGTTTTCAGCAAATTTTGAGAAATGTTTTCCAACGCATTTTTGCATCCTCATTCCATCCTAGGCATTCCTAGGCCATGTTTAAGACTCTATAGTGAGGATGTAAGGTTAGAAACACACTAAGAACCAACGACGTAGGTTTTGTGCAAATAGAATGTGTATTTCATGCGTATGTCCGTTACGTGTCGTGTAGGTCACGTGCCACATCCTGTCTGATCAATCTGCTCTGTCTATCTGTCTTCGAACCCACTGTGAGTAATAACTCTGTAAAGTTATGTTTAACTTTAAGTATTTTCTGATTGATATGATATGATCTGTTTTTTCTGAAATGCTACTTTATGAGCAAGTATTGTTACCCCCGGGGGTAAAGTTATGTTGAAAGGTACGCCATTTCTGATTGTAATGCATTGTACCTATCAGAAAGGTACAATGCATTACAATCAGAAAGGGTGTAACATGCCCGGGGGTAAAGTTATGTTTAACCGTACATACAATATCCCCTTTGTCAAAATACTTGCTAGAAAAGGCACTTTACTTGCCGAAAAGGGCACCGTATTCGCCAGAAAAGGTCTTAATCCGGAAAGGACATCTGAAACCATTGGATCAACGGCCTTTACCTGATCTTCTCCCTCCAAAGCATGACCATACTAGGTACTGTGCATACCATCAACAAACCGGTCATGACACTGACAGTTGCTTTCGTCTGCGCCATGATGTACAAGATCTGTTTGACAACAGGGTCATCCCCGCGCCAGTCCAGCAAAGTTTATCGGCACTCGACCAGTGAACCTGTGGGGGATAATGTGACTATGTGATCGGGGGATGAACCACCTGCGGATGGCACTCGATTTACTCCAGATATGGCGTATGGCACGCACTGTTTTGAGCATTTGTGAATGCTGGTTTTTGTGCTTTCTGACTTGGGTATTGGGTCAGTCTTGTTGTTTTGAGTCCGTTTTGAGTCAGTCTTTTTGTTTCGGGTCTGTCTTGTTATATCGAGTCAGTCCTATTGTATAGGAGTCGGGTGATTCCGGGGGTATTACCTCGGGCGTCACCATTTTCTTTTGCGTTTGTCTTTTCGTTTTGTTTTGAGTCTGTTTCTACCAGGGAGCCAGTTGTGCCAACAGATCTGAATGAACAACAGTGATTTTCACATCCTTGTGTTTACTTCTGCCTTGTGCCAGTTATGCTAGAAGTTTTGAATGAAGCGGCAGTGCATTTCACCTGCTCTCTTGTGCCTTGAAATTATTGCATTGACCTAAGTTTTTCAAAACTTTTTGAACACTGCGGTGAAAACGAAGAGGAAGGAATTCCTCGGGATTTGCAAAAATTTGATCAATTGAGAGAAAGAAAGGCATGCTAAGCCCTTAACGAATGAGATCATGCTTGTTAGTGTGAGTACTGGGAAGGATCCTGGCTTGATCCAGATTGGTTCTGCACTGTCTTCAGCGCGAGCGATTTGTCGCTTTCTTAAAAGATTTCAAAAAATATTTTTTGCGCGGTCCTGCGAAGACCTGTGTAGAATCGCTCTTGAGATTGTGCAGCCTAGGATCGCTCTCAGCCTCGAAAGTCAACCCCTCACTTTTAAACCTTGAACTTGGATTCAGAGTGTTCAACGGTTAACCACCATGTAAGGCCTGTGTGGCCAAATTTGAAGTAGCCCTCGAACAAAAGGCTAGGAAAGTCGGATCAAGAAGATCAGGAAGTCAAAAGAAGCTTACGAAGCTAGATCAAAAACACCCCTTTGAACTAGGGGCAAAAGAATTTCAAGTGTGCTCGAAGAGTCAAAGATTAAGATCAGCAAGAATGCCAAATCCCAGAAGGGAGGAAAGAAGAAAGTATTACTGAAGGACAACTGAGTCCCTATCCGCAACACTGGGGGCAATTCAGACCCCATTGGATGGACTCCTGCATCGTCAAGCGAACAACAGTCATTCTTCTGTATTCAGATGACTTCAGGATCTAAAAACCATTTGGCATGGACCAAGCTACACTTTTACCCTTTGAGAGGCTTGCTGGGTCGAAAACCCAGAAGGGCGACCCAGGCAAAAGTTAGAGCGAGACAAAAAATATACCCAAAAAAAATGCAAAAAGAAAAGAAAAAGAAAAATGCAAAAAAAAAGAAGAAGAAAAAAGAATGAAAAGAATATAAAAAAAAAAAAGAAAGAAAGAAGAACAAAGCTCGCAAGGTCGAAAACCCGCGACGGGCGCCTTGGCAAAAGTTAGAGCCTAAAAAGGAGAGGTTAATACCCGAGTGTACCTTAACCCCGAACTACGTAAGGCTTGATTCCCATCTTTGGGATACGTAGACAACTTCATTCTGAAGTCCAGCCGTAAAACACTTCAAATTCGATTGTGTCCATATAATGGTTTTTGATCATCTTTGCCTTCTCTGTATTCGAGAGTTCGGTTGTAATCATCGCTCCAAGGAATGATTACAATGCGCTGCGGTGCCGTTCAAACAAGGGGCAACTTTCCGTTGCCATTCAATGCGCCGCAGTGCCGTTCAAACAAGGGGCAACTTTCCGTTGCCATGCAGCTCTCTTCAAACAAAGGGGCAATTTTCCTTCAGATCTGAGGTTGTGCATCTTAGGAGTAGGTTTCATGTTCGTTGAGCAAGTGGCCGTTTGCAAAAATAGGTTTTGAGAATTTTTACTGAGGTTGACTAATTTTCTCGAAAATTATTTCATTTTCCGAAACTGGACCATTTTCTTGGACCCAAAAAGGAAAATTTTCGGTGCTCATGGCCTGACTTGCATGATTTCAAATCAAAAATTGAACAAGCGTGTTAATCTAACTCTCATATTGGTCAAAATTGTTTTAGTAGAAAAATCAAAACAAAAAATGGTCAAAATAATGAACTAGGGGCACAGTTGAGTTAGGTGTTCTGTCTTTTCCCCTTTGTCAAAATACTTGCTAGAAAGGGCACTCTACTTGCCGAAAAGGGCACCGTATTCGCCAGAAAAGGGCACAATAAAGGGCTGAAAGCTCTCTCACCCTCCAAGCAACGAGGTATCAAGCCAAGTGCGAAGCACGAACTGGAATGGGGCAAGATATTCCACTCCATCATCTGGACAGATCTTATCACATCCAAACTCCCCATCAAAGCATCATCAACCGATGTTAGCTGCAGATTTGCTACATACCCAGTTGTAGCGCAACCCTTCTATGGGAGGAATTCACTAGCTGTGAACGGAAGAAAGAGAATCTAGCAGCATGCTAGGGGCAAGAGCCCGCAACTTCCTGTTTATCCATCAACCACCCAGGGGAGGGATTGAAAAATGAGAGATTGAAGAATAGAGAGATGTGCGATGAAAGAAAAAGTAAGAAAGGGCTTTTTCAGAAAACAAGAGATTGAGTGCCAGAGTGATGTGAGAATCACAAATGAGAAAGGGTGGGAAACACTACCCGGTGAAACAGGCTTCCTGTGCATGTCTGAGTGTCGTGTCTTTTTTGTTTTATCTCGATTCTTGTTTTGAGTCGTTTCGAGTGTTACTCGATGTGTCTAGGTTGTGTGCCTTTTATTTCCTTGTTGAGTCGTTTTGCTGTGTTCAGTGGTAGGCTCAATACCTGGTCGAAAACTCATCTCTCAATTTCAAAAATAAAATCGTTTTGTGCTCTGAGTGCCGTGTCGTTCTCCACATTTGTGCAAAACAGAATTTGTTCTTTCATAAAACCGCAGGGTTCAACCCAGGTCATGTGAGAACAGTGGAACCAGGACCTATCTGAAGCTATAATGGTTCCAGACTGCAAAGCAAAAGCAAAAGAGGAAAATGTCAGGCATCTGAGTTTGTTCCAACTTCAGTAAGCTCCGAGATCGCATTCCGTATGCACCTTATCAGGCCTTGTCAATGCTCCGAAGTATGAGTGTGCCTCTACTTCAAGCTCAAGATCAAGTCTGCCTCAAGCCAGAATGGCAATCAGAAATGCTCTCTCTGAGTACCAGTTTCTTGCCAGGGTCATCTTGGCTGTGTTCATAATGAGTTCCTAGGAGACCAACTGCGACGGTGGAAACTAGAGTTCGAATGGCCGTGGCCTAGAACGCAAAGGTTCGGGATTTCCGAGACTAAAGTCTGGTTTAAATACCCAGGGGTGTATCCCCGGCTTGAAATCTGTATGGAAGCCCCATAGGTTGAGATAGCATGTATGCACCTCAATTCTGGATACTGAACCAACCTAGTCTGTCACCCCGTTGGAGAATAGGGAAAGTTGTGAATATAATCAGGAAGAAAGGCAGCATCCAAAGTGTTCTACGCGTAGAACCCTTGTCAGCATTCCAGAGCCTTTGTACTGTGAGTTGAAGGAAAAGTGTTCGAAGAGCACAAGGGGAGATCCCCGTCGGAGAAGAACGGTTCACCGCCACTCACCTCATGAGGTGCTTTCTAAAGCGCCGCTTTGTCCATTTATTGCTTTCCGTAAGCATCATGCATTGTAATGCATTGTACCTATCAAGTTTCTTTCTCAGTCATGCACGATATTGTATGTACGATTCATTCAAAGAAGTTCCGTTTAAGATCATTCATTTAGTGTAACAATCACACTTTGTTCATATTGTGTATCAATCACACACACTCGCTTTGTATCTATCACACTATGCCTACTTTGTGTATCAATCACACACATTCTCATTTTGTGTATCAATCACATTCTTTTCACTTTAGTGTATCAATCACACTTCACTCATTTTGTGTAGCTATCACACACATCCTCATTTTGTGTATCTATCATGCACATATTCACATCATCACCTTTAGTGTATCCATCACACTTGTTCACTAAGTGCATCTATCACACTTTGTGTTCACTTTTAGTGTATCAATCACACTCTGTTCACATAGTGTATCTATCACACTTTGTGTTCGCTTTTAGTGTATCCATCACACTTGTTCACTTAGTGCATCTATCACACTTTGTGTTCGCTTTTAGTGTATCAATCACACTCTGTTCACTTAGTGCATCTATCACACTTTGTGTTCGCTTTTAGTGTATCAATCACACTCTGTTCACTTAGTGCATCTATCACACTTCGTGTTCACCTTTAGTATATCAATCATACTTTTGTTCACTAAGTGCATCTATCACACTTCGTGTTCACCTTTAGTATATCAATCATACTTGTTCACTAAGTGCATCTATCACACTTCGTGTTCACACTCAGTATATCTATCATACTATGTTCACATAGTGCATCTATCACACTTTGTGTTCACTTTTAGTGTATCCATCACACTTGTTCACTTAGTGCATCTATCACACTTTGTGTTCACTTTTAGTGTATCCATCACACTTGTTCACTTAGTGCATCTATCACACTTTGTGTTCGCTTTTAGTGTATCAATCACACTCTGTTCACATAGTGCATCTATCACACTTTGTGTTCGCTTTTAGTGTATCCATCACACTTGTTCACTTAGTGCATCTATCACACTTTGTGTTCGCTTTTAGTGTATCAATCACACTCTGTTCACATAGTGCATCTATCACACTTTGTGTTCACCTTTAGTGTATCCATCACACTTGTTCACTTAGTGCATCTATCACACTTTGTGTTCGCTTTTAGTGTATCAATCACACTCTGTTCACTTAGTGCATCTATCACATTTCGTGTTCACCTTTAGTATATCCATCATACTTGTTCACTAAGTGCATCTATCACACTTCGTGTTCACCTTCAGTATATCTATCATACTTGTTCACCAAGTGCATCTATCACACTTCGTGTTCACCTTCAGTATATCAATCATACTTGTTCACTAAGTGCATCTATCACACTTTGTGTTCACGTTTAGTATATCCATCACACTCGCTTCACTTTGTGTATCTATCACACGTTCGCTTTGTGTATCTATCACGCACTCACCTAGTGTATCCATCACACTTTGCTTCATATAGTGTATCCATCACACTCGCTTCACTTTGTGTATCTATCACACGTTCGCTTTGTGTATCTATCACACACGCTCGCTTCGTGCATCAATCACACACTTCGTTCACCTTTGTGTATCTATCGCACATTTTCGTGAAGGTTCCATAATTTTCTTACATCCTTTCTGCATGAGGTATAGTTTGGTTCGAGTTTACTTGCTTGCCTAACATCCGCTTAAAATGTTGCATTTATTTTGCATAATTGCTGGTTTACAGCTCTCTTTGCATGATCATGAGTGATATCCGGCTTCGCGTAGCGTATAAGTCCAATTTTCAAACCGGCTTTGGGTAGCGTATAAGTCCAATTTTCAAATCGGCTTCGCGTAGCGTATAAGTCCAATCTTCAAACCGGCTTCGCGTAGTGTATAAGTCCAATCTTCAAACCGGCTTCGCGTAGCGTATAAGTCCAATTTTCAAACCGGCTTCGCGTAGCGTATAAGTCCAATTTTCAAACCGACTTCGCGTAGCGTATAAGTCCAATCTTCAAACCGGCTTCGCGTTGCGTATAAGTCCAATCTTCAAACCGGCTTCGCGTAGCGTATAAGTCCAATCTTCAAACCGGCTTCGCGTAGCGTATGAGTCCAATTATCAAAATCTTTCTGCATATCATTTTGCATCCTGCCCCTGAACTACGCTGGTTTGATTCCTTGCAAAGGGATACGTAGGCAGCCTGCGGGCATAACCATTTATTTATCTATACTTTGTTTGTTTGTCCAAGTCTTCGGCCTTGTCAAAAATGGGTTGTCTTTGGGCTTTGACATTCACTCCCGTCACTTCTTGACTTCCGAGTTCTGTCAAAGAGGGGCAACTGTAGACACCCCATTTTTGACCGACCTTAAGACTCAGACGTCACTGATTAAGCGCTTGGTGATATGGCATATTGTGCTCGTTCTGAGGTTTCAGAGTCTCGGCTGCGAGCCTTGCCTCCGGACTTCCGGACTCTTTTGTACTTTGCCTCGGTTCGCGAACCAGGCCCAGTTTTCTCTATTTTCTCTTCCCGAAGGAAGGGAGAGGTCTTGTAGACCATCTCTCAGTGGCCGTAGGCTACATTTCGTGGTCGTAGGCCATTTTTCCCGTTTGGAGCCCGGTTCTCGGTTTTTCGAAACTGTCGGCCGTGTGCCTCGGTTCGGGACCGCTTAACCACCTCCGTTTGCTCCAGTTTTTGGTACACACCTTATTTCCTCCCTTTTGAGGGACACTGTGGTTCTAGAGACCAACTTCGTGGTCGAACACCACCTCCGGTGCCTAACAGCCTGTTTTCGGGGCCACGAACTGCGTGTTTCGGCCCCCGAACCTCCGCTTTGCATCCGTCTTGGTTCATTTTTGGTGGAGACCTTATTTTCATTGTTAGAAAGCTTGTAGCAGGGTGGGAGGCCAGCAATTTTTCTAAAAAAATAGCTTTTTTGGTCAAAAGTGGTTCAGCATGAATCCGGGAAGGAGGAAAACATCTGCGCGGCTTCACCGAAACGGGCATAACTCTTTGCACAAAAGGAATTAAGATACGAGGCTACCACTGTTGGAAAGCTTACTTTCGGGGCTTCATTTTACAGTCAAGAATCTCCTAAGGACAAGTCCGGGCGGGGGAGATATGATCGGTTGAAGTAGGGGATCAATTCGGTTGGACCGAATCTGCGCGGCTTCACCAAAACTGGCATAACTTTTTCCACAGGAGGAATTTTAATGCAAGGTTTGCGGCATTGGAAAGCTAACTTCTGGAGCTTCATCCTAGTGGGTGGCTGGCCACTTTTCCCCTTTTTACCTGGTCGGCCGGCCACCTAAACTGGTCGGCCGGCCACCTTGCTTGGTGGCTGACCACTTTGGCCCTTTTGACCTGGCCGGCCATTCTTTCCTCTCCAAGTGTATTACAGATGTACCCTCTGTTTTCCCCCAGACCCCTGCCCGGGGGTTTGCCTTTTTGGGGGGAAATTTGAATTTGATTTTCCCCCCCATTTTTCCCTTCTCTCCCTCTATAAAACCAGCACCTCCAGCTGCATTTTAGAGGTAAACAAAATTGGTTTAGAGCCATTACATACAATCCTCTCTCTCTCTCCCTCATCCCTCATCCAAGCTCCAAAACCTTGTTTTTTTGGCCATTTTATACACCAACCCATAGCACCACACCTCCACACTCCATTTCAGCACTTTAGAAGCCATTCGCAAAGGTTGGAAGCTCAGATTTTTGGACCAAAACTTGCTGGAGGTCAGCTCTTCAAGGGTGAGTTCATTTTTTCCCTTTTCTAGCCCTTTCTTGCTTCATTTATAAGCCTTTCTTGCAAGCATTTTTGGGCTCTGACCCAAATTGTAAATAGTCTTATTTTGAGCTCATCTCCATGTTTGATCAAGGGTCTTTCTCTGTTTGAGGTCTCCTCCTCACCCTTTGTGTTTAAACTCTATTTTAGGCCTTTTTTTGCATGATATTTTAGGCTTATTTGTGAGCTGTTTTGGACTTAGTCATAAACTGTAAAATATCTTGTTTTGAGCCTCTCTTCAACATTGTTAAAGGGCTCTCATCTGTTTGAGGCCAGCAGCTATCACTTGCTTCTTTATCCCTCTTTTAAGCCTTTTTCTTGCATGACAGTTTAGTCTCACTTGTGTTTATTTTCGTGGCTTGATGTAAACTGTAAAGTGCCATATTTTGAGCCCCTCTTCAACTTTATTGAAGGACTCTTTGCCATTTGGGGCCGGCTGCTGTCCCTTGTCTCTATTCTCTCTTTTAGGGCCTTCTCTTGCATGTTGTTTTAGCCTTATTTGTGTTCATTTTTTAGACTTGTTGTGAACTGAAAAAAAGGCTTTTTTTGACATCATCTTCATGTTTTATTAAGGTTTCATTTTTTTTTGAGGTCATATGCTATCTTGTATGCTTGGTTGCCTCCCATTTTGAGCCTTACATCCTAGCCCTTGTTGCATGCTTTGTTTGGCCTTCTAGCCACTGAAATCCAGTGGATTTTCAGTGGCTTGGCTGCTGTTTTGAACCTCCAAATCAGAGGGGGTGACCCCCCTCTCACCTTGACTTGTTTGGTGGTCATTCCGGCCTTCCAAAGAGGCCCTATCTTGCATGCTTTGTTGACTGATTTTGGGGCCAATTTGGTGAGTTTTGAGACTATCATATTTGATTTTCAAAGTTGGTTTGGGGCTGCCACATGTCTATCTTGTATATGCTTAAGAATCCCTTTGTATGCCCTCTAAAGGAACCCCTCATTTGTGCATGTGTTGGCTGTATTTCCATGGTTATTTGGGCATATTTTGGCATGTTTTATTCACTGATTTTTGTTGGTTTGATGAGTTCTTACTTGCTTCATACACTTGCCATGTAAACTATGTTTGCCCGCCAAAATTGCATGCTAATTTAAGCCATCTTGCTAGCACTTTTTGGCCACACTTTAAACTGGAAAAGTTTATGTTTTGGGACTGCCTTGACTCTGTCTTCATGCTTCATGTTCAAATAATGCATGCTTTGTATAGCCATAAGTCATTCCATGTGCCTAGTTTTGAGTTTCGAGTCTCATCTCATGCATCGGGTGCCATATTGCCATGCTTCGGGGCTGTTTAGCATCATGCTTTAGTGCTGAAATTTGCTTGTTTGCATGTCATGTTCCATGCCTTACCATGCTTTGGTAGAGTGGCATTCGTGCCTTAGGTTCGGTCCTCGATTTGCGTGCATGTGTGCACGCATCTCGAGTGTCACATTTCCACCCTAATGGCCTCCTATGTGAGTGTGGCTGAGGTCCACTTGTGTTGGTGTAAGTCCATCATGCATTGCGTATGCCATTTCATTTCATAGCATTGTATATGCTAGGTTGCATGTTAGAGCATTGTGTATGCGATGTTACCTCGTGCATCGTGTATGCCATTTCATAGCATTGTGCATGTTAGGTCGTATCTTAGTTGCATTCATGCATGCCATGCATATTGCATTGTGTTTGGGATAGGAGTTAGCCCGAGCACGGGAAACGAGGGACGTTTCGTACTCCGAGTGACGGAACGTGTCTCAATTCCCAGTCACCGGCACTCCGGATTATCCATGAAGGAGTTTAGGTATTGTTGTGTTTATGTGTGAATTCATTTCATATTAAGTCGTGTAAATCGACTCCTCGGCCATCATGCATCGATATGCGTGATTGGTGGCACGAGGATCGAGGACTACGCTCCCCGTAGAGTAATCAAGCATACATATATGAAAATACATTGCTATGCCCCTTTCCTGCTCTCTGTTGCAGCAAATCAAGAATCAGTAGCCTTCCGAAGCTTGGCGCGCTTTCCAAGAACAATTGCAAACAGAGGCTAATTGGGGCATCACAGCGGATTTCCGCGCAAAGCAGCTCAAACATGCATCATCCATCATCCGGAATAGAGTCGAGGCAGTCCCTAGCTTGCATGCCACTTTACAGCTTTCCTAGTTTAATTTGTTAATTAATTAGGATTTTGTATTTATTCGGACTATAACTATTCATTTGGGACTGTATTATTTATTCGGACCCTCTGCGCGAGGGCAAGTGTTGTAATAAGTGTGTGTGTGTGTGTGTGTGATGTATGTCTTCCAACCCCACGTCTTTCTTCCCTTTTATTTACCCGCTTACGATGGTTAGATTGGGGCATGTTTCAATTAGCATACAGTATGATAGCATGTTTGCATTCATTCATCTATTTTGCATGCACCGGGCTCGGCGCATCATACTAACTGTATTTGTATTTCAATTCCGAGTTGAATACATGTTAGCTGTAGCATCCCATATGCCATGTTTAGAATAGCCGAACCTGCTATAGTTGCATTTTTGCATGTGTTGCATTAGGCATTTCTGTATAATTAGGATCATGCATGATTTCTAATCAGTTTCTGTTTTGGCTTGGAGTACTCGGTAAGTTTTACGCTTTAGCATCGTTGCATATGTGTGAGTGACTGCCATGATAGCATGCTTACCATGAGGCTATTTGCTTATGTGATATAACTGCCTGAATGCCTGTGGGTGAAGGTTGGGTTATTTGGATTGGAACAATGCATTGACTGTGAGTTTTAAGCCCACTAGATAGTGGTAAAACCATCTTTTCTAAGCCCACCTGAGGATGGCAAAATCTGCATTTTAAGCCTACTTGCGAGTAGCAAACCATCTTTCAAAAACAAACATGAAATGTTTTGTTCCAAATCAGGCGACCCGGTCTATACTTGTATGCTGTGCGCGTCACATAGTAAATCTAGGCTAATAACCGGAATAAGAATGCATAAGGTTTTCAAAATTCGATATCATGTTTAGTAGAGGCCGATCTTTGATCGGGCGAGCGGAGGTGCTCACGAAGTGACCTTCCCCAATCGTACCCAAGTTCCCGAGCCGAGGCAACTTTGGTGATGACGGACACGTGGCCTTAGGCACGAGTCAGGGTTTCCTAAATTTTCCAAAATAAAATATTTAGGTGGCGACTCTGTATCTGGCAAAGCAGTCCATGTTTGGCACTTTTTTCAAAAAATCTGTTTTCTCAAAACGATTTGCCGGATTTGGACTCTTTGGTTCAGATTAAGAACCGTGACATTTTGAGTCCTGAACTGTAGTGAGCCCAAGACGAACGGAACAGGGGACTCATTCCCTCCCGGGGCGTTCGGGGACGTCTACACAACCCCTTGATCAAACATCCCTATCTTGGAGCTAAGGTTCCTTAAGGCTTGTTTGGAGTTCCTAAAGCTGGTTTTGGTTCAGAAGAAGACTTGTTTTGCTGCTGTGCTTCAAGAGTAAGGCTTTGCCCCTTTTAAGCCTTGCGTTAACTAAGTGTTTAGCCATCTCTTTAAACTATTTTGACCTGGTTTTTCAACCATAAAAAAACTCTGATTTTGAGGTTTTAAAATAGTGGTTTAAGCCTTGTTTGGTTAGGGGGTGTTTTCCTCCCTCTATCATTTGGCTTGTAAAGCCTTTTGAGCCTTCTTTTAAGAGCTTTTGAGTCCATCTTTTTGGCCTTAAAGCCACTGAATTCCAGAGGAATTTCAGTGGTAGAAAGTTCGTTTTGAGGTTCAAAATGGGAGGGGATGGCTTCCCCTCCTTGTCTCTCTATGCCATGCCTGGTTAACACTACAAGGTAGCATGTTCTTATGGCTTATGTTAGCTTAGTTCAAGCATGTTTTTGGCCTTATTTTAACATGTTATAACTCTGTTTTTGGCTGGTTGGAGCACCTCTTGTTTGCTTCTTACACTTGTAGTGCAATCTTGCTCACTAGCCTTGTCTGCTTGATGATTTAGCCTATCATCCTAGCTTGTGTTAACTCCATCTCAGCATGTTTTTGCTAATTTTTTAGCGTGCTTTAACTCTGTTTTGGTTGGTCTTGGTCACATGTGCTTCGCTTTGTATAGCTATAGTGTAAATGGCCTTTACTAGCTTTGTGTTTCAAGGCTCTTAGCGTGCTTTACTTGAGTTATTGGCATGATATGGCATCATTTAACATGTGATTTCAGAGCATATATCATTGTCACACTCTCACATATTCCACTCTTTCAATGCTTTGGAGGGTTGTGCTTTGTGTCTTGTTTATGAGCCAACATGTGAGCATGTTTTTCTTGCCTTTTGTGCCAAAGTTTTAGCATGTTTAGGCTACTGTTTTGGCATGGTGTAGCTCTGTTTTGGGCTGGTTTGATCATTTGAGCATTGTATTGCATGCCACTAGTGTTGTGTCCTTCACTAGTTTCAATGTTTTGGCTCTTGACATGTTGTACATGAGTTGTTTGCATGTTATAGTCTTACTTGGCATGCCATCTCAGCACTAAAACATCTGCAACCTCCTTCTTTTCTTCATTTTTCAAATTGTTTTGAGGGTTGTTTGGCCTTAAGGTTGTGTTTAAGCATGAGGTAGGGTTTGTGCTCAAATGGCTTTAACCCTCTTTTAAGGATTCCTCCTAGTCAAAGGCATAATCCCTCTCATGTCCTAAACCACCATTTTGGTTGACCTTTCTCATTAGAGGACTTTCACATTGGACTTAACCGGTTAAAGGACTAATTGGTAAGCTAAAATGTGTAAACAAGAAATGGATCAAGTAAAACTTGAACAAGATAAACATGTTTGTTGCATTGCATGTGTTTGGATCGGACGTTAATCCAAACACGAGAAATGTGGGACGTTTCATACTTGAAGTGATGAAATGTGTCACATTTCTTGGTCGCCGTCACCCTTGATCATGCATGATAGGGTGGTGGCCATTTGTGTCTTATGTGAGCATTCATTAAGCTTGTACAAGCTTGGTTTTTGGGCCATCATGCATTGAGGTGCTTGATTGGTGGCTTGGGAGCCAAGTGCTGCACTCCTTTAAGCTTGAGATATGATAAGGAAGGTAGCAATACATACATTTCCTTGCAAATACACTGTCATGCCTCTGTTTGCTCTCTGTTACAGCAAAAGGAGTAATTTTAGGGAAGTAGTAGCCAACCGGCCACATGTACCAGCCGACCGGCCTTCAGTACTGGCCGATGGCCACTATTTCTAGTCGATCATCCCTCAGCATGTTCATGAGATTAAACAGAAGTAGTCTGGAAGTTGGCATAATTTTCAAAGGTCCAAAGATGTGCAAACAGAAGCATTTAGAGGCAAGGTGGTGGATTTTCGGGAGGACGCAACCGAGCATGCATGTCTTCCTCGCCCATGAGGCCATCTTTATTGCTTTATTAGCTAGTTGTAGTTAATTACATGTGCTGTAATTAATTTAGCTTGGTTCATTTTGTAATATTCTCATTAGCTTAGCATAGCTAGTTATTCGATTCGGTCTGTAATAATTAATTAGTTAGAATAGTTAATTAGTTGGTGTGTAATAAGTAGCTTAGCTTAGTATAGCTTAGCTTATTTATTCGGACCCTCCGTCGTGAGGGCGCAATGTTGTAATAAGGGTGCGTGCGTGTGTGTATGTCACGACCCAAACCTGCCCCTATAGGTTTAGCATCGTAACCGGCCAGTAATCTTGGGATTACCGAAGGCTTCTGAGACAAATTAACATAATATAAGGGGCTAGCGGAAGCAGATAACAAATATACAACGTCCATTGAGCTGTGCAGACTTATATAAGACAGAAAAATTTTAAAACTTTTTATGCACATATATACACATCATTCCTACGTCATGATATATATACAGATTAGACAAAAAGGAACTTAACCCTATTTACAAAATACACAAGACTTGTTCAACCAAACACAAAAATAAAACTTAAACTTTAGATCAATAGCAATAATCACTTGACATATCCGGAACCTCCACGGGAGGCACATAGGTTGGCTGACAAAACTGATTCTAGACAGAAGCCTCTAAGCCTGGTTATGCGCCTGATCACCTACATACATAAATAATACAGTGAGCTAAAGTCTAGTGAATAATAACAAAGTAAAGGGTTTTAATGAATGAGTCCATACAGATTCAGAAATCATAATTCAGTTTCGTATCAAAATCATACTTGCCCAGATCATATACAGAAATCATAAGTCATGCTTAAGTTTACGTGATACATCCATTAGCATTAACAGAACAGAACGCATACGCGTAAGGTTACGAATAACCAGTTCCATAAAGGAACCTCCGGATCCGGGTAACAGAATAGAAGCTGAGCCCCCATGACGGGGCCTCCAGTACGGGTAACAGAGTGCAGACAGATATAAGTTCCATAAAGGAACCTCCGATACCGGGTAACAGCCAACAGATATCACATGATGCTAAGGATGTCACGAATACATAACAGAAATTGGACAATCATTCATTGTGCAGAACATATCACTTTAGAAAACAGATTCTATTTTATCAAACAGAAAGTAGATACAGTTGAACATAACTTTACTAAGTTATTACTCACAGATGGCTGCAGAAGCAAATCAGATAGACTGGGCATATCAGGCAAATCAGGCAGACAACGGCGCGTGACCTACACAAGCACATAACATATACACATTGAAATACAATACTACTCCCTTGATCAAACTTGATTTTTCTAGTCTTTTTCCGTTTAAATAGTCCGAAGTTCTACTACGTTTATTCTTTCTCATTCAAACAAACCGGGTTCTTCTTTCACATATTCTTTCATTACTAAGCCCTTCTTTTTCAAATAGATTGATCTTTTATTTGGCTTCTTAAACAATTACCACTAGATCAATGATTCATTCTTTAACTAACTAATCTATGTTGATTGGTAGCTTATTAATCTTTGTTGAGTCATAAATCATGTCTAGAATGCCTTGGAAAGAGATGAGAATAAAAATGTGAACCAAATGCAATTTTCCAAAATATGCTGAAAATGGGTCTCCGCTCGAGCGCCACTTTGGCCGCTCGAGCAGACTGTAAAATTTGAAAAACTTCTGGGAGCTCGATTTTCACGCTCGAGCGAACAACGTAAATTATGAAAATTCTAGAATTGCAAATGAAGTTCAAATTTGATATTCAAAGTCTCAAAACATGTATTTTTAGTACACAAAAATGGAGAACCACTGTATGATTTAGTAAACACTTCCAATTAGAAAACATTCATTCAAAATCATGTTCCAATTGTCCAAATTTAGTTTTAATTCATCTTATTAATATCAACCCACAATTCTAAGATATAAATTAGGCTTTCCAATTCTTGAAATTACATGATGTATGTGTGATTGAAACTCAATTTCATATAAGACAAATAAATTCAAACCCAAAAGGGTTATTTTCAAATTAACTTCTATAATTTTGAATCTAATTCAATTTCTACACCATTTTACTAATTGCTTTTAATGTACATGAAATTGAAGTTACATGACCCTTAGAAAAATATTTGCATGTATGACATTAAGATTAAAACTAATTAATTTTCTATATTCAAAATTAAATCAATGTTTAATTTTCCATAACTTGATTTTTCTTATAAAATTTCTTCCTTCTTCTCTTCAAAACATGAAATTGTTTACCTTAAATTCCTCAAAATCCATAATGCATGTATAAAACACTTATCAAATCCAACCAATTTTACATCATCAAGCTCAATTTATAATTTGACTTCTTAATTTATATCACAATTTAATCTCAAGCTCATAAATTTTAAAATATGAATCAAATTCTAAAATCTTGAAAACTTACCATGCATGTAATGATAAACTTCAAGTATGTGATAGATGAAGAAAATCAAACTCAAATATTTAATCACAACATCAATTATTTAATTATCAAACTTAACCCAAACCTTCTACATACTTTTCTTATGTCATGAAATTAAACCCAATTACCCTTCAATTTCAGCTAAGTCTTCAAATTGATAAATTTCTTGGCAAATTCTTAAACTTTTCTTCAATTCTCCATTTTTCCTTAGCTTTTCCCTTAGCTTTCCTACTCAATTTCCAGCAAATATCTAAGGAATTGACTCTCCCTCACTCACGGTTCTCTCTCTCTCTCTCACCCACGGTTCTATCTCTCCCTCTCTTACGGTTTTGCCACGACAAATGCGAAGCACAGAATGCACTGAACAATGAATAAGTGGGTTTGCCTACTCTCTCTCCTCAAATGCATATAAAACATGAAGACTCACTAACACTCAACTTTCTAGAATTTTCTCTCAAAACCTCAACATACCAACTAATTGGGTAGAATTAAATTAGTATATAATTATATATCAGCTTAATCAAACACCATTTAATTTTAATAAATCTTAATCAACACATAATTAAATTAATTATAACAAATCATAAATCTCTCATAATTTAATTAATCTAACTGACTTCCACTAGAGCCTAATTAAATATATTTAAATTTATCAATCCGAATCAGATTTTTAATCAAACTCCCAAAAGGCTCCAAACATTAAATTAAACTTACTTTCATCCTCAATTTTGATTTTCCAAATCATTTAGGCCTTCAATTTCTGATCAGACTCCAAGTTTCCGTCAATTAAATTACATATTCAAATAGGACACTCCATAAATAAATTTAATTCGCAATAATCACAATTCTCAATCTTCATAATTTAATTAGCTTAATTAACTCCAATTTGGATCTAATTAATCGAACCTTAATTTTACTAAACTGAAACGAATGTTTAATTAAACTCCCAAATAGGTCCATAATTAAGATTAAATTGACTCAACTTCTTAATTTCACTTCTTTAAACCATTTGGACCCTTAATTTCCAATTCCCAAAATAAGCACTTAATAGAACCATAAATGAATCAATCTCCATACTTTTCGTGAATCCCATATTAAATTATAATAATCGGCACTTAAATTTCAAATTCTCTTAATTAATCAAGTACTAATCATTATACGTGTTAGGGTCGTTACAGTGTATGTCTTCCAACCCCACGTCTTTCTCCCTTTTATTTAACTGCTTTCAATGGTTAGATTAGGGACATTTTCAATTAGCATACCTTATACTTGCATGTTTGCATTCATTCATTTGCATTGCATGCATCAGGCTCAGCGCATCATTCAAATTGCATTGTATTTCAATACTTTTTTGAATACGTGTTATCAAATTGTTGCATTCATATGCCATCTTAGATAGCCGAGCCTATTTAATTACATTTTGCATGTGTTGCATTAGGCATCTTGTATAAGTTAGGATCATGCATTGCTTCTAACTAGTTTTTTATTTTGGCTTGGAGTACACTGTAAGTGTTTACGTTTTAGCATACTTGCATGAGTGTAAGTGTTGCCATGATAGCATGCTTACCATGAGACTATTTGCTTAATTGATTAACTGCATGAATATCTGTAGATGAAAGCTTTATTGCTTGAATTGGGACAATTCAATGATTATAAGTTTTAAGCCCACTTTGCGAAATGACAAATCATGTTTCAAGCCTATCATGTTTGATGGCAAATCCGCGCTTTAGCCCACTTGAGGGTGACATTTTCAAACCATTTTCGAAAACAAATATGAGTTGTTTTGCTCAAATTTTTGCGATTTTAGTCTATACTTGTATGCTGTGCGCATCACATAGTAAGTTAGCTAATAACCAGAATAAGAACACATGTGTTTGTAAAACAACATATCATGCTTAGTAGAGGCCGATCCTTTGATCGGGCAAGCAGGGGTGCTCATTTCAGGACCTTCCCCTCCCATACCCAAGTTCCTGAGTCGAGACAGCTTTGGTGATGACGAACATGTGGCCTTAAGCACGAGTCTGGGTTTCTTAAATTTTTCAAAAATAAAATATTTAGGTGGCGACTCTGTAATCTGACAAAGCAGTCCAGTTTTGGCAATATTTGATTTAAAATCTGATTTTCTAAAATGATTTGCCAGATTGGACTCTTTGGTGTTTATCAGTCTCATATTGCACTTTGTGATATTAGATTCAGAACCGTGACAGGAGTCCGAACTGTAAGAGACCAATTTGCGCCTCTCCGAAAGGAGGGCGCGCAAAAAAAGTCGAGTTTGCAACTACATTTTTAAGTAATTCAATTAAAAATGTGAACATTCAACCCTTTTAATCTGAAAATTTAACATTCAATAAAAAGTATGAACATGCTCATTTTTATTTTTTTAAATTTTTTTTTGAAAGTATGAATATTTGCATTTATTAGAAATTTTCATTTGGATAACTTATGTTCCATTTGGTCTTATGAAAATTCTTGTGACACATCAAATCTTGCGGGATACAAAAAATTACTCAATTGTCACTAGTTACATAAATGAATATAATCAAGCATAAAAATGGATATTGAAATAGATTTGGAAATTCAAAAATTGTAAATGAGATAAAATCTTGAGATTCTTTAGATTGGAAGGCACTAATTTAGGGACACAAAAAGCATTTTGGATATGAAGACATTAATTTAGGGATACAGAATTAGTTTGAATACATTATTCAAAGAAGTTAACAGTGAAGAAGCATCCTGATTATTTGAAATTAAATGGTTTAAAAATGTAGGGTGTGTTTGGTTTGGTTTTGGGAGATAAATTTTCAAAAAAAATTTTGGAGAAAGAGTTTAGAAATTTTTTTGGTTTGTTTGGTTGCATATTTTGGAAATAGTTTTGGAGTATGAGAGTTTGGGATGATTTGATATTTTGTTGTAATTGAGTAAATGTGTATGAGAAAAAAAGTAATTAAGAAGGAGAGAGGAGAGAGAAAAAGTGATTAATTAATGTGTAGGAGAAAGAAAATGATTTTGGAATTTTTTTTTTTCCAAAATCACTAAACCAAACAAAATTTTAGAAAATTATCTCCAAGATTTATTTCTTAAAAACAAACCAAATAAGGCCGTAGTGTTTAAAAATATGAATATTCACACATTTTATAACAACAAAATATAACCTTTTGGGAAGCATAAAATTTTAAGTGTGAATATTTATACTTAATTTTGTAACACAAAAATTGTAAGTGTAAAAAATTCACATTCTTAAATACTATTACATTTTTAAACCATGTCATTAAAAATGTGAATATTCATACTTTTCATAAATAAATAAAAATATAAATTTTTAGGAAGTTTAAACTTGTAACTATGAATATTCATATTTAAATTTATCACAAAAAAACTATAATTGTAAAACTTCACATTTTTTTAACATTCAATTAAAAATGTGAACGTTCATACTTTTTTACTTAAAAAATAAATCTTCAATAAAACGTGTGAGTTCACTTGAAAAAAAATTATTCAATAAAAAATGTGAACGTTTATATTTTTTTACCTTACGGAAGATCAAATCTATTAGTGTCGACACTCACCTTAACATCTCTCCATAGCCTGTAACATCTCTCCATAGCATGTAATGAAGAACATGGAAGGGTAAGAAAAGTTATGAAATAGCACACGAATTAAAAAAATAAAATAAAAAAATCCCATGTTACATACTAATTTCTCTCGATTCACACACTTAAACAAAATTTTTTCTTAATACAGTTTTATCTTAGAATAAAAATACCATAATACTCTTATATTCTTTCATTGAAATCCTAATTCTAAAATTGCCAACGCCTGCCAACGCCACCTTCTCATTCACCAGCCCCTTTCATCACCTCTTTTTCCTTTCGCCTGCGACCATCTTCCTTTACGAACCATACACTCCCATAAGCCCTTGCCACAAACCATTCACTTTTGAGGTCTAGGGTAGGAGGGGATGTGTTAGGAGTGACGGGTGACGGAGGGGCTGAGAGTTGTGACAACAACAATGAAATGGTGGGTGGATGAAAGAAAAATTAAGATTTTGAAATTTAACATATAGATTTTATTGAAATAAAAAGATGTGTCCTGATATTTTTTTTACTTTTTTATGTGTATACTGAGAATATTTTCATTAAATGTGTGTACTAAGAAAAATTTATTTGTAAAAATACAATTACGCGTGATATATTTATGAATAAATAGGATTTATTAAGTCATAAGAATTTCCATAGAATCGACAATAGATAAGTTCTCAAAATGTAATTTTCTAGTAATTTTCTCGTTAATTAATTTTCAGTTAAAAAAATATAATTTCAAGCATTAAATTATACTCCAACACCACTTAATTATTTAAAAAAAAAAAAAAAAAATCACTACTGAAGTAACCGTATCATTTTCATAAATGTATGCCCCAAAATCAAACTAAGGGGTTGTTTGGGATGACCCAAATAAGTGCACTTTTTGTCTTTTTACGAAAAGATATGCAGAAAAATAGAGAGGTGATGTGATGAAAAAAAGATAAAAAGATAAAAAGATGGATTATTTTTGAGTTGCCAAACTTGGCCTAAAGTAATAAAAATAAAAATAAAAAAGTATATTTGGTTCAATTCTCAATGTTTCTATGTTGGACATCCAAGTCACAGTCACTCACATAATCTGAGAGAGAGTCGCAATCTCAAAATTCCTCACACACGACTCTCTCACAATCCCTGGCAATATGGTGATGGCGATGGAGATTTGGGCTTCGTGGACGGGATGGCGATACCGATTTTAGGTAGGCCGACTTCTCACCCACTGTAGAAACTTCTGTGAAATTTTGATTTCTTGTGTTATTTTTGTTGCTGATTTTCTTGATTTCTTGATTATTTTTTTGGGAAATTGCGTTTGTTGATTGTTGTGTTATTGGTGTTTGAATGTTGATTCTGGTTGTTTTGTATTATTTTAGCTTTGGCAGTGTGTGATTTTCTCTTCTTGGTTGTTGAGAAACTCCAATTGGATGTATTTTAGTTGCTCCTGTTGGGTGTGTATTACCAGGAAAGATAGGGGTATTCAGTTGGCTTACCCCATTATAGCCTAAGAAGCATAGATATGGATACAGTGATATGACAAAACTTAAGAAAATAGGATATAGTTACTGCTGGTATACATTTGTAAAAAATATATATTTTAAAATTATTAATAGTGAGTTACATATAAGCTAAAGAATGTTGAAAAATTACATGTATTTTTATAATGCAAAATACTAACCTTTAAGAATTAGGTATTAATTTAAGTTAGTGGCTTGTTTACCTTTTAAATTTTTAATAAGTCTTGCAAATATTTTATTTCAATATGAAGTCTAATATATTTATATTATAATAATAAAACAATTCACAACTTGTTCCTATGCTTTTCTCTTTGGCACTAGTACAAAATGTTGTATTTAATTTTACTTGCTTATTTATTTATTGGTATTTAATTTTACTATTGTTATATCCTTTTGTTAATCCTTACTTTATAGGGGATATGCATGAAACAATTAGGATACTTGACTTGGAGTATTCGATACTTCAAAATTAAGTATCCGATACTCTAAAATTAATGAAAAATTAATTAAGAAGTATCCGATACTTTTAATAAGTATCCGATATCTATTTGCGAGTATCCAAGTAGCATCGGTATCCAATATAGATACAATATGCATATGTCACCCTATTTGAAGTATCCGTACTTCATAAATTATAGCACATAAGTGGAGAGCACACTTTCGCTCAAAGCTACTATATTTTAGAAATGGAAGCTGTTTTAGCTACCCAGTGGAGTTGCTCTTACCTCCCACTAGGTCTCTCATGATCTGTAAGAGCATCTCCAAGGAAGGAGGCAAAAGAGCATCTTGAGGTGTTTTTGCTAGTGCAACTGATTTTTTCCTCCTCGAAAGGACTATGCATAAAATGCCCATTTTGATTTTGGCTATCCACAACTAGCTAGCCTTCATTGAGAGGCAAAAGGATTTCCTGCTAAAATTGCTTGCTCCCTCCATCGTTTGAAAATATTTTTTATAATAATAATTTAATATATTTTAAAAAATAATAATTTAATTATTTATTTAAAAAAAATATTTGCAAATGTGACATCAATATATGCAACATGTCATAAAAAGATTATTTATTCATTTATCTATGCTTAGGGTTGACCATTGATTCAATAGTTAAGACTTGGACTAATAACCTTAAGGTTATGAGTTCAAGTCTTGGGACCACCACTTTGTGCATTGTGCCAAAGGTTAGGCATGTACTCAATCTTTCCCCTCCCAAAAACACATTAATGTATAGTAATTGGGCGTTGTTTTTTTATTCATTTATCTATGCTTATAATATTTTTCTTTTAAAAATTAGTTAAATTAGTTTGATTGATTAGCTAAAATAAAGAGTGGTTGGAGTGCACACTAGCTAAATTAGTTGGGCAAAATAAAGAGGGTATTTTTCTGTGTACTTTTGCAAGGCATTTTGCCTCTTACCCTTGGAGTTGCTTTAACTTTGAAATAGTGTCTAAATAGGAGTATTATGCACCAAATACGGTCTTAATGAGGAGCTCACTTCTTAGATATCACCATTGTTGGGTCTCCATCTTGCAATGGTAATTTCCTTTAATTCATACAGTAACCCCTCTCATTCATCTGCCTTCATAGACACTTTGAATAGCCATATAAACACTTCTATTGCTTACAATGGTAGTATGAACCTCTATTGGATGAGTAAAACTTTAATACGATGGTGATACTATGTCATGGCATGTATATGGTATCACCACCCAATAATAAATTAATATGTGCGCATACTGAGCTCCACTAAGCAGATGTAGTAGTTGTTGGATTGTATTGTATTTGGTAATTTAATATGGACTAGTGCTCTCTCTATGTTAAATGGACTCGGGTATAGGTGTTGAGTGTGTATCTAAACGTTGGACCCATCAAACCTCAAATTTAACGATATGTGGACTCGCCAAAAAAAAAAAAAAAAAAAAAAAAGGTTATATTTTTATTCTATTGTTTTGGATGAAATGGTGTTATATGTCAAATAGGGATTTTACTCATTTTATAGCAATTATATAACAATATATACTTATAATGATAGTGTTGAATATAAATATATAAGAAGTGTCTAATGGAAAGTATCGGACATATATTACATACTTTTGTCCAAGTAATATAGATATACATATCAGTGATGAAGTGGTGTCACTGATATACTAATTCTTAGGACCTCTCTTCTACCATCCCCATCATGGAGTTAGTTGAAGCCATCTTGTTGTGTGAAAGAGAACTATTAACCAAAGAAACAGTGCCTTCTCTTGTTTATCATCCATGGACATTGCAAAATGCAAACTTGAAAAAGATGACAAAAAACAGTTAAAAGAATTAGATTCAAAGCATCATTCAAAACAAAAGCACCAATCTATGAAAACTAGTTATCTCTTCTTTTTTTTTAATTTGTGTTTTGGTGAGGTCAAGGCTTCTCTAGTTGACCAAAAATTGATCTGATTCAATTGTTTCATGCTTTCTCAACTTTGAATATATATATATATATATATATTTTAACTTGATCAGATTTTCATGATAATGTTGAGTGCCTGAGAGAATTTCAGTGCACAATCCTGCTTATCGATTTGACTAAAGTCTATGAGGCATAGAGACAGATACAGAATACTGATGTAATACAATACAAATATGGTGATATAACTAACTAGGACTAACTGCTCAGTTGGTTAGAATCTTTGTACCTCTCTAACAAGTCAAGGGTTTAACTCTTGCCACATGCAAGCCTCCCCCTCCTCCAAACTACTGTGCCTAATGTACCAATAAAAAAAAAATGGTCAGAAACTTCTATAATTTTCTAATGCAAGATGCTAAACTTTAGGTATTAGTCAATTTACTTTTAAATTTTTAATATATCCACAGCTTACCCTTGTAGTTTTCCCTTCGCACTGAAATGTTACATGTGAAAATTTTATATGCATGTAGGTCAACCTTAAAATTTAAGGCCCAGGCCTAAGACTAGGACCATGGGCTTTGACTGGTCAAAAGGGTGGGCTTAGGCCAGCCCATTCTAGATCCTAAAGCCCAAGCCCTGCCTATAGTCATAAAAATATGGGCTTAGGTCCGAGCATGGCCAATTTGGCCCTAATTTGGACCCTAAATTAAGTTTTTATTTTTAAAATTTTTTTTTATATTAAATTTAAATTTATTGGGAAATGAATAAGGAATTATAATACAAAAATTTGGGCTTATGGACCAAATTTTGGGCTGGGCTTTGGGTATCCCATCGAGCCGGATTAATGGTTGGGTCATAAATTCTATCCTATAGGTATAGGAGCTGATTGTGAATTCCGTACCTGTGGTTTTGCAAGTGATGAAGGTTGGTCTTTTGCATTGATAGATGAGGTGGTTATGTCTTACAAATGAAAATAGAGGCGGGGTTCTTCAATATGTATTTCTTCGTCTATAGTTGTATCATTTTCGTTGTCAGGGATATTTTCACTGTGTTTGATGGGTGTTAGCATCCTGCTAACAATCTTTTTGTGGATGAGGGGTGGGGGTGGATATGCAAATGCTAACTTGGCGTGTTTTCAAACTATGTCGGATGCTCGTAGTCATGATGCTATATGTTTTTTGTATCTATCCCATGAATTGCAGCTTTGTTGCTATTTATCCTCACAAGTGGCAAAAATAATGGACAATTGAATATTAATTGATAATCTTCCTTACTATCTTCGCATGTATATTCACCCTTTCTAGGCTCAAATAAGTTCATCTCCATTATTTCAAAATTTTACATACTATATAATGTTTCTTGTAATTAATCATCCCAATTATATGTATCACTGATCTCGATCTAAACATTGTTCAACAACTTCAAAGAGCACACATGAATGTGGGAGAGAGAACTGATTAGCATACTATGCATCCAGCCTTAAAATGAAATAAGTGGACTAGATTTATTCTAAGTGAGCCTCACATCACACCAAATTTGAATCTACATCATACACTTACATTTCAAGGTACAAATTTTTTTCTAAAAATTGATATATTGCAGTATTCTATTTTAGTCGAAATTTTTTTTAAAATTATTTTTGACGTATATGTATACAAAAAAGTACAAAAGAGTCCATCAACAATACTGCGATATTCTTGCTCATTAGAATTTGAAAGTAAAACTTTCATCAAAATTAACCCTGAACTTCCTCAATCCACATCCTCTTTGCATGGTTAAATTATGAATAAATTTTATGGGTAATGCTAAAGATTCCTAAAATACCACCCTTAAATTTATCCACACTGGTGTGGCATTGGGTTGGGTCTTCATTGATTTATTCCTAAATAAATCAATAGCTGACATGCAACAACTCGTCATTGGAGATAAATTTAGAGTCTATGGTTTATAGGTCTTAAGCATTTTTCAAAATAATAGTCTACAATTCTAACTAATTTTAAAAATAAAATAGGATATAATGGTTCTCATAATGATATTGACTAAATAAATCCTATAACAGAAAACTACTTTTCTAGAATGATATTCCACTTTAATTATGTGATCACATATTTGATTTTAAGTATAAGAATTTGAGGAAAGTAATCTGGGAGGCTTTATTTTTTGCTAGTTTGTGGTCCTTAAGAGAGTGGCAAGGAATGATTTGGTTTTCAATAATAAGAATTCTAATTGGGAAGATATTGTGGAACCCTTAAAGAAATGGTTGCAATTTGAGTCAAGTACTAAAAAAATGTTTTTCACTTTTCTATTTGATTTTGTCAAATACATTGCAGGTGTTTGAGAATTGATGCATAAGGTAGCAGGTGGGTTGATTAGGATTGTTTTGGATATCAATGAATGACAGTTGACTGTTGTTAAGGTATTGTTGTGGTGCTTGGTGATTCCCTGTGTTTTGGGATGTGGTGCTTTATAATTTTGAGCTTTGGCTTTCCGACACTTATTAAGTGTGTTTAGTTTGAGTTTTCTGGATTAAGTTTTTTGAAAATTGAATTTTTGGTTTTCGTATTTTTTTGTTTTTAGTGAATATTTTTAAAATTTTAAACATTTTTTTTTTACTTTTTTAGATGCGCATTACTTAGATGTATCTAAAAAGTAAAAAATTTGTGAAAAAATATTTTAAAAAATTAATAAATACATAAAAATACAAAAAATGTACTGAATTCTTGTATTTTTTTTTTGTATTTTTGGTATTTAGTGAATTTTTAAAAAAAATTTTTTACAATTTTTTTACTTTTTAGGTGTATTTATGTTAGGTGTGTCTTAAAAGTAAAAAAAATGCTTAAAATATTAAAAAAATTCAGTAAAAACCAAAAAACATGGAAAATAAGAAAGTAGAATTTTCTGAAAAGTGTTTTTGAAAAAATGGAACAAAGCAAAATGTTTTTGGAAGGGTTGTTTGATTACTTGTTCTTTATGAAGCACGGATAATTCTAAAAGGGCAACTTATCTGTATCGTATCCGTATTGGATATTGATACTACTTGGATACTCGTAGATACATATCGGATACTTATTAAAAGTTTCGGATATTTCTTAATTAATTTTTCATTAATTTTGAAGTATCGGATATTCCAAATCATGTATTACTTTTGCGAAATTAGAATTGTAGTATTTCTTACATACTATTATAATATAATATAATTGCGAGGATAAATACAAGAATATTTTTTCAATACTTTGCTTAGTTCTTTGATAAGAACATAGTGAATTAAAGTAATATAATTTGTCAAATTGATTTATTCTTATTGTATCATGCTCATCCCTTATAACTACATAGAAAGTAAGAATTATAAAATAAAATAAAATAAAATAAAATATCGCTGTTCTATTATTGTAATTAATACCTAATTCTTAAATATTAGTATTTTTCATTATAAAATTACAGTATGGTTTTTCAACATTTTTTAGCTCGTGTAACTAACGACTAATAATTTTTTTTTTAAAAAGATATCTTAGCCGTACTTGTATCATATTTTTTTAGATGTCATATCACTGTATCCATATCGTATCGTATCTGTATCTCATATTTGTATCCATGCTTCTTCGCTTGTTCTTTGATAGGGGAATATTGTTGTTGGCATCTTCTCCACTTTTCTTTGCTTTTATATATATATATAAATATTTTCTTGTTTTTGCTCACATTTTATTGGTGTAATCTCAGTGTAATCCTCTTGTACTCTTTTCAAATCATCAATAAAAGTTCTGTGCTGAGAAAAATTAATAAAAAATTGTCTCATGTAAGATGTGAATGTACACATGACTTGAAATGTTTACTTGAGAAGAACAGAACTGAAAATGCTTAAGAAGAACTGAACTTAACTGAACTGAACATCTGACTTTAGAAGAAACTGAACTGAAACTTTCTAGGTGGGCTTGAACTAGTGACCTCCATCACCCTTAACTCCTGAACAAGAAACATTATAAGGAAATGGAAGGACTGAATACAATGTTTGCAAACTAAGAAGATTATCAAAAATAAAAAAAATAAAAAAAATGAACTGTATGTGAAGAGGGGACAAAAAATAATAAACTGTACAACACCTTAATTATACTAGTCTCAGAGAAAATGTGTATAACAAGGACTAAGACCCATATTAGAAAACTTGTTTGGATTGTTATTATTTGCCTTCTTTACCTCAGGCATAGGTGCCTCAACCTTAATCAAGAATAGACAATTTAGTACCATTGGCATGGATTTAGTGATACAGGCCTTTTTCTTATTGTTTATTTCAGTGTTATTAAAGGCGATAGGTGCACCAAGGTCTCCTGGGGCCTAGGCTCAAGACGGAAGACGAGGCGCAGGCTTCACCAAAGTGAGGCACACCTTGTACGGAAAAAAATATAATTTAATATAAATAAATAATTTAGAATTCAACATAAACAAAATGAAATGTTAAACATTTAGTGTTTTTTGGAGATTAGGAATTAGGACTAATTTTTCTTCTATCATTCATTTGGGGTTGAATGCCCTATGTATTGACATCTATAATAAGAGTAGGGATTTTCTGTAACTTCATCATATTAAATCAATTGTCAGATTTTAAACAAAATCAATTAAAGTAACAATAAAAAGAGCCCTTAAGACCCAAGCCTTGGGCCAATCAGGCCCCTTATCACAGTCATCTAGCCTGAAACACTACAAGTGGGGGTATTCACGGGTCGGTTTGGACCGGTTTCACTATCAACTCGCCACCCAAACCGACCATCATGGGTAGGAGAATTTAACATCCGATTTCGACCGTAGACAGTTTGAAATCGCAAGCATCAGGCCTTACGGTTTGTCGGTCAGAATCGGTTGAATTCTCGGGTGATTTTTCCATCAACAGCTTATCCTCCTCTTGCGCATAGACAAATATACATACAGACAGATTTGTGAAAGACAAGGAAAGTAAGAAGAGGGTTGTGGTATGTTGTTGACATTCATAGCTTTTCGATCTAATCCAAGAGCATCAAAACAGAGCGATCTGGATAATGGTTGTTGATGACCGAATGGATCTGGATGCAATAAACCATCAGAATCGGAGAGGGGTTTAAAGAGAGTGTGTTTGGAGAGAGAGAGAGAGAGAGAGAGAGAGAGAGAGAGGGGCGGCATTACAGTTCTGCGAGAAAAAATGAAGAGTGAACAGTAGACAAACAACAGTACATAAAACATGTATATCATAACATCATGTATATATGATGATGTGGCTATAATCATATGTATTAAATATATATATACAATTAATCACATGGATCCATGTATTGAAAATATCAATCTGTCTGTGCTATAGGGTTAGGCACTAGACTACCTTACTATTGGTCAAATATTTATTAAGAGTTTTTTTTTTTTTTTTTTTTTTTTCTTGCATTTGAAATGTGAAACGAAAGGGAAAAGAAAGGTTTGACCTTTTTTTTTAGCCATGTGCTACTTTTTTTGTAATTGATACAGAGACTCAGAGTTTTGATTATTATTATCACGTGAAATCAATCTGACTGTGCTATAGGGTTAGGCACTAGACTACCTTACTATTGGTCAAATGTTTATTAAGTTTTTTTTTTTTTTTTCTTGCATTTGAAATGGGAAACGAAAGGGAAAAGAAAGGTCTGACCTTTTTTTTTTGAGCCATGTGCTACTTTTTCTGTAACTGATACAGAGACTCAGAGTTTTGATTATTATTATCACGTGAAGAGTGAAGATATTTAATTTCTATAAGCCTATTAGACTATTTTTCAAGCGATTTGGATTTAGTTGGTTCCCAAGGAACACCGTAAACCGACCGAAACATTGATAAATTTTACATACAAGGACCGAGCCGATTGTGAAGGCTTTTCGAAACCGACCATAATCATTCGGTTCGGTTCGGTTCGGTTCGGATTGGTTGTTTTCATCGGGTGATTCGATTTTTTGAACACCCCTAACTACAAGGCGCAAAACTTGGGCTTGGACGGGACTTGGACCTAGGCACACGCCTAGGTGAGTCTTATCGAAGTTGCTTGGCCTAGAACACTACAAGGTGCAAACCTTGGGCCTTGATGAGACTTGGGCCTAGGTGCATGCCTAGGCGCGCCTTTAATGACACTGGTTTATTTCCATTTCTTGCATGCAAAGTATGATAAAGAGCATTGAAAAATTTGGAAATCCCCTAGATATTGATTTGTGATTATGTATCAATTTTAAGCAGTATATAACAATCCCAATCAAACAATCAAGACAAATCAACACAACGATTTTAATGTGAAAAACCACAATTGGAGTACCTCCAATTGTGATAAAAAAACCACGGGCAACAGCTATAAAACAATCCACTAAGAAGATATAAAGGAATTATACAGGTATACTCTCAATTACCTATCGAATCCATGCTCGAATTGAACCAACCCATATGTGCCTCTTCTAGCCCCGTCTTCACCTTGGAATTGTCTTGACGATGAGCCACTCCAGAATCCACCAAAGCTTCAGGCTCGAATTCTTCAGAATCCATCGAAGAACAACTCTCTCTTTTGTATAGAATAAACAAACAATCCTTTGATGTATCCTTCTTAAACCATGAGTTAAATACTCAATGAAACATCAAAGAAAACTAGCAACATAGCCCCAGATATAAACCCTAGAACCCAAGAAAAAGATCTGGAGGCGTAACCCTAGATTTGGAGCAACAAGCGAATTTATAGAATCTGAAATCGCGAGGTCCGCTCGAGCGTGGGAATTGACGCTCGAGCGAGGACTCTATATGACGTGTTCCAAACCAGGATGTACGCTCGAGCGGGAAAAGGGACGCTCCAGCGTGAAAACACGGATCACAGTATATTTGCAGACTCGCCAAACTTCTGGAACTCAGCATTCTCTGCTCGAGCGGGGGAATGTCCGCTCGAGCGGACAGGCAACTTTGAATGTATTTTTGCATTTTGCTTCGGGGGCGTTGCCCCTCGACCCCGCCCGGGCGCTGCCTCCTGGACTCCCGCGAGCTGACCGGGCAGCTCAATCCCCGTCATAATCAGCGAAGTGGCAATCTTAAAAGAATTAACATCACAAAACTTCTCTGCAAGGCATAATTTGGGTTGGATTTACATCTAAAAACTCATAGCCTCACTGAAATAAAAAGTGCGAAAATAAATACAACTTAAAGGAGTTTTGTCAAACGGGATTTCCAAGAATAAAAACCTAACAATTAACAAATAAAGTTCCAAGAGAGATACTGTCTGTACAGAGGCAAACTTTGGTGAACGCTTAGTAGCAGGAACCTTCTATTCGAGTGGTGTTTCTTACTAAGAAATGCGATTCTGTGCTCCCAAGTAAGAAACTCGCTCCCGTCAATAAGGAAACTCGCTCTCAATTGAGATAGAAATCTCTCAAACTTACAAATTTCATAGAAATAAAAGAAAAACAACTTAAACTTATTCTAATAGTTTCTATTTATATAATATTTATTTATACTTAACAAAGATAATTTGTAATTGACATAAATCTCTAATATATATTTATATTTTAATACATATACTACAACTAAGCAACAGAAAATAATTGTTAGAATATCTTTATATATTTAATAAATAAATATATACACGCTCCCATAGCTGCTCCCAACATAAGAAATTTCTATTTTCCCTCGCTTCTCCGTCCCCGCTCCCACTTCCACTCCAGCCCCCGGCCCCACTTTGTGTAACTAAGGTTCAACGACCCATCTCAATGCTTGTGTAGGTTATCGAGGCCCCACCAGTACTAATTGTTGATGTACTAGGTAGGTTATACATGGGAACTGGCATCTTCATTGGAAGATTTGGCATTGCTGCCTCAAAATGAAGCACTTGAATAGCTTGCCTTATTGATGGCCTCAGACTTTGGTCAGGATGAGCACACCACAGGCCAACAATCATCAAACACTCTGCCTGCTTCACCTCAAAATTCATATTAATCTTCTCATCTACAGCTGAAAGAAGTTGCCCTCTTCCATAGAGCTCCCAAATCCTCTCCACTAACCCAGTCTGAGACTCTTCATCTCTGGGATCTACCGATTTTCTCCCAGCAGCAATTTCTAATATAACCACCCCAAAGCTAAAAACATCGGTCTCTTTACTTGCCTTGCCTGTACTTATGTATTCTGGTGCCAAGTAGCCTAAAGTTCCAGCCAAACCGGTTGTTTGGGGGCCTAATTCATGGTCCATAAGACGAGCTAAGCCAAAGTCTCCAAGCTTGACATTGAAGTTTGAATCCAGCATTATATTGCTCGACTTGATATCCCGATGGACCACACATTGCTCCCATTCCTCATGTAGATAGAGCAATGCAGAGGCCAAACCAAGAGCTATCTTGTGTCTCAAGGCCCAAGTGAGAGGACTCTTCTTGCCAAAGAGGTGAGCGTCAAGGCTTCCATTTGACATAAACTCATAGACAAGAAGAAACTCACCTTTGTCATGGCACCAACCCATGAGCTGCACCAAATTCCGGTGTCTCAATTGGCTGATAATCTTCACCTCAGTTATGTACTCCTTTTTCCCTTGTTTAGACCCTCTTGAGATTTTCTTCACAGCTACAGTCATATCTAAATCACTAAAGTACCCCTTGTAAACGCAACCAAATCCTCCTTCTCCCAATTTTCTTTGGCCAGAGAAGTTGTTAGTAGCTGAAACAAGATCTATGTAAGAGAACCTTCTTGGTCCAGCACCTCTTTCAAGATCATCATTGATCGATGTCAAGTTAGTCGACTCCGCTGTTTCCCTTCTATTATGTCTCCTTTTCCACAAAATTATAGATGTTATGATCCCCCCAAAAATCAAAACACCCACTGAAACTGTTAGGCCTACTATTAATCCAATCTTTTTCCCCTTCTTTGTGCTTGTGTCTTTTGTATCCAAACTTGACCTAAACTCCCATGATTCAAGCGTGTGACGCTCTACGTTCTGACCGGTAGCAGCTGCAAATCCAACCTTGACCCACTCTGGTAGAACCTCCTTTAGGTCAATTTGGTAAGAAAGACTTGAATTCCCTTGAAAATTAGGGTTTACCTGATAGGACCAGAACACACTCAAATTCTTAGTAGTGGCATTGTAAGTAATCCAAGCATCGGCTGTATCTCCACTATGCAAGCTAGCATTCCAAGGGGTGGTAATGGCTGATGCAATGGAATTGTTATTGATCCCAACATGCTCATATGAAGGATCCCATTCAGGATTTGGAAAGGAATCGAACTCGACCACAACTATTTGGTTCCGGGATGAATCACTAGTTGTGGTATTGAACAGTCCTAGGAAGCCACCTGCCGAGTTTGGTGGGATATGGAAATCAACAGGAGCAAGGAAGAATGCAATCCCGTGACCATAGTTGCTAAGCCCTTGGGTATTGATGATGAAGGAGAAATGGGTGGTGAAGTCAGAGACCTTTCCAGTGTTGGAGTCCCAGAGCCGCACACTCTCTGCATAGGTGGCCCAGCCAACACGATAGAGATAATTGATTTTGTTGAATTCAATGGCTCCAACAGAAGGTACTGCATCTCCTTCATAGACTATGTTGGTTGCATCAGGATCAAAGCGAGGTATCTGGAAATAAACTGAACTTGCCAAGGGAAGAAGAAAGAAGAAAAAAGAGGAGGAGAAGAAGAGAATAATATGAGCATTTGGAGATGTAAATGAAGTTGGAATGTTGTAGAAAGAGATGGCCATGATTGACAATTGGGACTAGTAGTTGAGCAAGGTCATGATATACTGGCTCTTGAACTTTGTAGAACTTTTATACTGAAACTAGCTATAGCCTAAATTTATTTAATAATTTCGTTTTGTTTAGGTATTTGAGGCTCTTTGTCTAGTCTAGTCGTCAGGTACATATAGAGTCCTTTGTCCTACAGTTATACCCAATCATCGGGATAGGTCCTACAATGGTCGGCAAGAGGATCAAGTACTTCATGTGATTCGAGCGCATGTCACTCAGCTGACCCGTTCAATTAGCTATAATCTAAATCTTGATGGTCAAGTTTCACCTACTAGATTATTCAATACCTAGAAGAAGCTTCATTGAAAGGGAAGCATATTTATTCAATACCTAGAAGAAGCTTCAATGAAAGGGAAGCATATATCTGAAAAAATAAAGAATGACTGGAGCTTTGTAAATCCTTTGCCGGCACAACAGTGTCAACCCTAAAAAGTCAAAATAAAAAAAACAATTTAGTGATAATCTCAAACATTACTTGCACATTACTGTCCAACTAATCTGCAGAAAACTAAAACATTTATTGCCGTGAAGTTCAACAAACTTAGCTGCTGTTTCTTGTGATTGAAGTTCAACTCTTTCGTTGAAATGTAATTGGTTGACGAAAACATCCAATAGTAATACAACTTGATTCAATTGTGAACAGTTCATAAGAATATAAAAAGGGACTAGACTATACAAACAAATCATCACAAAGAGTTGACCTCGAAAGGTTGGCATCTGAAAGAAGGTGCAAAATTTAGGACAGAATAATTTGCTTACTAAAATTGCATTTCTCGTCACTTTCTATAGATGAAATGGAGTCCAGTTGTGCTAGGGGCTAGTATGGTTCGGTTTAAAAGTAAATCGATGACTAAATCACTACTTAGGTCCATTAAATTTGGAACCAAACCAAATTATAAAAACCACACCGAACTAGTAACATGTATTTCAGTTCGGTTCGATTCATTTTGTAATGACGATCTTTAGAAACTTGTCGTCATTTACAATTCCAGCGGTTGGCACACGCGATACATGTGTAATTCAAGTAAGTAAAAATAATAACAAATAATAATAAAATTAATATCATAATGTGTGCTGCTCAAGTGGTAAGAGTTTTCTTTCTTAGATTAAAAGTCTTAATTTCAAGTCTTGTGCACTTCAATATTTTTTTGGGTAAGTATTTGCACTTCTATATAACTTTTTTGTTTTATTTTAACTATAGAAATGAGAGACACACGGCATAAGGAGAAGCAAGCAAATGCTTGGACACCAAGTCCAACTTCCACTTTATATTATAATAATAATAATAATATAGATAGTATAGATGATCACAAAATATTTTTGACAATCTACTAAAACATTAAATAATAATTCAATATTTTTCAAGCAATGATGGTTTAGATGAATGCTTAGAATTAGTTCTATCACAGTAAGATTAATTACTTATGTGTATACAGATATATTTGTATATAGGTTTGATTCTAAATTGAAACCTTAACTACAAAATCATGGATTAAACCATGAGGTACAATTTGCTTATTTTAAGAACTAGAACTAAACCATGCAATGGGTTCTATAATTGTAGATGTGATCCATACACTTTTTGAAAGAAATATTGCAGTTTTAAACCAATCACAAATTGTATTTTGTTTACTTAGTCTATGACGTATGACATGAAATACTTTATTAATGATTTTGTAGAAAATATTAAAAAATAATTCTATAGACACTAGCACTCGTATTAAAATTATTATAAGAACAAGAAACCATATATTATCGGTGGTCGAAAGTAATTATTCTTGGACATCTAATGATGTTTGAACAAGTGTGCTTTAGTAAGTTTTTTAATATGAAAAACTTAATATAAAAAATTAGTACATATATTGTTGCTTAATAATTGGTACACTACATCAATTTTGATGAGTTGGTTTACCATTCCATTAAAAAGATGAGAAGTGTACTAAATTACTAAATTATTGTCTTTTGCATTTGCAAAAACCCCTCTCTCCTCTCTCTTCCCTCAAACTCTCTCTCAAATTTTCTCTCCTCTTTCCATCCAAGTTCCCCCTCCATTTTTTTTTTGTTTATTCCTTTATCTAATTTCAAATATGAGATTTCCATAGAAGATCTATTCACCTGCTCCATCCTTTCCCTCTCTTAATAATACTTCTCATTCTCAACTCATTAAAGAGAAATTTTGGATAATTTTTTTTAGCCTGTAGATTTGTAGACTAATTATAATGGTGTTTTGACTTCTCTTTTGGTTTGGTGTGGTCTGGGTTGTACTGATGAAAAGGCCCGGTGCTTTCTCTTTGTAAAGGGAATCAATAAAACTATTTGCTGTTGTTTTCTTTTGTATTACTTTATGCTTCATGTTCCATCAATAAAAAAACTTCATTTCATTTTTCTTGGTGAATATAATGGTAAGAGATAAAAGACTGATTTTTTCATCAGAAATTTTCGAATGAGTTGAGAATGGGAAAGTATTGAGAGGGGGAAATGATGGAGTAGGTGAATGGATTTTCTGTGAAAATTTCAGATTTGAAATTAGAGAAAAAGAACAATAAAAAAGAAAAAGAAAAAACATTGATGGAAGGAGGAGAGAGAGTCTGAGAAAGGAGAGAGGAAAAAGTGGAGAGAATGGTTTCTGGTGGTCCAAGAGACAAGAATTTAATAATTTAATACCCTTGTCATGTTTTTAATGGAGGACGTGATGTACCTGTTACATTAAATATTCTTTTTAAAATTGACTTTACTAGTACATGTGACTTGTTGGCTATTTGTACCACATACGTCCAAAAACTAAAATTTTTAATTAGCCTTGACTAAGTGTATTGTAGGTGGTTATTAAGAGCAAATGGTATGGATTGCGGGTCCATTGTTGACTTGAACATTGGGAGTCAGAAATATATTAATTTAGGATTAATTATACTTTTCATTCATATAATTTTATTTAAATTTTATTGTAGTTCATATTATTTCATTTTAAATAATTTGATCCTTACACTTTAAGTCTAGTTGCAATTTATTTTTCTGTCTAAATTTTGTTAATTTTGTCTGTATGTATACCTTAGAAAATTGACAAGTATTCTAAAATTACTAATTTCAACCTCCAATGTAGATAGAAGGATCAAGTTAAAACTAGCCTTAAAGTGTATGAATCAAATTATTTAATTTGAAATTATAGGGATTAAAGTAAAATTTAGATCAAACTACAAGAGTAAAAAGTGTAATCAACTCAAACCATATTAACCATGAAAAAGTGCCTTGAATTTTATCCCGAAATGAAGTGTATAGTTTAGATTTAAAATTAGTAGATGTAGGCTTCACCTAGAATAATTGTGATTTATAAATTTCTGAGAATTTTTTTAAATAATTTTTCTGAGTATGTAGTATTGTTATTAATTTAAAGAGCAAAATGTATAAACACATTGATAGAAAAAAATATAAAATTACAAAAATCCAGAAGTTTGACGTACTACTTTGGAAAATTATGATAGCGTTTGGCAGAGTTTTGTAAATATGATTTGAGAATAGAGTTGTATTTTGAGTTTGTGAGTTTTGGAATTATGATTTGAATGTAGAAAATTTGTTTGGTGAATGAGTTTTGAATTGAGTGGGAAATTTTTGATGTGACATGTAATATTTGATACAAAAACTTACAATTTATAATCAAACACATAACTCAAAATTCTATTCAAAACTCATAATTTTTTTTTATTTAAACTATAAAAAATACCAGGTGCCAATTGTTAAAAAAAATAAAATAAATAATAAATAAAATAAAATAGCACTGCTTTGGTCAATTGGCTAGATGTCCAGGAGGACGACCGATTAACCCAAATTTTCCTGCCTTGCAAAGAGTTTTTAAAAGTGAGTGTAGAATTAAGTTTTGAAAACGCTAAATAAACACCACACTCAAAAGTGTGTGGAATTATATTTTGAAAGCTCTACCAAACGGATATTTTGCTCCAAGACAAACACAGATGGTGCACTACTTTGAACAACAATGATAGAGACCACTAATTTTGGAGCTCTAAAAAGATCACTAATGACATGGCACTCAATAAAAAAAAAAAAAAAATACAACACCAAGGTCAAAACATCAAATCATTCATGGTGGAGTCCACTGCCACATCATTAGTGGTAGCATTAATTAGTGCTCTCACTCATTTTTCCTACTTTGAAATAGTAGAACTTACCAATTTTTGTCTCTTTTTTAGAGATAACACAACAAATGTCCTAACATAATGGTGTAAATACTCCGGAATTACCATATTATTTGGCCATATTATAGTCAATGAGATACGGTGAAGAATTGAAATGATTGATGTTAATATTTTCTAATATTGATCATTCAGATACATGTAACATATGAAGTCATCTTTCAAACTTTGAAATTGTCAATTTTGCTCTTAATCCTGACAGCAGCTTGATTGATTGCGATTTGATTTCAAATCTCATAAGTTTATTTATTTATTTATTTATTTTAATACAAACGTATTTTTAAGAGCATTGGTTATAATGTACATTTCTTAATATTTTTTTGGGACAAAATGTATAATTATTTAAAGTATATTAATCGAGCAGTGGCGAAGATAGGAAAAGACCAAGAGGTTATGTGCTGTTGAAGCTTTAATATTTATACTAATATCCTTATATATAAAGATTGTGTTATATTGAAAATGACCATCTTATCAAATGTTACTAGCGTTGGTCATGCAATAAATGAATGTGCATGGTAGCTTTAGTAAATTTTTAGAATTTGAAAAGTGTTGGTGCATACATGCATTTATGTTATTTTAATATTAAATTTGATATATATATATATATATATTGTAGTGCATTCATGTATATATATACATCATGTGATAAAGTGTAGTTAAAGATTATATAGTAATGCAATATGATGAATTGAAAGAGTTCGAGTGTGTCATGTGAAAGTTTATGAGTCACAATTGATTTATTGTTATATTTAATATGAGGCTCTTCATGTTTTGATGGATGTGTATATATAGGAGGAAGTGTACATGAAAAATATGAGTATATATATTTTATATTGGGTTTATATAGAAATGGTTAGGGAACTTGTAAAGGTGTTTTTATGGGTAGCTTTAAACTCACTTACTTGTGCAGGGTTGGTGGAGTCAACACGACTAAAAGTCGGTTTGTTGTATCCTAGGGAAGACATGTTAATATGTGATAGTCTGTTGCATCGGGAATTGGTAGTTTTTACCAACTGAGAAGGTCTTGAATCTCCTCAAAGAGAGTGAGATTATCGCGCCTCAGTCCGATTTATTGTATATTCATATATTTAGAGATGTGATGTGTAATACATATTTAACATAGTGGACGAGGGGTAATATCTGTGGATGTAGGTGGATTTGCCAAACCTCGTAAATCTGATGTCTTCTCATGATGGTAATTTGTATCTATATTTATTTTGACTATAATTATTTATTTATTTTGGTAAATATTCTAACAAAAAGTTTTACCCCTAAAGACTAAATAGGGGTATAAATATGGCCCGACTCGGCCCATATTGGGCCTCGTGGGCTCCCACAAAATTTGGGCTGGGGCGGGCTGGGCCACGGGCCAAAAAGTTAAGCCTAGGCCCAAGGGTATACAGGCTTTGGGCGGGCCTGACTATTTTTTTTTTATTTTTTATTTTTTATACTAAAATTTTATTATTTTTTACTAAAAAAGACACAGGGCCTCAGGTCGGGTCTTGAGTGGGCCTTAAGCGGGCTGATGGGCTAGACCAGGCGGGTCGGGCCTATGGACAGAGCCGGGCTTTAAAATGATGGCCTAGGCCCGGGCCCAAACGGGCCTAAAAAGGCCAAGCCTATATCAGGCCGCCCACACGCCGCGGGCCATTTTTACATTTCTAAGGCTAAAGTGCTTTTTCCAAGAGGAACAACTCAATAAAAGATTGCCATGTGGCAGTAAAGAGAGAGGGTGAGTAACAGTGGTAGTAAGAGGGAGAGGTGAGTAAGAGTGGGTAATTTTACCAAGTCCAGAGGGTATCATTATTTGGCCCTATTTTCTTGGGGATGGTGATCAATTATGCTAGAGTCAACTTCCAAGTCAAATAAGATCCCTAAATTATACTGGTAGGTTGGCGATTGGAAGATTCTAAGGGTGAGCATGGTCCGGATTGGACCGGATTGGGATGAAATCAGGACCAATCCGTTATCTACGGTTTCTGAAAAACTGGAACCAATCAAATCCGTTTAAATCATGGAACCAATCCGAACCAATCCATTTAAACACGGATTGGATCGGTTTAGGACCACGGATTCACATAATTAAATAACAAAAAAAAAAATATATAGAACACTTTAATTTCATAAAAACATAAACATAACACTATATTTGTTCCACAATAGCAACATGTCTTTTTATAATAGCGACATACTGTTTTAGAATTTAAACAACCATAAGAAAATTGGTTTCACCATAAGTATTTAGACCATTACAAATTATAACTAAAAACTAACAAACAAAAGTAATAAAAGAAGATATTACGTGGGTTTAAGTTTGAGTTTAGATTTTTATGGAATAAGAGAAGATATTATGGGGGAGGATGTATAATAAAAATATAGACTATTTGTATACGGTCCGGATCGGTTCCAATCCGGAACCGTGGGGTTCAATCCGGAACCAATCCGTGGACTAAGGATTTTTAATTCTTCAATCCGGAACCGAACCACGGATTCAAAAAACCAATCCAAACTTACCGGATTGGACTGGACTGGATCGGATTACGGATTTCATGGATTCTTTGCTCAGCCCTAGAAGATTCATAGAGGAAAGTAGCACATGATACTCATCTAAACTAGAGGGAACTCCACTAACTCTCCCATCCAATGACCATATTTGAGATTCATAAATTGTTGCTATATACAAGGATTGTGCTTTGACCAATGGGACACATGCTAGCTATCTAAGACCCACCACCCATCAACCCAATGGTTGAGATTGCAGAAGGCACAACAACACCCATTTCTTGAGGGATACTCCATAAATGGCATTTACAAATAAGGCAACACGGACACGTGGAGCCACTGAGGTAATTAAACACCCTACTAACCAAAGTAGTAGGGAAGTTTCAAGAGGTCGTTCCTGACTTCCAAGAGGCACCCAACAATTATAAATAACCGTTTGCAAGATAGAAAAGGGCATCCAAACCAATCCAAATCAACACAACTTACATTGGCATCCATGTCATTAGCTTAGCTTAGTTCAAGGCATCAATGCTATAGTTTAGTTTAGGGCATCTGTGCCACCGACATTTGTGTTGTTCAGATTAGTTCTTGCCATCATGTTCTTGTCACAATTGTGTTCAATCCATTGTAATTCAGTTGATGTTACTTATTCTTTTTTTTTTTCCCCACTTATTTGTATTTTCAATCTGTTGGGATGCGAATTCTTGTTTGTGTTCTTCTCTTACTATAATCTCTTCCTCACTTTAAAAAAAAAAAAACCCTTAGGAATTGTATAGTTCTCTTTATTAAGGCAAGTAAAGAACCATGAGCCTTTTAGCTATAAATATGTAAGGATTCTGATAGTTTTAACTGTGGGAGTTTGGAAGAATAAAAGAGAGAGAGAGAGAGCGAGATGCTTTCTCCGTTGTGTTTGTTTTCCAAAATTGAATAAAGTTGAGTTTCTAACTTTAATATATCTCTCTGTGTGTTTTGAATTACCATCAGTAATTCTAAGAGTCTCATTCCTCCAACAAGTGGTATTAGAGCCAAACAGGTCCAGAAAATGAAATTCAAATAATAATATAAAAAAAAGCAGAGCACAATTCTGTATTTTTCTCCAAACTATATAGAATTCGAAGTTGTCAAAATTAATTTTTGAGTACATCAGAGTGTTCATCTCGTCATCAAGAGTCCAACAATACAAAAATTGAAGCCATTGGAGTATACTCACATGCTATCACACGCTCCCACAAAATCATGAGTAAGGCCCACACGCACCACGCACCATCTCAGGCGAGAAGCAGCCGTTTTCGTTGCTGACTAGAGAATATTCCAAGTGAATATTCTGTTCGCGTCAAGGTCAACCAAAGTTGACCCGCAAAGTCAGTTCTGACCCGTATTCGGTGTAGAAGACTTGACCCGTTAGATAACTACAGCGTATATAGTTGGTACGGTTGCATCCGGTTTTGCTAAAAGGTTTTTGAAATTGCAACATAACCCCAAAAGTTTCTAAAAATTCAATTTTAGCCCCAGATTATTTTGAATGTTTTTACTTAAGCCCTTGAAAATTCTAAAATTTTTACAAAGTGTGTTCCTAGCTAAATCAACCTTTCTGATAAGGCTGTTCACGGGTCGAATTGGATTGATTTTCCTATCAATCCAGCAACTGACCCAACCATGACAAGTTGAAGATATAATCAACCACTTTTGAGTGTTCATGGCTGTTATTCAACATCAATTTACTAGGAATAACCCAGTTTAGGGTTTGGCTCTTCATCATCGAGTCACGGTCACAGACAGGTTTTGGAAATTGGAATAATGGAGGTAGATGAAGGATTTTGGGAAGAGGGAAAGAGAAATAGTGTGAGAAAAAGTTGAAGAGGTGTGAGGAAGATACTGAAAAAGATGGAGAGCAAAACTTGCGTGAGAGATAGAGTAGAGGAGAGAGAGAGGGGGGGTGAATGCATGTAAGTAAGAGTGAGACAACTGAAGAGGCGCGTGAGGAAGGAAGATACAAAAAAAGAGAGAGTCACAGCAAAACACGTGAAGGAATGAGATACAATGAGGGAGAGAGAGAGAGAGAGAGAGAGAGAGAGAAGGACATCAATATCAGGCACAAGTTCTAAAAATCATATCACCTGTAACCTAATCCCTAGACTAGTCTATCAAAATCAAGTGCTAAAAGTCATTTTCACTTGTCAGGTTATAATGCTTAGGGATAAAGGGTAATATGAAAAGCCAATAGCACACATACATGAGTAAAATTATATAATATAATAAATATTGGTCGGATTGGTCTTTTTGGTTACCATATATATGAAACCGTGGCCCATCCGAAAAAATTGATTTTTTTCATTGAAAGCATCCGCTACCGTCCGTTGTTTATTGAGCAACCGTCCATGGGTTGATTTTTCGATTCGAATTAGTAGGTTTCGTCGGATGGTTCGGGTTTTTGTATAGCCTTACCTTTTGAGTTTATCCCTGAGGTCTATTTTCTATAATTCATGCTTGGAAATTGCATGTAGCTTATTTGAAGCACACAAATCGATCAATGGCCAACATGAATTGCATTTTCCTACCCCAATTTTTGAAATTGAGCAAAGAAAACTATGAGAACTGGAGTATCTAGATGCGAGTGTTACGAGCCTCACAAGATGTGTGGGACTTGGTTGACTGAGGTTATGAAGAACTGACAGGCCTTGAAAATGAAGAGAAATTGTATGAAGCCCCAACAGGTTACTTTGAGAGATGCAAGAAGAAGAGACAAGAAAGCTTTGTAGTTGCTTTATCTAGGCATTGACGAGTCAAGCTTTGAAAAGATTTCAGTCACGACAACCTCTAAAGAGGCATGGAGTATTCTTCGGAGTTCACACCGAGGAATTGAGAAGACCATGAGGATTCAACTAAGTATTAAGGAGGGAGCTCGAATTGTTGCAGATGGAGGACCATGAGTCAATTTTTGAGTACTTTACGAAGACTTTGACAATTGTGAACCAGATCAGGCGATATGGAGACAAGATGGACGACGTTTGACTAATAGAGAAGATTCTTTTATCCCTAAGTTTGAAGTTCGAACACGTAGTTGTCATAGTTGAAGACTCCAAAGAACTCAAAATCATGACCATAGATGAGTTGATGGCCACGCTGGAGATCCACGAGTAGAGGATAAACAAAAGAACTTTCGCAAGTCCCTAGAGCAAGCTCTTCAATCAAAGTTGACATTTAGAAGGAATGAAGAAGGGCAATGGAGAAAACCACAGAGAGGTGGAGGAAGAGGCCATGGATGAGGTAGAAGATGTAACGCCCCAAGCTTTATTATCCGAATACCATTAACAAATTCCTTATTAAAGTCCAATTCCATAATATAAATGCGGAAGCAAGATAATAATGAATAAACAATAAATGTTCTCTCGTACATATAGTGATGAAATAACCAATACAGTAAATTACAACGGATGCCCTTAGGCATACATTGAAGAATATACAACTGAACAAAATAAAATAAAAGGGACTAACCCCCTTTACAAAACATTGGCATTTTGCCTGCAAATATTAGGCCCCATGACCAACAATAAAAGAAGACTTCTTAATCTTGAACAATTCTTCCAACTTCACACCTAAAAAAAGGATCAACAACGTGGGATGAACAATAATGTCCAGTAAAGATCTATAGTGATCCTAAACAATAGTATCCTATAGACATATATTATCATGAATGCTCAAAGTCAAAAATATGTAAGTAGTGTTACCTTTTTATATCCAAAATATACACATAGTTCACATGCTTTACCGAGCGTAAGCCAAAAGGAAACAAAACCTATCTCAAGTTGCCACGCTTTACCGGTCATTATCTGGTATGAAACAGAACCTCCACACCACTTTACCAGGCGCTAGCTGGAAGGAGATTATAACCTATCATTCGAAGCACAATCTATTTTATCGGGTGCTAACCGGAAGGAACTTGAAACCTCTATATAGCACTTTTATCATCCATCTCATCAAGTTTCCACATCATTCTAATTTACGCAAGTTAATCAACTACACATAACATCTAAGAGTTTCTCTAGAACAATAATTACCATCCTCTACCGACGACTAATGACAAAATTTCTAAACAATAGATGACATTAAATCTTATAAATTAAAATAATATAATTCTCATAATGTTTCCCCAACTTCAATGTTATCAATATTGACAAAATTTACATCAACAATCATAATATCACATATCTCTATAATTAATCCCATCAATTCCAATCGTTAACAATTACAACATAAACCATTTTCATGGCAACCGTTTATTTGTTTCTCTTCCCTTATCACATTTCTAGTTTAACAATAATCAATGTAGCTCAACAATTATACAATAATTAACTCCTCTCATTTTCTCATAAATATTACGTTAAAAATTAGGGATTTTTACTTCAATCATCATAACCCATATTCTATTAGCTCAAATTTACATGATCAATAATAAAACACAAGATTCAACTCTTTCAATTCGAAATCCTAACTCTCATTTGCATGCATTTCGAAAATCTCTTATCAAAATACAATAGAAACTACCACACATCTATCTATAAGGATGTATTGAATAAAAGAAAAAGAAATCCTTACTTCTTGAAGAGGAGAACAATCAAGAAGAAAACTCTCAAATTTCAACATCATCGGATTTTGATCTCCACCGGTCTACACTTAGCCTTGGAATGCTCATCGATTTGGCTTGAAGAACTAGTACCAAAATCTTCTTTGATTTTGTTGGATTGAAGGATTTGTAAATTTTTAGGTGAGGGTTTAAAGAGAATAAGGGGAGAAACGAGCAAAGAGAGTGATGGAGAAAAATGATGGAAAAAAGGGGTGATTAGATTTGAGGAGATTCAGCATGAAAATAGAGGTAGAAACACGCTTTGCCGCATGTGCCGTGGTCCCTTCCCCACGTGCGGTGCCACTTGGCTGAATGCGCGATCCACTATAGAACCAAACTCTGTTGCTGCCTCACTTCGCTGCATGTGCGGGCCCCCAAACCCAGAACCCATTTTTTCCCTACACTAATCCGCATATGTGGGCCTACCTGCCACACCTGCTTAAGCCCAGTCCTTTCTGAGGTGATTCCACGTCTCCATTTTTTGTCCTTACGCTTGAAACTCAAAAATTCTAACTCACTTAAACATCAAGAAGATTAAGCCAGGTTTAGTTCTCAAACACTGACACATCACCCGACACTAGAGATTCTGAAGAAAAATGCTCAGTTCAAAAGATACACTCAAGTTAGGTCAATGGCCCAAGACATCACAGAAGAAGCCCCAACATAAGGGGCATAATTCAATAGTTGGTTAACAACAGAGGACAACAGGTGGTTGTTCTGCAAAATAGAAGAGATCAACAGATGGTTGACAATAGAGAAACAACAAATGATTGTTTCGAGAGACAAAAGTCAACAAATGGTTGATAGGAGAGGACAACAGATGGTTGCTCCACGAGGAAGAGGTCAACAGTGGGTTGACGGAAAAATAAGAGGTCATGACAGAAGCTACGTGCAATGCTATAATTGCAAAGAGTATGGTCACTATAGCAATGAGTGCACAGAAGAGGTGCAATGCTACAACTGCAACCTGTATGGACATTATAGTCATAAGTGCATGGAAGAAGCAACATATGACGAAGTTGACGAGTATGTAAACTTTGCAGAAAATGAAGAAGTTATGTTGCTCATGGCTTATAGTGATGTTGTAGAAAAAGAAAAGGATGAAGCAACGTGGAGAATCAAGATTAAGGGGGATGTTGTGAAGTAATCTTTGTTTCTCCATCGACCTAGCTAGGAGGAGGAACGAGTTTGCTAGAAACAAGGGTTGAAGGATTGCTGCATGTTACTATAGGTTTGACGGCTAAAGATTTCAAGTTTGAATGGTTTTGTTGTAGTATATTTAACGCATTCATATTATCAATGTTTAGCTTTAAATATGTGAGGATTTTGATAGTTCTAAGTGGGAGTTGAGAAAAATAAAAAAGAGTCACTACTAAAAAAAATTATTTTTTGGACCATTACAAGCCATCGCAAATAATAGAAATACATTTGCAAAAGACTTTTTGCGACGGCCTATGCGACGGCAAATGGGGGACGCGAGTGTGGGGGTGACAAATACTTTTTGTGGCTGCAAAAAAACAGTCGCAAACTATTTGCGACTGCCTAATCTACTATACCGACTGATGTTTTGCCATCGAAAAAAAAAAAAATACCTACAATGTATTAGCCACCATCTGTTTACCGTCGCAAAAAAATTAAAAAACAATGCCTACAATATTTTGGCAACCTATATTCTCATATATATATGTATGTATATATATGTTCAAATATTAAACACAATAAATGTAAAGAGATATTTGCAAAATTTTAAACATTCATGCATTATTTTCTATCTCTTCTCTAAATAAAATTCTATTGCGATAATAACGAGGAGTTCCTGAAAGAATCCTGCAAAGGTTTTCCACTTCTTGCAATTACAAAGAACATTTGAGGTTACAGTAATTCTGATTCCAAGAATACTTGCAATTACCCACCCTAACACATAAAAACTAGTGTATGGAAACAAGAAACAGGGCACTCCTTTATAGCCTTGTTATAGAATCTGGAAGCAACTCTTGAGAATACATATGTCTTTTGGTTTCATCAACTGCTTTCTGAAAACAGCGAAGTTCAAACAATCATATGAAACTGTTAGAACAACAAATCAAAAGAAAACATAATTATAGCCTTTTTGGTTTAGACCTGAACCATTCTATGTTTTGGATCTGGGTATCATTGTCTTATACAGTTGTTCATGTCTTGGCTCCCCTTATCTCTATTTGAATTTGGCTTTGGGACGTGTTGGTTACATTTGGAACAGGTTGGTAACTTGTTTTTTCAAGTTGTTGATGCCCAAAATTTTGTTCCTACGCAACGGTCTTTGTGAACCTCTAGTACTTTTGCAGGTTTGCAAAAATACTGAGAGTTTGTATTTTTCGCTCGAGCGACGGTCTTCTGTCTGTAAAACTTCTGGGAGATTGTATTCTATGCTCGAGCGAAGATTCTTGCGCTCGAGCGGAATAACATATTGTGTCTAGTCGCTCGAGCGACACTTCTTACGCTCGAGCGATCTGTGCGTATATCAGTTCGTAAACAACCACTTTTGAGTCACTTTTTCACCTCTCTCTAAACATTTCAAAACCCTAATTCCTCTCTCTCTCTCTCTCTCTCTCCCTAAAACTCATCTATTAACCTTGAATACACCTAGATCCGTTGATCTTTTCACCCTTGTCCCTTTGTTAAAAAGATAGAGCTTGACGAGGGCTTTGTTCTAATCGGTGCAAAGTTGGTTTTCAGCATCTTTGAGTTTTCTACTCTCTCTCTCTCTCTCTTGCATTTTCTAAACTTGAGGTAGGGATTCTTCACACATTCTATGAGTTTTAACTTAGTTATTTGCGATTTTTAAATAATATTGTGATTTTGGGGATTTTTGAAACAAACCTAGGGTTTTTGGTCAAAACTCAAAAGAGGGGTTTTTCTAATAATTTCATGGAAATAGTTGTGGGATTGGAAATGAGATTGAGTTGTGGTAAAATAGTTGATTTCGTTATGCAGAATTGATTTTGGAAGAAAATGGAGTTTTGCCCTAATTTTGTCAAATGATGATTTTGTACAAATTATAGAATTGGTGTTGGAAATATGAAATTGGATTGGTTTTGATGAGGATGGTGGAGTTGGATATGTATTACCATTTACATCTTAACAATTTGGAAAGTTTATCTTTATTGATAATTATTTATCTATTTAGAAATATTTATTTTGGGCTATCGGTAGAGAATAACTATGATTGTTGTAGAAATTGCATGAGAATTCGGAGAATAGAAACTATTTTCCTCATTCATTTACATTCAGCATTATCTCACGCTTATACATTGGAAATGTTTATTATTTTGAGAAAAAAAGGGTGAATCTGGGAAACATATATTGTAATGTTGAAATAAGTTGGCCTGAATGTCCATGGTGAAAGTTTTAAAAATCGCACGTATACATGGGTGCCGATCCCGCAGACAAAATTTCCGTGAAATGGCAATAGTAGTGTTTTGCTGCCAAAAGGGTTCTGTTTTGTGGTCAGAAAATTGCACTGTTTTCACCTCAGCCTCTGCTCTGTTCTATAAGGAAAATGGTACTGTCTAGCTGAAAAACGAGGCCGGCCGGCCAGAAGTGGTGGACGGCCGTACAGTATAAGTGGCAGGCCGGCCACTAATTTTGGGTTTCTCTTGCTGCAACAGAAAACAAATAGAGCACAAATAGAGCATTCTCAGGAGATGTTTGTCCACCCTACCTCTCCTTATCATCAGACAGATCAAAGGAGATGTAGGCTTGATTTGCAAGCCATTAATCGATGCAAATCCATTGCATGATGGCCCAAGAACCAAGGGATACAATCTCAATAAATGAAACTAAAGACTAACAAAACCTCTCCCTATCATGGAATTGATCAAGGGAAGTGGTTGACTTTGGAAACTTGAACAATTTTCATCACTAACAAGTATGAAATGACTCAAGATTCCATGGGTTCAATTAACGTCCGATTGAACCTTGTAGACACCCCATTTTGACCGGCCCTAAGACTTGGGCACTTTATTTTGACTACCCTCACCAAAAACATCAAATTGAAATGTTAAATTCCAAACCTCACCCATTTTGGCCATCACTCGTATTTTTGTTAATTTGTAGTGTTTTATAATTTTATGTGTGTGTATTAAATTAGGTGTGTGCATATATTTTAAGTGTGTTTTATAATTGAACTATTTTTAAAACAAAACAAAAGAAAAGTGAAAACAAAAAAATATATATATAATAAAAAATAAAAAAATATAATAAAAAAATAAAAGGAAAAAAATAAAAAAAGAATAATGTATTGTGAGTGGGGTTTTGAAAATATGAATATGAAGGGAGTGGTTGAGGAGTTGAAAAACAAAGAAAAAACAAAACATTTTCGGTGGAGGGTGGGACATTTGAATGATGATGCTCGGCGGTGGGTGAGAAAGAATAATGAAAAGCAAAAAAAAGGAAAGACCCACCTCTACGACCCATACACACAATCATCACATACAGCACATGGGGAGGGACTCACGATTGAGAGAGAGACACACATGGAGGAGGAGGAGAGGATCTAATCTCTCTCTCTCTTGAATAAAAAAGACTCACTGATGAAGAGAAGAGAAGAGGCTCGGCAATGGATGGGTAGAGGGGAGATAAAAAAATAAAAGGAGACACAACACAGGAGGACAGAGAAGGGGGACTCAGAGGCAGGCACATGAAAGATAGAGAGAATTGACTCCTCTCTCTCAGAGGGAGCTTGAGACTCAACACATACAGATATCGGGGGGAGAGGGGCTTCATAGAGGGGGAACACACGGGCAAAGGAGGAGAAGAGGACCAACCTCTCTCTCTCTTTTCTCTCTCACCTCACTGATCTCTAACAGATGCAAGCTTCACACCCATCTTCCTCACACTGAGGCACCACTGTAACACCAGCACACACCACCCACAGCTAACATACCCAGCCTCACTCTCCCTCTCAACATCTTTTTCTCTGTACCAAGACTCACCCACTCAACACATATATCACACAACACACCCATGCATGAGACCAGAGACTCTCTCTCTCAACACATACTCACACATGCCTGACACACACAGCAGCCCACACACCATGCACAAACACACACAGACAGCCGAGGGAGGAGGGACACGGGATTCACCACCCACGGGGGCACGGTCTCTCTCTTGCTCTCTCTCTCACCCACTCTCTCTTCTCTCTCTAACACGCCCATGATCACCTCCACCACCTCAATCAGACACAGCTGAGCCATGTGTCATGCAGTCTCAACCAACGCATGGCAGCAGCACTGGGGATAAGACAAAGTCGAGGGCAGAAGCTTCAATTATTCCTAGCCCTTCAAATCAGCCACCTGTCAAAGTCAGTCCAACTGGGGCAAATATCTCTATTTTGATGAAACCTGGGCCCAACGCTTTGAATATGCTTAGCCTAGCTGATTTGAGTGTCTTTCAAGGCCCAAACTCCCCGGCTTTGAATGTGACCCAAGGCCCTAGCCCATCTGGACCAGCCTAGTTCGTAACTGAACCTTCTGAAAACCCCACATCCCCTAGCAGCCCATCTTCTCAAGTCTCTAAATGTTCATGTCTATCAAGCCACAATCTATTTAGCCCATCATCAAGGCCCAATTGTGCTCCCTTGGGTATGGGAGTTTCTGAAGGTGTCCTCTCATCTGTTTTCAATTGGTTATCCCTCAAAAGGAAAGCCCAAGATGGAAATCTGGCCTTTATGAACCCAAACAAATTTCTCAAGGTGGAAAGTAGGCCAGGGGTGGGGTTTTCTCTACTCCCATTTCACGAGAAGGCTACGAAAAAGAATTGGGTACATGGGCTGAGGTGTGCAAGTCTGTTGGATGGAAGGTTTTATTTTATTTTATTTTGTTTTTATTTTGAGTGTTGTGAGGTTTTATTTTATTTTTTTCTCCTCTCTCCCTCATTCGGATCTGTAATAATTCAAGTATTGTAATAATTCCCCCACCCCGCTTCTTTCTATCCCATTCTTTTATCGCTTTCCCTAACTGTGTGTATATATATATCTGACATGCCATGCATATTCATGCTTTACATTTATGTCTCATGCATTAAGATTCGGCTATATTTACATGTGTGGATTTAATCAATTCTTCTGTGATTCTATGCGCTACCTCATGTTATTGAGATGATTCACATGTCATATTTTAGAAGCCGAATCTTTAGTGCATCTCATGAGTGAATTGCATTAGGATTCTGTATATAAGATCATGCATATTTTACTAACTTTGTTTTGTAGCTGTTCGAGGGACGTCGGTCAATCTGTGAGTTTTTATGCTTTAGCATCCCATTTGTGTGTGATTTTCTTATTATGTTTAGCATCCTACCATGTGGCTATTTGTTTAAGTGATAAACTGTCTGAATGCCTGTGGATGAAGGCTTGTTGTTTGAATTGGAATAATTCAATAAATGTACGTCTTTAAGCCCACTTGATGGTGGCAAAATCAAACCGTTTTCAAAACAAACATGAAATTGAATTGTTCCAATTTGAGCAAACTAGTCTATACTTGTATGCTTCACATAGTAAATTTTAGGATTTATTCAATAATCAGAACATAAACATATAAAGAAAATAAAAGTCATATCATGGTTTAGTAGAGGCCGATCTTTTGATCGGGTGAGCGGGGGTGCTCATTATTGACCTTCCCCTCTCATACCTAAGGTTCCGAGTCAAGCATCCTTGGTTACGACGAACAGTGGCCTTTGGCACCGAGTCATGGGTTTCCTAATTTCCCAAAATATTAGGTGGCGACTCTGAGATCTGATGACGCAGTCCATTTTTGACAAAATTGCAATAAAATGGATTTTCAATAAAAGTTGCCAAATCTGGACTCTCATCTACGTTTCACATTGCACTCGTGAAACTTGAGATCAAAGAGATCTCGGGAGTCCGAACTGTTTAACGCGCGCGGGTACCCTCCCGGGCATGTTACAAACCTCAAACCATGTTATTATCTTGTTACCTCTTTTAAGCCCCAATTTATTGCCTCTTTTAATTACCTTTCCATTCATTAGTCCATTTTGTCCAAAATGAAGATTAAGTCCACTAATGGAAAGAAGTGTCAAACAAGGATTGTTTTAGGCATGAGAGGGAGATCATGCCGTTGGTAATAAACCTCCGAAGAGATTAAACCATTAAGCACAAGGTCACCTCTCAAGCTTAAACAATACTCATTTTGGAGCAACTCTCAAAACAAAAAGAAAAAGTCAAGAAAGGAGAGAGGGTGTAGAGGTGATTAGAGGTGAATAAAAGTTTAGAAAGCTTGAAATAAATGCTATCAACTCAAATAGGGTGGTGGCTAAGGCTTAAAACACCAAACCTATGAGGACCATTACACTACAAGCATGCTACACAAGACACAAATGAAATAAACAACCTAAAACAGTTCTAAAACAGTAAAAAATAGGACTGAAATTCACATGGAAAAGCTTGAAAAAGTTAGCTACAATATTGAGGAATTTAAGCTAGTAAACAAGCATAAGGAGGGGAGGCTAACCCCTCCATTTTTTGGACCTCAAAACATCATTTTTAACCTCTGAAAACCTCCGAAATTCAGTAGTAAAAAACTCTAAAAAAGGTGGTGAAAAGATGGGAAATGCAAGGGTAAAAGCCTAGGAAGCAAGGTTCAAAGAAGGGTGGTCAACTGTTCTACTTTTAATGGCCTTAAACTACAAGCTTCAGCCCATAAAAATAGGTAAAAAAATAGCACAAAAACAACAATAAATGATGGAAATAAATAGTGGAAAGAAGCTTGGAATTATACCTCTTGAAGATGGACAACCCTTTTAGTTATAAACCATCAATTCCACACCCTCAAGAGCTGAAATTCAAGCTTGAGAACCTCAGCAAGGAACCTTAGAAATTAGGTTTATGAAGTATAGGGAGAGAGTATGTAGGTTGCAAGATAGAGAGGGAGAGAGAGATTTTTGGGAATTTTTCTTCTCAAAGTTTTTTATGACCTTATTTTATGAGAGGGAGTCATCTATATATAGAAATATATGAGACTATCTCGGAAATATCCATACAGACAGAGCTGGTGTAGTGCATGCACCTACGGAGACAGTTGGCAAAAAGATCTAGTTTTTTGACACAAGTGGCCGGCAGGCCACTAAAGGGAATGGCTATACACTAATAAGTGGCCAGCTGACAACTAGTGGGTTTGCAGGCCCCTGGGTGGTCAGGCTTGAAAAACTGCTGCTTTGGTTCAAAACTAGTGCAAGGTTTGTAGGTTTCTGAGGCTTAAATCCGAGGCTTTCTGCTGAGGAAATCGAGCGTTTGACAAGCGTATACATTCATCATTGGCGCCCAAGTCGTAAGGCCGGTCAAAAATGGGGTGTCTACATTATCCATCATCTATCCTTCACCTTGTACTTATGAATATAGTAGCATTTCTAACCATCCGGCAAAGGGAACACGTCATTCACATTCAACTTCCCCTCTTATAAGATTTCATCACAGAACATTCTACATATATTCCGGGTGAATAGCTCAGCTCCATGTCTCTCTATATCTCGCAATGGAGTAATCAATACCGGAAAAGTGTTATTTGTTTCGGCATCATCTCCAGCCTCGTTATACCTTATCCTTGCAAGAGCCCGATCATAGTGCCTAACAAATTCATATAGCTTCAATTTGTGTTGGAGGAAGGGATTGAAATAAGCATTCATACTCTCCAAGCACTGAGTGCTCTGCATTACAGCAAAGAAATGGCTACGCATATATGTCTCAAACACCCAGCTGTTGTTTTGAAGTCTAAAATTTTCGACCATTCTCGTCTAACCATCCTCAAACTTTGCCTCATCCGTTTCCATCTCCATGCACTGCTTGAAAGCATGTGCAAAGCCATTTTTGTGAACATTTGACATAGCATTTTTCCCAAGATGCCAATTACATAATTGATGTCTTGCGTCTGGAAATACTCTTCTGATTGCCTCTCGCATCGCCTTATCCCCATCTGTCAGTACGGACACAGGTGCTTTGTTGTCCATCGCCTCCATAAATGTTTCCAAAACTCATATGTATGTATCAATTGTCTCATTAACTAGCAAAACACATGCAAATATCGTGGTCGTGAAGTGGTTAGTCACATTAGCCAACATGACAAAAGGTTTCTTGTACGCATTGGTTCTGCAAGTTGAGTCAAATATGAACACATCACCAAACTTTGCGTAGTCAGCCCGCGATTTCAAATCTGCCCAGAACAGATTTTGTAACTTGTTATCCTTACACACATCATACTTATAAAAAAACGTGGGTCAACATCAAGTTTTGTACATTGGTAAACCAATGCGCCTTGCGCATCACCATCCTCAACTTCTGTTCTACGTTCGGCTTGAATATGGTTGTGCAGATCCGTACGGATGAAACTAACATTCTCATAAGACTCGAATTGATTTACCATATAGTCCATGATTTGGCTAGTCTTTACACCGATCTTGCGCATAGCCATTGCTTGAGCTTTGTCAGCGCTGTATAAACCCCGATGTGACCTCAGATACATCACACAGTGTTGTTCCGCTAATTCATGGTTGTGGTCTACGATGAAGTGAGTCACAACATACTTTCCCCTTTCACCAGCCTTTGGATCGTACCGTATGCGAAATTGTGCTTTGCAACCTACTCTTGTTAGTGCCTTGGGAGCTCTTCTCTTTTCAGCAACACGGTCCAAGTATTTTGGTAATCTCTGACCTTCCCTTGAACACAACCATAGCCTACTAACAACCTTTCCCTGTTTATTTGTGTTGAATCTCGATTTTCATATACTAAATCCCTTAGCTTTAGCATACGCGTTGTAAAAAGCTTTTCTATCTTCGACCGAATCAAATTTCTATTCCAGAACAGCACGTTCAACCTCACCAACCATGTCTTTGCGATGAGCATCATTAGCCGTTTCTTGTTTCGTATCGGCTCAGCCATCTTCAACGTTGATGTTGGTTGCTTCTTCATTGCTCGGACCAGCTTCGCAACCATGACAAGGTTCCACCCGACTTTTATTGATTAAACGAATGTCATCTGCTTCATTTGGAATGTCATAATCAACACCTTCACTTTTAACTTCTGCTGGGGCCATACTGTACATGACATTAGTACAAACAATTACTTGATGACTGAAAAATGTTAACACAAACACAAACATGACATTTTAACATGGTTGGATTGTTTGTGGAATCGCAAACACTCGATTGAGAAAGAGAGAGGTTAGTTACCGATGGAGGGGTTTCAGTTTGAACGAAGCGTAGAGGGGTTGAAGTTAGGATGAGGGTTTAGTTGAGGGAAAATCACTGAAGTGAAGAGGCCAGAGAGAGAGAGAGATAGCTCCATACTTGATATCCAATTGGAGAGAACGCCTTCACTTCAGTAATGGAACCCAACAGAGCCTTGTAGTTCCGTTGTTGCTGGAAATCAAGGGTTATACTGTTCCCTACAGAGATTCGTCAATAGAACCCAGCAGAGGCTTGTCGCTGTTAATGGAAATCAAGGGTTACACACTCAACCTTACAGAGATGAAGACAAGAAGAGGGAGAGAGAGAGAGAGAGAGAGAGTGAGGAAAGTGGGATGCAATCATGCAAACAGGAGGATTAACTGGTTGCCCCGGTTTCAAATTTTTTACGATTAAACAATTCAATGGTCTTGATCAATTATTGTAATCTAACAGCTAAAAATTAGGTTGCATATGGTGTGCAACCTTAAGGGGGTTGCACACTTAAACAATCCCTTTAAAGCAGTATAATTTGTCAAATTGATTTATTCTTATTGTATCATGCACATCCCTTATAACTACATAGAAAGTAAGAATTAGAAAATAAATTAAAATTAAATATCGTTGTTCTATTATTGTAATTAATACCTAATTCTTAAATATTAGTTTTTTTCATTATAAAATTACAGTATGGTTTTTCAACATTTTTTAGCTCATGTGTAACTGACCACTAATAATTTTTTTTAAAAAAAAGATATCTTGGCCGTACTTGTATCCTATTTTTTTAGATGTCATATCACTGTATCCATATCATATCGTATCTGTATCTCGTATTTGTATCCATGCTTCTTAGCTTGTTCTTTGATAGGGGAGTATTGTTGTTGGCATCTTCTCTACTATTCTTTGCTTCTTCTTATTTTTATTTTTATTATATATATATATAAATATTTTCTTGTTTTTTTCTCGCATTTTATTGGTGTAATCTCAGTGTAATCCTCTTGTACTCTTTTCAAATAATCAATAAAAAGCTGAGAAAAATTAATAAAAAATTGTCTCACGTAAGATGTCACTACTAAAAAAAACACTTTTTGCGATCGCCACATGCCGTCGCAAATAATAAAATCACAGTCGCAAAAGACTTTTTGTGACTGCCTATGCGACCGCATATGGGGGACGCAAATGTGGGGGTGGCAAATACTTTTTGCGACGGCAAAGCAACAGTCGCAAATTATTTGCGATCGCCTAAACTACTTTTTGCGACAGCTATCTTGCATCACAAAAAAAATTAAAAAATAAAAACCACTTTTAGCGACTATTGTTTTACTGTCGCAAATAATTATTTATTAAAAAAAATCATTTATGGGTTTGCTACAACAAAAAATCAATTACAAGCACCAAACAATTTTTTGTAAATGAAAAATAACAAAATTAACAAATTAATTAAATTTATAATAGACATTATCCATTAATCATCCTTAAATAAATTGTACTAAAAAATTCAAGTCTTCAAAAAAAAAAAGAAAAAGAAAAAAAAGAGCAACATAATCTTTGGCTCCCAACATCAACCGCTCAATCATATCAACTATTCCCTCAACAAAATCTGCAAAAACATATATCAAACTTGACTTGAAAATTTAATGCACTTCAATGTCTTAATTTAGCATGAAATAATAAAAATAAAACTATGTCAGTGACCTCTCTCTATGGCAAATCAGTGTTCAACTGCATAGAAACTCAACGATTTAGTGTTCCAACAGAAAGAATAAAAAAAGAAGTTGGGGGGAAGACAAAGCACTATATCAAACTGAATTGCACAAGGAAAAGTGAACAATGCTAACCCTGTTTTGACTTGGCAAGAGCTTCAGCTATAGATCTCGTGTCTCCCAAGTTTAAATTGGACCCTAAAGTCATGGCGTTCGGAATTATATAACATCTACCCATATGCATAATCATGTGCCTATATTCCAAATAGCAGAAAAATCAAGAGAAAACTTAGATAACCTTCCATATTGTGAATACATACGGTCCTAAATTTCAAGGACTAGAAATATAAAAGAAAAACTAAGACAACTGTCAATCAATTTTTTTTTTTTTTTGAGATCATGAAGCATTTGTTAACATTCTGAAAAGCACTGTAACAAAGGCAAATAAATAGGCAAAAAGGAAAACAGGTAGAAAGTTTGAATTACAAACATACCAACAGGGTCTGATGAATCAACAATAATTGCACCATACTTTCCTTCAGGTACATTCTGTAAAAATTCAACAGCTGCCACAATAATGAAAAGAAGATCAACAGGAAAGTCTAGCAATATAATCAGCTATACAATTAGGAGCGTTAATTGCATAAAATTATTAATAACCTAGATTAATGGATCCATATAAAATGGGTAATAAGATTTCAGATGCACATATTCACTAAACTGCATGTAAAAAATAATTAGAACATCTTTTCCACATACCATCAGCAATATGTAGTAGCACACGAGGATCCTCAAAGCCAATAGCTAACTCTGGAGAAAAAACTTTTTACTAACCTATAAGCAAGAAGTTGCAGCAACATACTTGTTACATAACAAAGAACACAAATAATATCTAATCACATGAATGGGTACATCATTCACCACATACATCTATAACCATCTTATCAATCGCACAAAATAAAGAAAAACCTAAGGCTCTAAGTCGTAGAGAATTGGTTGATAAACACATGAACATACAAACACATATAGGCAAAATATAGGTTTCATCAAAATGAGAGAGAGAGAGAGAGAGAGTATGTAATTTTTACTTGGCGAAATGCACCTGGTTTAGATAAACCAGATTAAGGGGATCACCACCCATGAATCCCTCCTTTATAGCGGAGAGGAACTGAAATTTTACTCTGCGGCCCTTGATTGCACTTCTTAAACAAAGGACATAAAAATAAGGCAGCTAGAAATTGAACAAATTAGATGACTTGAAAACATACCAGTGTATTATGGGGATCACCATAATACCACCCATTAATGAATGCTGTAAAGATGCCTTCAGCTGCCATAACATAGACAAGCATAGCATTCATGCCAATCCATTCCAATGGCAGAAACAGATACTTCAAATTCCAAATATCAACCTGGCATAGAAGAGTATCAACTTCAGATCAAATTAAGTTTGATAAAGCAGAAATCTAAGGTCCTTGTCATTTGAGTGGCTACAGAATTAGTGTACAATGCACATCAATGTACATTGTCCATAAACAAATTTGCATCAAATTGGTGGAACCAGCAATAAATGATCCCATCTACACACATTATGACCCACAATCACTTTTTGTTTCTTTTTCTATTTTGCAGGAATTTGAGAGTTAAGGTGAACAGAAGACCCCTAAATCAAAAGCAAAAGACAAAGGTTAAGAGACTGTGTTAATGGGCTAGAGCTTTAGCGAGAGTCTAGTTATATTCTTGAATACAAGTGAGTCACTTCTCTTGAGATGATATGATTCAATTGGTTAATGCGAGGATTTCCCTAAAAATGTTGTTATTGCACAGGTGTCCATGTCGTCTTAGAATGATTATTGTCTAATTTAATAATATTTGGGAAAACCTTCTATACCCAAATACAAGAAAATAACCATAAAATCAGTGAAACAATAAATTTTTATAAGAGTTTACCAGAGTATAGAAGGCTGAGAACACCAATGCTGCTGCTCCTGATGTTACACAGACATAGCTGAAAGTGTACAACTGCTTATTCAAAGGAATCGCTGCACCAGGGAAGCAATGAGATATGGAAGGATGCAAAGGAGATATATTTTAGAATTGCCTCTATTTCATGCTCTCCAGTTCTCACCATTTGTGAAATGAAGAGTGATTCCCAAAACAAGGAGCGCAAGACCCACCACAATCCAATGTATTAGTCTAGATGAGTGACTCTGAAATTCATAGATTCAACAAATGAGTGACAGTCAATCAGATTTGTGCAGAACAGTATTTACTTAAAATGAAAGATTGAACCTTTATATGGATAAGCACATGTCCATAATGCACTCCGATGATTGTAGAGAGGATAGCTGATATTGAACTGCAGTTGCAAACAAATCCACATATAAAGTTGTGGACTCATAGTCATGTTCTCAATGTTGACTATAACAAAACCAAACCAAATCCCAATCAAGTGGGATCGGCTACATGAATTTTTTTTTTACCATTTTTCTTTATCAGTGGCTATATACTCGGTTAAATTAAATACATTCATATCATTTTTTACTACTGAACCTATGTCAGTGTAGGTCTTTCCCTCTATATTTCCAATTGAAGTGATTTTTTATTTTTATTTTTTTGATAAATAATTTCCAATTGAAGTGATCATATCACTCTTCTTTACTGTTACATCCATAGATTTTCTTTGTACATGACCAAACCATCTTAGCATGTTTTCTATTAAATTATCTTCAATTAGTCTTACTTTATCTTCAATTTTCTAACCACCTTTGGGTCTCATAACGGTTTCACTCATAATTGATCGAAAACTGATCAAGGCACCTACCCAGTGAAAGCTATGAGATCTTACATCTTGCTCAATACACAAGTGAAAAAGTAATTGTGAAGCACAACAAACCTTAGAATTCCTTCAGGTTCAAAAGGTGCCCAGCACCATGATGGAGCATCATTCAGAAAAGGCCCTTCATAAGGGGAATTCTTAGTGCAAGCCTGCATTACTTCAGGGAAGATGAGAATTTCACAAATGCATGCTAGTGAACTAGCGGTCTAAATACCAAATAATTTAATAAAAAGAAGAATAAGAGAAGAAAAATCATTCACCTTAGATCTTTTCCAAGCTGGATGTTCATACATGTGATTGATACCAAGCACTTCTCTGTCAATATAACCCACGGCATTGCAAGGAGGATCCAGTTTTCCTCTTACCCCACAAGTTACCTGAAATTAAAATTGATTGACTATTCAGGATATGTGAGTGAAATAGAATTCCTCTGTTTGACTTTGTTTAAAATTTCAGGTAAGGTGCATCCTTTGAACGTAATCACCATAGGGGATAATGCAACTGCTAAAATAAACCAACTGAAATAAAAATGCACCCATTTATCAAAATGATGCATACTGGGAAATGATCTCATTTTTTCTCACCTAAAAACATGAAATGAAAATCCACATGAAATGAATAACCTAAAAACATGAAATGAAAATCCACATGAAACAAGCTCCTTCAAGCCCATTTCAACTGAAAGCATACTCTCTATATTTCCTTCTCTAGCTACACATCCGATCATCAAAAGCAATTACATGAATAAGAATGATGTGATGAGAAGAGGAAGATATACTGATACTTAGGTAGACCATATCCAAGCTTATCTATAGCAGATTTATTAATAACTTTTATGGACTAGATTGTTAATAGTAGTAGTTCAAATTCAAAGTGCTTTAGAGCAAAAATTTGAATAACCTAAAGCATAGCACAACCATCAGAGTTGTCAATATCAAATTCATAAATATTCTGGATTTGGTCTTGTTGCTTCTCCAAAGGCTAACCTTACAATTCAAATCACAATCAATTAACATCACAAAGATTATGAAACAAACAGGGAACTTTGAAAATGTTTAATCACAGAGAAAATCAAATTCAAATCTAACTTGTAATGAAAAGCACTACACAGATTGAAATTGTAATCAACATATACAAATTATAATGAAATCAAAACATACATTCATGTTGTATACTGTACTGAAATCAGAAAGCTTAGCAGAATGAAAATTATAATTGATTCTTTGCAAATTATACCTGAATCAGAAGAAGAATGAAAGAGAGAAGGGGAAAACCTTGGCTCAAATCCACTGCTCTCAGAGAATCTCTCAATAAAACACAATCTAAAGGAATTCAATTGCAATCCACAGCAACAACTACAGGTATATCAATGAAATTAATCAAAGGTCCACAATTCTATATATATCACCATTGACCTATATATGTAGCAATTTTTGCATGCGTTGAAAAAAGTATTGATGCTCAGAAATCACAATAAAAATTATCAAGAATTGAAATATAATTATGGCCTCAATGAACAACAATTGAAATATAAGAAGTAGATAGAAAGAGGAAATACAATGGTCGAAGAGAAGAAGAGAGTGCGAACAAAGCGATTATTTGCTGGAAATTGAAACTACATGAAATGAAATAGTGAAAAACAGAAATCACGTACCTATGAAGAAATCGTGAAGAACAGAATTCCAAATGATATTGAAGACATCGATCATAAGAAGAAATCACAAAGACCATAAATTGAAGAATAGAAATCGCGAAGGGTAGATGAATGTATCGATCTAAACCCTAGGAAATATATATACACAGAGAGAGACGATAGAGATCGAGAGAGAGAGAGAGAGAGGAATTGAGAGATCGAGAGATATTGAGAGATCAAGAGAGGAAGAGTGATTCATACCTGTGTTTGGGCGAGCGAGAGAAAGAGAGCGATGTCGAGAGTTTGAGCAAGTCTGACTAGGGCAAATATAAATAAAAGAAAACAAGTGAAATAAAGCACATACATAAACTAGATTGAAAATAGTATATTTTTTGCTACGGTTAAATAGACCGTCTGTAGACGTCCCCGAACGCCCCGGGAGGGTTAAGTCCCGTTCTGTTCATATTGGGGTCACTACAGTTTAGGGACTCAAATGTCACGGTTCTTAATCTTGAACCAAAGAGTCCAAATCCGGCAAATCGTTTTGAAAACAGATTTTTTGAAAGAAGTGCCAAACATGGACTGCTTTGCCAGATACAGAGTCGCCACCTAAATATTTTATTAAATGGGAAATTTAGGAAACCCTGACTCGGTGCCAAAGGCCACGTGTCCGTCATCACCAAAGTTGCCTCGGCTCGGGAACTTGGGTACGATTGGGGAAGGTCACTTCGTGAGCACCCCCGCTCGCCCGGTCAAAGACCGGCCTCTACTAACCATGATATCTGTTTTTGAAAACATTGTGTGTTCTTATTCCGGTTATTAGCCTAGGTTACTATGTGATGCGCACAACATACAAGTATAGACTGAGTCACCTGAATTGGAACAAAACATTTCATGTTTGTTTGTTTGAAAATGGTTTGATGGTGCTACCCGCAGGTAGGCTAAGACACGGATTTGCCACCCTCAGGCGGGCTTAGAAAAAAACATGATTTTGCCACTATCTAGTGGGCTTAAAACAAACATTTGATGAATTGTCCAATTCAAGTAACACAACCTCCACCCACAGGCATTCAAGGCAGTTATATCACATAAGCACATAGCCTCATGGCAAGCATGCTATTTATGGCAACACTCACACGCATGCAAGGATGCTAAAGCATAAAACTCACCGAGTACTCCAAGCCAAAAAAGAAACTCATTAGAAATCATGCATGATCCTAAATATACAGAAATGCCTAATGCAACACATGCAATAATGCAACTATAGCAGGCTCGGCTATTCTAAAGATGGCATATGGAATGCTACAGCTAACATGTATTCAATTTGGAATTGAAATATGAATGCAGTTTGTATGATGCGCCGAGCCCGGTGCGTGCAAAACAGATGAATGATGCAAAACATGCTGTCACACTGTATGCTAATTGAAATATGCCCTATATCTAACCATCATAAGCGGGTAAATAAAAGGGAGAAAGAAGTGGGGTTGGAAGACATACATCACACTCACCCACACTTATTACAGCATTGCCCTCGCACAGAGGGTCCGAATAAAATAATAATACAGTCCCGAATAAAAGAATATTACAGTCCCGAATAAAAGAATATTACAGTCCAAGTTAATTAACAGATTAAACTAAGAAAGCTGTAAACTGGTATGCAAGCCAGGGGCTGCCTCGATTCTGATGAATGATGCATGCTGGACTGCCTTGTGCGGAAATCCACTGGGATGCCCCGATTAGCCTCTGTTTACACTGTTTCTCGAAATGCGTGTCGGACTCCGAAAAAGTTGCTGATTCTCTATTTTTGCTGCAACAGAGAGCAGGAAAGGGGCATAGCAATGTATTTCACAAATATATGCATGCCTCGATTCTCGTGCCACCAATCACGCATATCGATGCATGATGGCCGAGGAATCGGATTGCACAACTCAATATAGGGTGCAATGCAGATGAATGCTACAACAAAACCTAACTCCATCATGGGTAATCCGGAGTGTCGGTGACTGGGGAATTGAGACCCATTCCGTCACTCGGAATACGAAACGTGCCTCGTTTCCCGTGCCCGGGCTAACTCCTATCCCGAACACAATGCAATATGCATGATATGCATGAATGCAACTAAAATACAATCCTAGCATGCACAATGCTATGAAATGAGATGCCTCGAAATGCGTGCCAAACGAGCACGCAAACCGAGGAAATGGCCATAAGGCATGAAATGACATGCAGAATGCAAAATGGACTTACACTAACATGAGTGAGCCTCAGCTACACTCACATAAGAGGTCATCGGATAAACAATGAGGTGCCTCGAAATGCGTGCCCACGGGCGCGCAAACCGAGGCGATGCATACGGAATGCAAAATGACCTGGAAATGATATGTAATGAGGCTAAAATGAGATGTCTCGAAATGCGTGTCCACGGGCATGCAAACCGAGAAAATGGCATACGGAATGCAATGATGCTAAAAATGGCATACAAAATGCAGAATAGACTTACACTAATATGAGAGAGCCTCAGCTACACTCACATAAGAGGCCGTCGGATGAAAATGAGGTGCCTCGAAGTGCGCGCCCGTGGCGATGGATTAAAGCATGAAATGACATACGAAATGCGAAATGGACTTATACTAACATGAGTGAGCCTCAGCTCTGCTCACATGAGAGGCCGTCGGATAAAAGAAGAAGTGCCTCGAAATGCGTGCCCACGGGCGCGCAAACCGAGGCGATGGCATACGGAATGCAATGAGACTAAAATAGCATACAGAATACAAAATGGACTTACACTAATATGAGAGAGCCTCAGCTACACTCACATAAGAGGCCAATAGATGAAAATGGGGTGCCTCGAAGTGCGCGCACACGGGCGCGCAAACCGAGGCAATGCGTTTAAGCATGAAATGACATGAAAAATGATATGCAAACATGCAAATGGAATTTCAGCACTTACAAATGATGCAAAATAGTCCCAAAAGGTGGGGAAATGATACCAAATGTCCGGAATGGTCCCGAAATGCGATAATAAGCACCCGGAATGGCCTATAGCCATACTAAACATGCATAATTGGTACATGACATGCAAAACAGTAGCAAGGCAGCCCCAAAATAGCATTTTTTACAGTACAAAACAGGGCTAAATAGCAAGCATGGATAGGGCAACAATAGCATGCAAAAATACGAGCCAAGAGAGGGGTATTGAAGCAAGTGATACATGCGATGCTCAAATGGAAAAGTACCCTTCTACAACACTGATGAGGGGGTAAAAATAAGCACATTTACAGTAGATGACATCCCCCAACTCAGTATGCAAACATGGTAAAAATGCTATGCAAGATTAAGGATATATAAGGCTATAACATGAAGTACCCTAAACATTCATCAAACCAGTAAAGATCCTTAATGAAATATGTCAAGAAGATCAAAATATGACTCTTTTCAGTTCTGATGATGGCCGAAATCAGAAGCTAGATAAGCTTAAGAAGGCATGCAAGAATGGGGGTCAAAGAGAGATATAAAGACAAGTATAACATGGAGACCCCAAAAAAGATTGATCCCTTCTACAATATTGTAGAGGGACACAAAATAAGCTCACTCACAGTTCATGACATGCTCCAAAACAGACTGCATGTAGGTCAAATAAATCATGCAAGTTTACGGTAAATTGAAGGAATTGTGAAGCAAGTACATGATAGAGGGGCCAAACAGGGTTGAGCCCTTCTTCAATGTTGAAGAGGGGCTCAAAATAGGCCCACTCACAGTTTATTTTATGCTCGAAAACAGATCACTCATAAGCTAGAAAAAGCATGCAAAACAAGGGTAAAACATGGATTCAAAGCAACTTGCACATGGAGCATGAAAACAGGGTTGAGCCCTTCTTCAATGTTGAAGAGGGCTTCAAAATAAGCACAATATCAGTTCATGAGATGTTCCAATTCAGATCACACATAGGCCAAATATTCAATGCAAAATAAAGGCATATAAGAGGATATTGAAAGAGGTGCAAGATGGAGGGCTCAAACAGAGTTGAGCCCTTCAACAAACATCAAGAATAGCTCAAAAGAGGACCACTTTCAGTTAAGGTCGGAGCTCAAAACAGTGAGCAAGTAGGGTTAAGGAAAGAAGCAAGAAAGTGGTATAAAAAAGGGATTTTGAGACTCACCCTTGTAGACAACACTTTTGCTACCTCTTGCTTGAAGAAAGTTGCTTCTAAGCCTCTTAAGAACTCCTCCTTGCTGCTGGAAATGAAGTGGTGTTGGTGGTGCTTGAAGATGGTGAAAAAAAGGCCCCAAAACTTGAAGAAAATGGAGTTGTATGTATATCTATGCTTCAATCAACACTTGTGCCTTGTGTTCTTGAGGTGGGAGGACACTAATGTGTGCAAGAAAGGAAGAGAGTAGTCTCCCTTGGAATGGAGGGAAATGAGCTCTATATTTCCCTCCATAGGGGGTCCCCCGGAGAGATATTTTTGGGGGAAATTCGAGGCACAGCTGGAAAGCTCACATCCCAAGGAAGCTGGCCGGCTAGCCACCTTTATTGGAGGTGGCCGGCCGGCCACCCCCCCTAGCCGGCCGGCCAAGGGCAAAAATGGAAAGATTGATTTGCTGGCCGGCCACCACATGATGGTGTCCTCCCAGGTGTGCACAACAAGGCCCTGTGGTTGGAAATTGGCAACTCTGAACCAGGAGAAACAACAATTCACTTTTCAAAGAGGGTCAAAAATGAAAAGAAGAATTACTGGCCGGCCATGGGTTTTTAGTGTCCTCCCATGTGTGTACAACACGAATATGTGGTTTTGGCTCGAAGAAAATGGCCCTAAGGTGGTCAACATTAGCCCGGAAGTGAGAAAAACGGGCGCCGGGGGGCGCCGGAAGAGCATAACAGGTTGCTTGGACAATTGCTAGCCTCCCACCCTCCAGTGAACTTCCTGATGATAAAACAGAGGTACCTGCCAAAAATGAACAGAAATCGATGCAAAACGAATGCTCGGGGACCAAAACACGCAGTTCGAGGTCCCGAAAATAGGCTGTAAGCACCGAAAGTGGTGTTTGGCCACGAAGTGGGTATCTAAGACCCCAGTGTCCCTCGAAAGGGAGTAAATGAGATGCATGCCAAAAACTGGAGGAATCGGAGATGGTTGGGTGGTCCCGAACCGAGGCACACGGCCTGACGGCTTCGAAAACCGGGAACCGAGCTCCGAAATGGGCAAAATGGCCTACGGCCACGAAAAGTAGCCCACGGCCACCGAGAGATGATCTGCTAGACCTCTCCCTCCCTCAGGAAAGAAAACAGAGAAAATCGAGTCCGGTTCGCAAACCGAGGCAAGGCACAGAAGAGAGTTCGGAAGTTCGGAGGCAGGGCGCACGGCCGCGACTCTGAGACTTCTGAACGAGCACAAAATGCAGATCACCGAGTGCTCAATCGGTGACGTCTGAGTCTTAAGGTCGGTCAAAAATGGGATGTCTACACCGTCGCAAAAAAATAGACGTAAAAAACCAATTTTCTAGTAGTGTGTGAATGTACACATGACTTGAAATGTTTACTTGAGAAGAACAGAACTGAAAATGCTTAAGAAGAATTGAACTGAACTGAACATCTGACTTCAGAAGAAACTGAATTGAAACTTTCTAGGTGTGCTTGAACTAGTGACCTCCATCACCCTTAACTCCTGAACAAGAAACATTATAAGGAAATTGAAGGACTGAATGCAATGTTTGCAAACCAAGAAGATTATAAAAAAACAAAAAAAAACAAAACAAAATAAAACAAAAAACAAAAAATTGAACTGTATGTGAAGAGGGGACAAAAAATTATAAGCTGTACAACACCTTAATTATACTAGTCTCAGAGAAAATGTGTATAACAACACTATAAGAATTTGCACTTTTAGCGACCACTTTTCGCGACCAATATAAAAAGTTGGTAGCTAAAAGTTACCTTTTGGCGACCAAATCTGAGTTGGTCGTAGAAGGTCATTTTTGGCGACCAAAAAATGAGTTGGTCGTAGAAAGTGGTATGCTTTTGGCGACCAACTACAAATTTGGTCGCAGAAAGTCTCATTTTGGCGACTAAAAAATAAGTTGGTTGCGGAAGATCAAAAATAAGTTGGTTGTGAAATTGGCGACCAAAATTTTAGTCGCCAAAAACTTATTTTTCCCGACCAAAAATATTTTAGTTGCCATATATTGAGTTTTGGCGACTAAAACAATTTTAGTCGCCGAATGGAAAATAAAAAATTATTTTTTTCTTTGGCAACCAAAAATTTGGTCGCCAAAAACTTATTTTCGGCAACCAAAAAAAAGTAGTCGCCAAATTATTACTTTTAGCGACTAAAAAAGTTTGTCGGCGAAGGTACATTCTCTGCGACTAATCTAGTCTTTTGGTCGCCAAAAGTTTGGGAGGGAAATTTGAAACGTGGAGGCGAGAATTGAAATTTTTTTGCGACAAAAAAATTTGGTCACCAATTGTAAAACGACGTCGTTTTGTACCAGGAAAAAAAAAAAAAATTAAAAAAAAGCCCTAATCTCCCCTCTGTTTTGATAATATTTATTTTTCATATCACTTTTCAATTAAGTGTGATTATATATATATATATATATATTTTTTTTAATCACATTTTCTAATTAAGATGTGATTAAAGATTACATAAGAAGAATTAAAAATATCTCACACTTAATTTTTAATAAGTGAGATAATATTTTTTTTAATTACAAATTTTAAATAAGTGTGATTATATATTTTCATCACAATTTCAGGTGTGATTGTATATATATAATTTTTCAATTTAATTTAGACGACTCTTTGAAACACCCACCTAGATTGAATTTACTAAACAGGGTCTCTTCTCCAATTAATTTGCTCAGCTTTTCTTTTTGAAACAAAGCCCTAGTTAATTTGTTCTTATTCACATCTCTCTCACTCTCTCACAAACCCTCATCCTATGGCTCCAAAAGCCCTTCATCTTCGACATCCGAACTCGCCCCCACACCTTCTCCTCCATCTCCGGCACCAAGGACCTCCAAATGGTTAACCTAACCCTCCGTGTCCTCTCTCGCCCCGAGGTCTCTCAACAACCCCGATCTTCCAAGCCCTAGGCCTCGAATACAACGAGAAAGTACTTCATTTGATCGACAACGAAGTCCTCAAGGCCGTCGTCGCTCAATTCAACGCCGATCAGCTCCTCATCGAGCATCCCAGCGTCTCCGCATTGGTCTGCAAGAGCTTGGCTCATCGTGCTAAGGATTTCAACATCGTTCGCGATGATGTTGCGATCATGCACTTGTCATATGGGGCTGAGTTGTCCAAGGCTGTGGAGCAGAAGTAGGTGGCACAACAGGAGGCGGAGAGGTCGAAATTCATGGTGGCCAAAGCGGAGCAGGAGAGACGAGCGGCGATTATTAGGGCGGAAGGTGAGAGTGAGGCTGCGAAATTGATTTCGGATGCGACCGCGGTTCTTGGAATGGGTTTGATTGAGCTCAAGAAGATTGAGGCTTCGAGGGAGATAGCGACGACGTTGGCGAAGACTTTGAATGTGGCCTACCTGCCTAATGCAAACAACATGTTGTTGGGGCTCAATCCTTCCGTGGCTGGCCGTTGATTTGGTGATTTCAGTGACCTTACATTGTTTTATGTTTCAATTCATGAATTCTTGAAATTGGGCTTTAGGAGCTTACTATATTGATTATAATTGTTCTAAGATCAACAACTGACCCATGCCTTGATATCCAAAGATTTGGAAATTGGATAGATCACACTTAAACACACCTGGCCAAGGCATTTACTTTGATGTATGTGATTAACTAAGAACCATGATCAGATAATTTTAGATAATCAGATAGTTATAACATGTCAAGAGCTATTAAAAAATTAACTAATGTAACAAAAGAATAATTAGTTGAGAATAATTAATTTGATTTTTTAACCTTCCCACTATTTTCTTAGATCTGAATGGCAGCATAAACAGCTCAAATCTGAACACATATGCAAGGCGATAATTGAATATGAAGGTGTACTATCTCTGAAGACTGTTACATATGTGACTTAACTTGTGAGTGAAAGTAAGCAATCAATTAGTTTCCAACTTAATTATTTTTCTTTATTGTTTTAATAAGTAAACAATTAATAGGTTCCAACTTATTATGAGTTAAGACCAAAAATATCATAATTGACTAATTTAATAACTTTATCTTTTTCCATTTGTAGTATGGTTTCTCATTTATTTTCCTTTGTTGAATCTGCCTTAGTTATTTCTTCTTTGGCTATTGATTGGGATACTTCATTTCTTTTTTAGACGACCCCATCATGAAAAATAATATGAATGACTGTGTTACAATTCATAATAATTATCAGAAAGTAGAAATGGGAAATATTGTGCTTGCACACATTTTTCTTATAGAAGAATCAAATTTCTAACAAGAGTTCTGGTCATGTTTGACTGAGATACTTCATTCATTTCTTAGTTGTCCATGTAATATATGTAATAATACCCCAATGTGAATAATGTAAAGATTATGAATGACTATTCTACAATCCATTAATGACAATTAGTGAGTAGAACATGGGAAATATGGTGCTCAGAGACATAATACCTATGGAGTAATTAGTTTTTGAGAAGAGTACCCTAATTTCCTTTTTCTAAAAGAATAAGCTGATGAGTGGATTTTGTAATCAAGTTCTAAAGTGTGTGCATTGTTTGTCATTTTATTTTATTTTTTTGAATGCCCCTTGTGTCTTTTTTAAATTTTTGCTAGGTTCAACTGGAAGGGAAATTAAGAAAATCTATGCTAGGTTCAACTGTAAAAGTGTAAAATCAACTCCTATCATGATGTTTGAGATTAGTGAGTAATGTTTTGCTTATGTTTCAGGCTGCAGATGTAGTTTTTATTGCAGAACCTTTGGTAGTGCCATGGATAGCAAAGACCATTTTGCAGGTAAACCATTTTTTTCATTTAATAACAGTTAAGTTCGAATAGATTTGTTTCTGTTTGATTTCAATCTTCCTGGAAGTGTCATTTAGTGAATTGGGTTTTGATTTTGAGATTTATGTTGGTGTTAAATATGATAATTAGGCATTGCTTTTTTGTTCTTTTTTATTTTAAATGATCATTTTGATTCATTGATCTTAACTTGTGTTTTTGTTTGTTTTGGTACTAATAGGTTATCGAGCAAGTTGAAGTTGAGTATGAACCAGAAAAGGCTGAATTTGATGGTCATTTGGATGAGGAGTTTAGGAAGGATTCTCTGGTGTTTACATATACACAAAAGAAGATGGGTAGATCTTCTTATTATAACCCATGTATCTGGTTATTTTTTTTCTTTTAATGTCCTGTAATATTTGTTCACTTTGAAAATTGGTACCAATTTTATATCATTTATAAATTGTCCTTTCTACATTAAAGTACAATGAAGTATTACTGAAATTCAAGGACCTAGGTAAGTAAGTGTGAATGGGGGAGCAGTTTTGAAAAGTGATGATTTTATCTTTCTCCGAAATTCAAGGACCTTGGCATAGATAGATAGATAGATATATGAACCAATGTTGTTGTGACTATGTATATTCATTATACATATATGTCAAGGACTGGCACTTAATTGTGGTTGGGTTGAATGAATTTTGTTTGATATTGGATTGAATGTTTATAAACAAAAAATGATTGTTCTAAAAAAAAAAAAAAGAAAGAAAAAAAAAAAAAAAGAGATTTGGCGACTAAAAAATTGGTCTGCAAATTCTACACTTTTGCGACTAAAATCATTGGTTGGCAATTCCTTACCTTTTGGCGACTAAATTGTTAGTCGGCGATTCCTCAACTTTTGGTAACTAATTTGTTTGGTCGTGGAATGTGACAATTGGTGACTAAGATATTTGGTCAGGAAAATATCACTTTTCGCGACCAAAGTGTTTTAACGACAAAATGGATTAGTTGCAGTAATGATATATTTAGTGACCAAAAATTTAGTCGGCAAATCCAACTTTTCTTGACCAACAAAAATTTTGGTTGCAAATTACTTTTGCCAACCCTCAATTGGCGATCAAAGTAGCGACCAAAAAAATTGGTCGCGAATAACTTTTGCCGACTAAAAATGGGATTTTAGCGACCAATTTTTTGGTCGGCAAATGTGTTATTTCTTGTAGTGCAAGGACTAAGACCCATATTAGAAAACTTGTTTGGATTGTTATTATTTGCCTTTTTTATCTTAGGCATAGGTGCCTTAACCTTAATAAAGAATTGACAATTTAGTACCATTGGCATGGATTTAGTGATACAGGCCTTTTTCTTATTTTTTATTTCAGTGTTATTAAAGGTGATAGGCGCACCAAGGTGCCAAGGTCTCTTGGGGCCTAGGCTCAAGGCACAAGGCGAGACGCAGGCTTTACCAAAGTGAGGCACACCTTATACGGAAAAAAAATATAATTTAATATAAGTAAATAATTCAGAGTTCAACATAAACAAAATGAAATATTAAACATTTAATATTTTTGGGGGATTAGGAATTAGGGCTAATTTTTCTTCTATCATTGATTTGGGGTTGAATGCCCAATGTATTGACAGCTGTAATAAGAGTAGGGATCTTCTATAACTGCACCATATTAAATCAATGGTCAGATTTTAAACAAAATCAATTAAAGCAACAATAAAAAAAAGCCATTAAGACGCAAGCATTGGGCCAGTCAGGCGCCTTATCACAATCACCTGGCCTGAAACACTACAAGGCGCAAACATTGGGCCTGGACGGGACTTGGAGCTATGCGCACGCCTAGGCGCGACTTATTGAAGTTGCTTGGCCTGGAACATTATAAGACGCAAACCTTGGGTCTGGATGGGACTTGGGCCTAAGCACACGAATAGGCGTGCCTTTAATAACACTAGTTTATTTCCATTTCTTGCATGCAAAGTATGATAAAGAGTATTAACAAATAAAGTTCCAAGAGAGATACCGTCTGTACAGAGGCAAACTTTGGTGAACGCTTAGTAGCAGGAACCTTCTATTCGAGTGGTGTTTCTTACTAAGAAATGCGATTCCGTGCTCCCAAGTAAGAAACTTGTAAGAAACTCACTCCTGTCAATAAAGAAACTCGCTCTCAATTGAGATAGAAACATTTCAAACATATAAATTTCATAGAAATAAAAGAAACACAACTCAAACTTATTCTAATAGTTTCTATTTATATAATATTTATTTATACTTAACAAAGACAATTTGTAGTTCACATAAATCTCTAATATATATTTATATTTTAATGCATATACTACAACTAAACAACAAAAAATAATTGTTAGAATATCTATATATATTTAATAAATAAATATATTTTCCCTTGCTCCTCTGTCCCCACTTCCACTTCCACTCCTGCCGCCAGCCCCGGCCCGGCCCCGCTTTGTGTAACTAAGGTTCAACGACCCATCTCCATGCTTGTGTAGGTTATCGAGGCCCCACCAGTGCTAATTGTTGATGTACTAGGTAGGTCATACATGGGAACTGGCATCTTCATTGGAAGATTTGGCATTGCCGCCTCAAAATGAAGCACTTGAATAGCTTGCCTTATTGATGGCCTCAGACTTCGGTCAGGATGAGCACACCACAGGCCAACAATCATCAAACACTCTGCCTGCTTCACCTCAAAATTCATATTAATCCTGTCATCGACAGCTGAAAGAAGTTGCCCTCTTCCATAGAGCTCCCAAATCCACTCCACTAACCCAGTCAGACACTCTTCATCTCTGGGATCTACCGATTTTCTCCCAGCAGCAATTTCTAATATAACCACCCCGAAGCTAAAAACATCGGACTCTTTACTTGCCTTGCCTGTACTTATGTATTCTGGTGCCAAGTAGCCTAAAGTTCCAGCCAAACCGGTTGTTTGGGGGCCTAATTCATGGTCCATAAGACGAGCTAAGCCAAAGTCTCCAAGCTTGACATTGAAGTTTGAATCTAGCATTATATTGCTTGACTTGATATCCCGATGGACCACACATTGCTCCCATTCCTCATGTAGATAGAGCAATGCAGAGGCCAAACCAAGAGCTATCTTGTGTCTCAAGGCCCAAGTGAGAGGACTCTTCTTGCCAAAGAGGTGAGCGTCAAGGCTTCCATTTGGCATAAACTCATAGACAAGAAGAAACTCACCTTTGTCATGGCACCAACCCATGAGCTGCACCAAATTCCGGTGTCTCAATTGGCTTATAGTCTTCACCTCAGTTATGTACTCCTTTTTCCCTTGTTTAGACCCTCTTGAGATTTTCTTCACAGCTACAGTCATATCTAAATCACTAAAGTACCCCTTGTAAACACAACCAAATCCTCCTTCTCCCAATTTTCTTTGGTCAGAGAAGTTGTTAGTAGCCGAAACAAGATCTATGTAAGAGAACCTTCTTGGTCCAGCACCTCTTTCAAGATCATCATTGATCGATGTCAAGTTAGTCGACTGCGCTGTTTCCCTTCTATTATGTCTCCTTTTCCACAAAATTATAGATTTTATGATCCCCCCCAAAATCAAAACACCCACTGAAACTGTTAGGCCTACTATTAATCCAATCTTTTTCCCATTCTTTGTGCTTGTGTCTTTTGTATCCAAACTTGACCTAAACTCCCATGATTCAAGCGTGTGACGCTCTACATTCCGACCGGTAGCAGCTGCAAATCCAACCTTGACCCACTCTGGTAGAACCTCCTTTAGGTCAATTTGGTAAGAAAGACTTGAATTCCCTTGAAAATTAGGGTTTACCTGATAGGACCAAAACACACTCAAATTCTTAGTAGTGGCATTGTAAGTAATCCAAGCATCGGCTGTATCTCCACTATGCAAGCTAGCATTCCAAGGGGTGGTAATGGCCGATGCAATGGAATTGTTATTGATCCCAACATGCTCATATGAAGGATCCCATTCAGGATTTGGAAAGGAATCGAACTCGACCACAACTATTTGGTTCCGGGATGAATCACTAGTTGTGGTATTGAACAAGCCTAGGAAGCCACCTGCCGAGTTTGGTGGGATATGGAAATCAACAGGAGCAAGGAAGAATGCCATCCCGTGACCATAGTTGCTAAGCCCTTCGGTATTGATGTTGAAGGAGAAATGGGTGGTGAAGTCAGAGACCTTTCCAGTGTTGGAGTCCCAGAGCTGCACACTCTCTGCATAGGTGGCCCAGCCAACGCGGCAGAGATAATTGATTTTGTTGAATTCAATGGCTCCAACAGAAGGTACTGCATCTCCTTCATAGACTATGTTGGTTGCATCAGGATCAAAGCGACGTAGCTGGAAATAAACTGAACTTGCCAAGGGAAGATGAAATAAGAAAAAGGAGGAGAAGAAGAGAATAATATGAGCATTTAGAGACGTAAATGAAGTTGGAATGTTGTAGAAAGAGATGGCCATGATTGACAATTGGGACTAGTAGTTGAGCAAGTACGTGGTATACTGGCTCTTGAACTTTATAGAACTTTTATACTGAAACTAGCTATAGCCTAATTTTATTTAATAATTTTGTTTTGTTTAGGTATTTGAGGCTGTTTGTCTAGTCTAGTCCTCAGGTACATATAGAGTCCTTTGTCCTATAGTTATACGCAATTATCGGGACAGGTCCTACAATGGTCCACAAGAGGATCAAGTGCTTCATGTGATTCGAACGCAGGTCACGCAGCTGTCCCGTGCAATTAGCTATAATCTAAATCTTGATGGTCAAGTTTCACCGACTAGATTATTCAATACCTGGAAGAAGCTTCATTGACTAAACCAAGAAATTTATACGTCATAGACTGACCAAACCAAGAAATTTATATTATACGTTGTAGACTAACTAAAAATTTTTAATAAGAAATTTATACGTCATAGACTAACTAAACCAAGAAATTTATATTATACGTCATAGACTAAAGTTCAATATTTTTCAAACATTCAATATTGACAATCTACTAAAACATTAAATAATAATTCAATATTTTTCGAACATTAAATAAACCAAGAAATTTATACGTCATAGACTAACTAAACCAATAAATTTATATTATACGTCATAGACTAAAGTTCAATATTTTTCAAACATTCAATACTGACAATCTAATAAAACATTAAATAATAATTCAATATTTTTCAAACATTAAATAAACCAAGAAATTTATATTTTTGGCTTTTTTAGTATAACATTAAATAAACCATATATTATAAGAATAAGAAATTTATACGTCACAGACTAACTAAACCAAGAAATTTATATAAAGTTCAATATTTTTCAAACATTTAATATTGACAATCTACTAAAACATTAAATAATAGTTCAATATTTTTCAAACATTAAATAAACCAAGAAATTTATAGGTCATAGACTAACTAAACCAAGAAATTTATACGTCATTAACTGACATGTTGTACCTGTTACTTTTTTTTTTTTTTGATTCAAAAAATGGATATGCAGAGAGGTTACTCTAACATATCCGCCAAGGAGTATTGCCTCTTAGCACCTACAGCATATCTGCAGGGAATCCCACTGCACCTACGTCGGGGCCGAAGCTTAGGCCTCCCGCGTGCTCCAAGCGCTAAGGAGTATGTTTAACCCCAACAATGGGCTATGAAGACTCGAACCCAAGCCTTAAGCGAGGAATTCGAAGGTCTTATGTTGGTGTACCTGTTACTTTTAAGTACTTCGTAAAACTGATGTTACTAGTAACAGTCATGCTGTAGAGCTCTAATTAGAGTTGCTACAGTGCAGCTCTAATGAGCTGTCCACCCATTAAAAAAAAAAAAAAAAACAGTGAAGTAAAAGACAAAAAATGGAGAAGAAAAAGACAAATTAGTGCTCTATTAGAGATCTATTTTTAGAGGTCTAAATCATTTTTGTACTAGTAACCGTGACTTATTGGCTATTTGTGCCACATACGTCCAAAAACTAAAATTTTTAATTGGCTCTGACTAATTGTAGTTGGTTATTAAGAGCAAATGGTATGGATTGCCGGCCCATTGTTGACTTGAACATTGGGAGATGTATATTAGTTTAGGGTTAATTATACTTTTCATTCATATAATTTTATTTAAATTTTACTGTAATTCATATTATTTTATTTAAAATAATTTGGTCCTTCCACTTTAAATCTAGCTGTAGTTTGTTTTTCTGTCTAAATTTTGTTAATTTTATCCATATATATACCTTAGAAAATTGACAAGTGTTTCAAAATTACTAATTTTAACCTCCAATGTAGACAGAAGGATCAAGTTAAAACTAACCTTAAAGTGTATGGACCAAATTATTTAATTTGAAATTATAGGGATTAAAGTGAAATTTGAATCAAACTACAAGAGTAAAAAGTGTAATCAACCCAAACCATATTAATCCTGAAAAAGTGCCTTGAATCACTACAAGAAAAAGCATTTTTGCCGACCACTTTTAGCTACCAAAACCAATTTAGTCGCCAAAAGTCACGGAATTGGCTACCAAAAATAATATTAGTCGGCAAAAGTCAACTTTTTAGCTACTAATTTTTTTTAGTAGGGGAATGTTGATTATTGGCTACTAAAAAAAATTTAGTAGCTAAAGATATTACAATTGGCGACTAAAATAATTTTTAGTAGCTAAACATATCACAATTGGCGACTAAATAAAAATTTAGTAGCCGTAGAGGTACCTTTAGCTACTAAATTGTTTGGTAGCCGAATGAAAATAAAAAAATTAATTTTTAATCTTTCCCGACCAAACTTTTGGTCGCCAAATGTCAAGTTTCGACGACAAAATTTCTTTTAGTCGCTGTATACCTACTTTCGGCTACTAAATTGTTTGGTAGCCGAATGAAAATAAAAAAATTAATTTTTAATCTTTCCCGACCAAACGTTTGGTCGCCAAATGTCAAGTTTCGGCGACAAAATTTCTTTTAGTCGCTGTATACCTACTTTCGGCTACTAAATTGTTTGGTAGCCGAATGAAAATAAAAAAATTAATTATTTTTATTTTTATTTTTATTAAGAGGTTGTACACCCACCATCCAAAAATATTAATATCTTTTTTTTTATTATCTCAAAATATTAATTTTTTTTAAAAATTAATTATTAAAATAATATGAATTTCTTATTTTGTCATTTTTTTAAATCCATTAATAATACAAAAAATACAATTATGACAATTGATATTTCTAAAAAAATATACTATCAAAAGGTAATTTTGAAAAATTAATTATTATTTCATCATATTTCAATAACACTAATAAATTAAGAATAAATCAAAATTCACAAATAAAAGACAAAATATCCCAATTATTTATCATTTTAATAAATTTTTCAATATTATTACCAGTACTAATGAAATAATTATTTCACAGACACAAAACATATATTTAAAAAGTTTTAAAAAAATTTCATTATCAAAACGAGGGTTAAGTGTGTAAAAAAAATTCACTCATGACTTATGAGTAAATAAATTTGATTTGTAAGACTTATTGATATTATTTCAGATTTTAAAATTCACTAATTTTTTAGATTCACTTAATTTAGATATATTTAAAAAAGAAAATATTTGTGATTTTTTTTAAATACAAAAGAAGTACTCACTTAATTCACTTAAATTCACTTTCTTTCTTTCTTTTCTTCTTATTATATATATATATATATATATATATATATATAATATAAGAATATAAGAAAATATAAGAATATAAAATTTTAAAATATATTATTATATTTTTCAGTAAAAAAATATTAGGATAAATATTTAAGATAATTTAATTTTTTTAATTTATAATTTTATTACTTATATTTTTATATTTTTATATTTTTTAATTTATATTTTTATTTAAGCACGGGTACTCCAAAAATGTTGCCGTACAAGTACCGGGTACTTCCCGGGTGCGGGTACGCGTACCGGTACGGCTGCACGCGTACCGGGTACGTTTTATACGGTCAGTATACGGATGGGTACGCCATGGGTACGGCTGGGTACGCCATGGGTACGTTTTTGGGTACTCCGGAGTAAAAAATGAGATTTCTTATGAATTAAAGGGTACCGGAGCAATATTTTATGTCTATTTTAAAGAATTATAAAAATCTGGGGTTCTTTTGTAATAAATAAAACATGAAAACAAATAAAATTAGGGTTTTGTATTCTCTCTATCTCAAATATACATGTGTCTATAGGTATGGTTTTATTACTTTTGTTGTAATATTACCTTTTAAAATTCTTTATGTTAGTGGCAGTTCTGTTAGTTTGAAATTGTGAACTTAAATTTTGTGCATATCCTGATTGAGAGTGAAGCATGGGAATGTGGTAAGAAAATTACAAATTTTTTAATCGTATCTTTCAAAATGGTGGTGCCTATCAAAAATGGGAAAACGTTTTCTAATGGTGGGCATCTATGAAACATTGACAGCTGCAGTAATGTATCCCCGAAAAAAACTTGATGGCTGCAGTAAAGTTACCTTGTACAGTGAAGTTAAGAATATGGGCACATGATATAAAAAGTCCCTGTGACCCACTTGATGGTGAAAGGTGTCGCCTAACCATACCACATGCTGTCCTTTGCAGGTATGGTTAAAGTATTGGATCTAATATAACTTTGTTGAGTGCTAATAATTTATCTTGATCTGTTGGTATGATGCTCGGATATATTTTGTTCATAGAAGCAATTTATTCCATTGTCATGTGTTGGCGTTCTTAGTTGTGTGATGTGCATTCTCTTACAACACTATCACTATTCATGTACCAAAAATGAAATCAAAAGGAAAAAAAAGGAACATATATGTGGATTGCAAACTGAAATCTTAGTTGAATAGTGGTCATATAAACACAACTGTGCTTGAAATATGGTCTAATCTAAACACAACTGTGTTGGATGATTTATTAATAACAGAGGATGAAATGATTGATAACCATAGAGATGTGGACACGATTCCATGAGTATGAAGGAACCTGCATCACAGGGTAGTGTTCTGCTGGCTGATGAAGAAGCTAGTTTCTGGTGAGGCAGGTAATGTCTCTAATTTGAGGGTACTTGTGTTTTTCTATGCCTGATGTTGCTTGGGACCAGTTCATTAATGAGTTTTGTGCTGCTTAGATTTTTTGTCCACTTTTAGCTTTGTTGGTTTTACCTATTGTTGTGCGAGGGGTAGACTCATTGGAGTATGTCATTATGGAGAGAAACAAGTTGGTCCTTATGCATTGGAGTATGTCATCGTTTTTCTTACAAGAATTAATTTTTTACTTTGTCAGGAAAGAAGAAGAAAAAGAAGAAACCCCGGTTGCCTTTGAATGGTATATTTGCTGTTTTGTTGTATATCCCTTGAGACATCTCTCAGAGTTAGTTTGTTGGGATTTGGGGAATATATATATCTGTCTCAGTTAATTAGCTTTGTAGCCTTCATGATGCTGACATCATTCTGTTTCACACTTTGGATGCATTTCAGCTGCGGAGATGCAGTGGAAAATGTCTCAAGACCTTGCTGCTGAGAACTATATGATGCCTAGGCCCTACTGCTTATAATCCGTATTTTTTACACCTTCAAAATATTCTGTAAATGACATTTGATGTAGAATTTTTTGTACAGAGGACATCTTTTTTGTATGATTTTGTGTTTGTATGGAATTATTATTTTGGGTTGGATTGTATTTGATTTGTATAGAATTTGATGTTAAAAGATCAAATTTTTGTATTGTTGAAATGAAATAGAAATAGATATATGTATTATTTTGTTTAAATACAGGGTGCATGTTGCACGAAATAAATACAGGTTGTGAATAAATTAATTATAATAAAAAAAACACTAAATAAAGTTTTTGGAAATTAAATGTTTAGTAGTGAAAAAAAAAAAAAAAAGTGAATTTATTAGTGACTAACCAATTGGTAGCCAAAAAGGAAATCAATATTTTTAGTGACTAAATATTTGGTAGCCATAAAGGATCCAAAGATTTTTGGTGACTAAAAATTTAGTAGGTAAAAATAAATGAAGACTTTCGGCTACCAAGTGGTTAGTAGCCAAAAGTTTAATAAAATGAAAAATAATATTTTTGGCGACTAAATTCTTTAGTCCCTAAATGTAGTAATGTTGTGACTAAAAACTTATTCCCGACAAAAAGTTATAGTCGCTGAAAATTTAATTTATTTTATTTGAACACTTTTGGTGACTAAATATTTAGTCGCCAAAATATACCCTTTCCCGACTACTCAGAGTTTGGTAGCCGAATGTTCACTTTTGGCGACTAATATTTTAGTCGCCAAAAAATAACCTTTGCTGACTAACCAGAGTTTAGTAGCCAAAACGTTCACTTTCAGTGACCAAAAATAGTTTAGTCGCCAATACTATCGCCGACAGGGTATAGGCGACTAGTTTGGCGACAAAATATTTTAGTCGCTAATTGTTTCGGCGACCAAAAATGGGGCTTTTGGCGACCAATATTTTGGTCGCCAAAAGTGGCATTTCCTGTAGTGAATCTTATCCGAAACGAAGTGTATAGTGTAGATTTAAAATTAGTAGATGTAGGCTTCACCTAGAATGAATGTGATCTATAAATGTAGTTTTTTTTTTTTTTTTTTTTTATGAGTATTTTTCTAAATAATTTTTCTGAGTATGTAATATTGTTATTAATTTAAAGAGCAAAATATAAAAACACATTGATTGAAAAAAAATATAAGATTACAAAAATCTAGGAGTTTGATATACTGTGGAAAATTAATTTAAAGAGCAAAATGTCCAATTTTTGTCTCTTTTTAAGAGATAAGACAACAAATGTCCTAGCATAATGGTGTAAATGCTCCGGAATTACCATATTATTTGGCCATATTATAGTCAATGAGATATATTGAAGAATTGAAATGACTTGATGTTAATATTTTCTAATATTGATCATTCAGATACATGTAACATATAAAGTCATCTTTCAAAGTTTGAAATTGTCAATTTTGCTCTTAATCCTGACAGCAGCTTGATTGATTGCGATTTGATTTCAAATCTCAAAAGTTTAATTATTTATTTATTTATTTATTTTAATACAAGCGTATTTTTAAGAGCATTGGTTGTAATGTACATTTCTTAATATTTTTTTTGGGACAAAATGTATAATTATTTAAAGTAAATTAATCGAGCAGTGGGGAAGATAGCATAAGACCAAGAGGTCATGTGCAGTTCAACTTTTAATATTTATACTAATATCCTTATATATAAAGATTGTGTTATATTATTGTTTGGATTGAAAATGACCGTCTTATCAGATGTTACTAGCGTTGGTCATGCAATAAATGAATGTGCATATATAGTAATTTTAGTAAATTTTTAGAATTTGGAAAGTGTTGGTGCATACATGTATTTATGTTATTTTAATATTAAATCTGATATATATATTGTAGTGCATTCATGTATATACATATATCATGTCATAAAGTATAATTAAAGATTATATAACAATGCAATATAAAAGAGTTTAAGTGTCTTGTGAAAGTTTATGAGTTATAATTGATTTATTATTATATTTAATATGAGGCTCTTTATGTTTTGATGGATGTGTATACATAGGAGGAATTGTACATGAAAAATATGAGTGTATATATATTTTATGTTGTGTATATACAGAAATGATTAAGTAACTTGTAAAAGTGATTTTATGGTGTAGCTTTAAACTCACCTATTTGTGCAGGGTTAGTGGAGTCAACACGATTAAAAGTCGGGTGGTTGTATTCTAGGGAAGACATGTTAATATGTGATAGTCTGCTGCATCGGGGAGTGGTAGTTTTTACCAATCGAGAAGGGTCTTGAATCTCCTCAAAGCGAGCGTGATTATCACGCCTCAGTTCGATTTATTGTATATTCATATATTTAGAGATGTGATGTGTAATACATATTTAAAATAGTAGATGAGGGGTAATATCTGTGGATGTAGGTAGATTTGACAAACTACGTAAATCTAGTATCTTCTCATAGTGATAATTTTTATCTATATTTGTTTTGAGATAATTATTTATTTATTTTGGTAAATATTCTAACAAAAAGTTTTACCTCTAAAGTGCTTTTTCCAAGAGGAACAACTCAATAAAAGACTGCCATGTGGCAGTAAGGAGAGAGGGTGAGTAACAGTGGTAGTAAGAGGGAGAGGTGAGTAAGAGTGGGTAATTTTACCTCAGAGTTGTTTGGGATGATTTAAATAAGTGTACTTTTTGACTTTTTATGAAATATGAATTGGGTTTAAAGTGATATGGTAGAGAGGTGATGTGACTTAAATAAGATGATGTGACTTAAATAAAAAAATAATTTTTTGACTTTTTAACTTTTTTAGGAGATGCCAAACCTAACCCAAGTCGAGAGGGTATCAGTATCTGACCCTATTTTCTTGGAGATGGTGATCAATGATGCTAGAGTCAATTTTCAAGTCAATTGAGATCCCTAAATTATACGGGTAGGTTGGTGATTGGAAGATTTATAGGGAAAAGTATCACATGACACTCATCTGAACTAGAGGGAACTCCACTAACTCTCCCATCCAACGACCATATTTGAAACTCACAAATTGTTGCTATATACAAGGATTGTGCTTTGACCAATGGGACACATGCTAGCCATCTAAGACCCACCACCCATCAACCCAATGGTTGAGATTGCAGAAGGCATAACAGCCCCCATTTCTTGAGGGATACTCCATAAATGGAATTTACAAAGAAGGCAACACAGACACGTGGAGCCACTAAGGTAATTAAACACCCTACTAACCAAAATAGTTGAGAAAATTCAGGAGGTTGTTCCTGACTTCCAAGAGGCACCCAAGAATTATAAATAACCATTTGCAAGATGGAAAAGGGCATCCAATCCAATCCAAATCAACACAACTTACATTGGCATCCATGTCATTAGCTTAACTTAGCTTAGTTCAAGGCATCAATGCTATAGTTTAGTTTAGGGCATTTGTGCCACTGACATTCGTGTCGTTCAAATTAGTTCTTGCTATATATAGCATCTTGTTCTTGTCGCAATTGTGTTCAATCCATTGTAATTTAGTTGATGTTACTTATTCTTATTTTTCTTCACTTATTTGTATTTTCAATATATTGGGATACGAATTCTTGTTTGTGTTCTTCTCTTACTATAATCTCTTCCTCACTAAAAAAAAAAAAAAACCCTTGGGAAATGTAAAGTCCTCTTCATTAAGGCAAGTAAAGAACCATGAGCCTTTTACCTATAAATATGTAAGGAGTCTGATAGTTTCAAGTGTGGGAGTTTGGAAGAATAAAAGAGAGAGAGAGTGTGTGTAAGAGTTTGAGAGAAAAAAAAAAGGCTTTCTCCATTGTGTTTGTTTTCCAATATTGAATAAAGTTGAGTTTCCAACTTTAATATATCTCTGTGTGTGTTTTGAATTACCACCAGTAATTCTAAGAGTCTCCTTCCTCCAACAAGTGCTATTAGAGCCAAACAGGTTCGGAAATCAAATTCAAATTCAAATTCAAATTCAAAGAATAATAATAATAATAAAGTAGTACACAATTTCGTATTTTTCTCCAAACTGTACAGAATTCGAAGTTGTCAAAATCAATTTTTGAGTACATCAGAGTGTTCATCTTGCCACCAAGAGACCAACAATACAAAAATTGAAGCCATTGGAGTACTCACACACTATCACACACCCCCACAAAATCATGAGTAAGGCCCACGCGCACTACGAACCATCTAAGGCGAGAAGTCGTCGTTTTCGTTGCCGACCAGAGAATATTCTAAGCGAATATTCTATCTGTGTCTAGGTCAACCAAATTTGACTCGCAAAGTCAGTTCTAACCCACGTTCGGTACAGAAGACTTGACCCGTTAGATAACTACATTTTTCAGTTGGTATGGTTGCGTCCGATTTTTCCCAAAGGTTTATGAAATTACAGCATAACCCCAAAAGTTTTTAAAAACTCAATTTTAGCCCCAGATTATTTTGAATGTTTTTACTTAAGCCCTTGAAAATTCTAAAATTTTTACAAACTGTGTTCCTAGCTAAATCAACCCTTATGATAGGGCTGTTCACGGGTCAGATTGGATCGATTTTCCTATCAATCTAGCAATTGAACCGACCATGATGGGTTGAATATATAATCAACCATTTTCGACCGATGTGCTGTTTGAAATTGACCGTGAGTGACATTCGGTTTTGAAGTTGGTCTCGGTTGAGTTGCACGGGTCACATAAAATCATAAACACAAAAACAGCAAAAGAGAAAGGGGTTTCAATATTAATTGGAGAAGAAGATAACACACAACACTAAAAAATAAAGGACGTATTTGTAAACATCCCATTTTTGACCGCCCTTAAGACTTAAGCGCCACTGATTGTTTACTTGGTGATGAAAGATGTGCAGTGCAAAGATTCGATTTCTTTGGCAAGAGGAGCTTCAAATCCTAACCTCACACCCCTTTCTTGGACCAAAGCATTTTGACCAAAATGATTTTTAGACCTTAAAACCCTCTCTTTCAAAATATTTTTGAAAAATGATTCTACGATGTTCCGAAGCTCGCATTTCGTTAAATGTTGCGATTTTCGGTAAACCAAGCAAGGACAAAGTGGAAATGAATGAAAGAGAGGTGAAAGCCCTGAAAAATATTTCAAAATACCTTATTTAGGGGTTTGGAGTTGAAGAAAATGGGAGAGGAGAGAAGAAAACTAGTTTGGGAGAAGTTCGGCATGAATCCGGGTAGGATCGAAACTGAGCAGTTTTCACTCAAATGAGCATAACTTTTTGTACACTTGGAATTTTGATGTGAGTCTGCCACCATTGGAAACAAGACTTCCAAGGCTTCAATTTAGGCTCAAGAATGACCTCCAAAGGAATCCAGATGAAGGAGATATGTCCATTTGAAGTTGGGCCCAAAAAGTAGATTTTTCTGGCCAACCAAAGGTGGAGGTTTCTGGTCATGAATGGGATTTTCTGGCCATGTGCCGGTCATGAATGGCCATTTCTGGCCCCCTTCCATCCAAGAGTGACCCTTTCCGGCCATGGATGATGCAGTGTTAGCCATTGATGCAAAAAGTCAGATTTTTTGCAGATATTTACCTCCAGCTGTTTCCCCACTGTGCCAGCTGTCCTGTAATCAAATATTTCGACCTGAGGCTCATATATTGCTATATATGGAGGCCATTCTCTATGGTTTGGAGGTTGGAAAAAAGTTTGGGAGTCTCTCTCTCTAAAATCCTCTCTCTCTAGATCTCTCTCTCTCTCTCTCTCTCTTGGGCTTTTGTGCTTAGAAACTTGTATACTTCAACCTTTAGCCTATACATCCTTGACCAAAGTGGTTCATCTTTGGGCTGAGGTTACTTGAAGCTCTCTTGGAGCCTTCTTTGAGCTTTAGAAGGTGTTTTAAGCTCAGATTTGTGCCTAAAGTGTGCTTGGCTTCAAGAGGTATAACTATCACCCTTTAAGCTTGTTTTCATACTTGCTTTTGCAATATTTTTGTGCTGTATTTGGGGTGGTTTTGAACAGAAAAAATCTCTGTTTTTCAGTCCTAAAAATATTGGTTTGAGCCTATTTTGTGTTAGGGGGTTGTCTCTCCTTTTTGTTCCTTAGCTTGTATAGCTTTTTGCACTATTTCTTATCACCTTCAAATCAAACTTTTTGGGCCTTTTTACCATTGAAACTCAGGGGTTTTTCAGTGAAAGAACCATGTTTTGAGGTCCAAACTAGGAGGGGTTGGCCTCCCCTCCTTGTGTCTTGTTTGCATGTGTAGCTAGCTTAACAGGTGAGCATGTTTTCCTACTATTTTGTGACTTGATCTCAGCATATTTTTGCTACTTTTTTGACTTGTTTTAGCTCTGTTTTGAGCTGGTTTGGCCACTTGAGGCTTGCTTTGCATGCTTGTAGTGCAATGGTGCTTAATAGTCTAGTTTGTGCTATGTATTAGACTTTCATTCTAGCCTTTTTTAGGTTACTTCAAGCATGTTTTAGCTACTGATTTGGCATGATTTAGCTCTATTTTGGGTTGTCTTGGTCATACAAGCCTTGTCTTGTGTAGTTGTAGTGTAAATGGCTTCACTAGCTTGGCATTTTAGGCCTCTAAACTTGATTTGCTTGAGATGATTACACGTTAAAGTGTCACATTTTACATGTAATTTCAATGTTTATAGCTTTGTCACATGTTCATTTGTTTCACTCTTTCATTCCCTTTTAGAGTTGCTTTTGAGTCTTGTTTGTAGCCTAACATGTGAGTATGTTTTTCTACTCTTTTGTGCCTTAATCTCAACAAGTTTTAGCTCTGTCCAGAGCTGGTTTAGTCATTTGAGCTTGATATTGCATGCCTCTAGGGTAGTGCTTTTCATTAGTTTGTTGTTTTTGGCTTTTGAACATGTTGTGCATGTGTTGCTTGCATGTTGTAGTATTATTTTTCATGCCATTTCAGCACTAAAATTCTGCAACCTCCCTCATTTCTTCACTTTTCCATTTGTTTTGAGGTTTGGTTAGCCATAAGGTAGCATTTAAGCTTGAGATAGAGCTTGTGCTCAATGGCTTTAACCCTCTTTTGAGGGTTCCTCCTAGCCAAAGGCATGATCTCTCCCATGTCTTAAGTCATCCTTTGGTTGACCCCTCTCTCATTAAAGGACACTCACCGTGGACAAATTGACTAAAGAATGGCTTGGTAATCTTAAAATGAGTAAACAAGAATTGGACAAGTAAAACCTGACCAAGATAAGCATGTTGTGTTTGCATTGCATTGTGTTCGATCGAACGTTATATTGAACACAAGGTAGATCAGTCCATTTCATACTTGAAGTGATGAAATGAGCCAATGTCCTTTGTCTCTACCACCTTTGATCATGCATAATAGGGTGGTGGTCCTTTGAGTCTTATTTTTGTGCATTTTTCGAAATTGTATTCCTTGGATTTTTGGCCATCATGCATTGAAAATGCTTGATTGGTGGTTTTGGATCCAAGAGTGCCTCTCTTTTGATGTTTGAAATGATAAGGAGGGGCACAGTACAAACATATCCTTGGAAAACCCTCCATTTTCCTCTGTTTGTGCTCTGTTGCAATATGATGATTTAGCACACCAGTGGCTGGCAGTGGCTCGCTGATGGCCGACAGTGGCTTCATCCTTGGCCGGTAGCACACCTTTTTGGCCGACAGCAGGCACTCATGGCTGGCAGGCCACTGGTGAAATCCTCAGCATTGGTTTGATAAGTTGGAGCAGAAAGTTCTTGGTCAACCCTGCAAACAGAGCCTCTCAAGAGCAAACTGGTGGGCTTTTTGGGGCGAAAAACCGAGTGCATGGATCTTCTACATCCCCGGAGCAGAGTAATAGCAGCATAGTTTAATGTGTTAATTACTTGGTTAATTGGCATTGATTATTGTAATAATTAAGTAGCTTTAGCTTAGCTATTTCTTTATTTTGTTTTGTAATAATTAATCTAATTAGTTTAATTAGATTAGTTAGATTAGCTTAGATTAATGTAGCTTAGCTTATTCATTCGGACCCTTCTTCGAGAGGGCACAATGTTGTAATAAGTGTGCGAGTGTGTGTATGTCTTCCAATCCCACGTCTTTCTCCCTTTTATTTAACAGCTTTCGATGGTTAGATTAGGGCATGTTTCAATTAGCATACCTTATGCTTGCAAGTTTGCATCATTCATTTGTCTTGCACGCACCGGGCTTGACGCATCATACAAACTGCATCGCAAATTTCAATACACTTATTTGAATACGTGTTCGAAAACATGTTATCAAAGTGTTGCATTCATATGCCATCTTAGATAGCCGAGCCTATTTAGTTGCATTATTGCATGTGTTGCATTAGGCATCTTAACATAGTTAAAATCATGCATATTTCTAACTAGTTTTTGTTTTGGCTTGGAGTACTTGGTAAGCTTTTACGCTTTAGCATACTTGCATGAGTGTGAGTGTTGTCATGAGGCTATTTGCTTAAGTGATTAGCTGCATGAATGCCTGTGGATGAAGGCTTCATTGTTTGAATTGGGACAATTCATTAAATGTAAGTTTTAAGCCCACTTTGCGAAGTAGCAAATCATGTTTTAAGCCCACTTGAGGGTGGTAAATCCGCGCTTTAGCCGACTTAAGGGTGGCACTTTCAAACCATTTTCAAAAACAAACATAAGTTGTTTTGTTCCAATTCTTGTAATATAGTCTACACTTGTATGCTGTGCGCATCACATAGTAAAGTTAGCTAAATAACCTGAATAAGAACACATGTGCTTATAAAACAACATATCATGCTTAGTAGAGGCCGATCCTTTGATCGGGCGAGCGAGTGTGCTCATTTCATGACCTTCCCCCCTTGTACCTATAGACGCGCCCAAACGCCACGGCTCCGCGTGCGCGAAATGGGCGCGTAAATCCCGTTTTGTTCGTTTGGGCTTACTACAGTTCGGACTCAATGTCACGGTTCTGAATCTGATCTCGCAAAGTGCAATGCAAGACCGATAAATCACCAAAGAGTCCAAATCCGGCAAATCGTTTTGGAAAATTGATTTTTATAAAGAAGTGCCAAACATGGACTACTTTGCCAGAAACAAAGTCACCACCTAAATATTTTATTTTTGGGGGAATTTAGGAAACCCTGACTCGTGTCTAAGGCCACATGTCCGTCATCATCAAAGTTGCCTCGGCTCGGGAACTTGGGTATGAGAAGGAAAGGTCATGCAATGAGCACCCCCGCTCGCCCGATCAAAGATCGGCCTTTACTAACATGATATCTTGTTTTTGAAAACACATGTGCTCTTATTCCGGTTATTAACCTAGAATTTACTATGTGATGCGCACAACAAACAAGTATAGACTAGATCGCCTAAGTTGGAACAAAACATCGCATGTTCGCTTGTGAAAACGATTTGAAGTTTGCTACTCGCAAGTAGGCTAAATCGGGGATTTGATAAATTGTTCCAATTCAAGCAATCCAACCTTCACCCACAGGCATTCAGGCAGTTAAACACTTAAGTAGTTAGCCTCACGGCAAGCATGCTTTCATGGAAATCAATAAGACACATGCAGTATGCTAACGTGTAAACACTCACAGTGTACTCTGAGCCAAAACAAAGAACTAGTTAGCAATCATGCATGATCCTAATTCATGTTAAAATAGCTAATGCAACACATGCAAAATGCAACCAGAAATAGGCTCGGCTATTCTAAGATGGCATAAGAATGCAACAATTGATACATGTATTCAAATAGGAATTGAAATACAATGCAGTTTGTATGATGCGCCGAGCCCGGTGCATGTAAGACAGATGAATGGTTGCAGGCATGGAAGCATAAGGGTGCTAATTGAAACATGCCCTAAAACTAACCATCAAAAGTAGGTAAGTAAAAGGGAGAAAGACGTGGGGTTGGAAGACATTCACACACGCACGCACACTTATTACAAAAGTTGGCCCTCTCGACCGAGGGTCCGAATGAATGATAGCTAAGCTACGCTAAGCTAATTAAACTAATTATTACAAACCAACTAATTAACTATACTAAGCTAATTAATTATTACAAAGCTTTAACTAATCAAATGAATTAATTAAGTTACAACACTAAATGCTAATTAACAAATAAAGCACTAAATTAAGCTGCTCTAGCTCTGGTTAAAGGAGAAGAGTATGCATGCTCGGTTGTCGCCCCGAAAAAGCTCTCTGGTTGCTCTCTTGAGGCTTTGCTTGCAGGGTGTCTTCCAGTGCTTGCTGCTAAAACTTACCAAAACACTGCTGGAGAGTGTACCAGTGGCCTGCCGGTCATAAGGAGCCTCTGCCGACCCTACTGCTGACCAATGATGCACACTGCTGGCCAAGGATGAAGGGGGTGTCGGCCAACAAGGAGAGGGTGCCGGCCACTGGTGTGCTGTGACACCAAGCTGTAACACAGCATAAAATAGAGGAAAGGGAGGGTCTCCCAAGGATATGTACGCACTATGCCACTCCATATCATTTCCAAACCTCAATGGAATAGGCATCATTGGATCCAAGACCATCAATCGCGCATCTCAATACGTGATGGCCAAAGATCCAACATGTGCAAATCTCAATAAATGCATGACAAATAAGACACCAAGACCATCTCCTTATCATGAGGAATCAAAGGAAATGGAGACCGAGGGAGATTAGCTCATTTCATCACTTCAAGTATGAAATGAACCAATCTTCCTCGTGTTCAATACGACGTCTGTTTGAATGCAATGCGAAGCATGCAAACAACATGACATGCAAACAACATGCTAATCATGGCATGGAATGCACTACTCTAAACATACAAGCTATCATGCACAACATGCTAAAGGGGCCAAGAATGCCAATGCTAGTGAAGAGGATAACACTATAAGCATGCATCACAATGCTCAAACACTCAAACCAGCCCAAGACAGAGTTGCACCATGCCCAAAACAGTGGCAAAACATGTTAAGATAGAAGCTCAAAGAACTATACAAACATGCATGCACATTAGCCCAAGCTTAAGGCACAAAACACAACTCTCTAAAGGCATTGAAAGAGTGAAATTTGAAGCACAAAGGCATATGTTCCAGCACTGATAAGACATGCAAAATGACTTAGAATCATGCAAACAAGCTATGCAAAGCATGTTGAAAGGCCTAAGCATCAAGGCTAGTGAAGTATTTTACACTAGGAGCATGCAAGACAATGCTCAAATGGCCAAACTAACCCCAAACAGTCCCTATACAGGCCAAAACAGTAGCAAAAATGGGCTGAGATGATGGCTTGAAAGGCAAGAAAATGAGGCTCATGCAATGGCTCACAAATAGGGCATAAAGTTGCAACTCTCAAGAGCACTTAAAGAGTGGAAAACATGGAAGTGCAACAACCCTATATGCTCTGAAATATCATTCTAAATGATGCTAAAACATGCAAATACCTTAAGTTAAGCATGCAAGACTCCTCAAAACTCAAAGCTAGTCAAAGCTTTTACACTACAAGCATGCATGACAAGCATCATTCAACCAAGAAGCCTCAAAACAGAGGTAAAACAAGTTAAAACATGAGTGAAAACTTGCTGGAATATGGCTAAAATGAGCTAGAATTATAGGCTAAAAAGACAAGCATGTTAGGCTAGCAAGGCAAAAATACACTACAAGTGTATGAGCCACTCAAGAGACAACCAAACCAGCCAAAAACAGAGTCATGTTAGACCTAAAAACTCACAAAAATCAGCTCACACCATGCTTTAAGAGTATAGAGATACATGCTCATTTGATAGGTGAATAATACAAGCGAACAAAACAAGGAGAGAGGAAAACACACTTTGGGACACTATTCAATACAATATAGAGAGAGAGAGAGTGAGAAATATATAGAGAGAGATAGATATATCTTCTCTAAAAATGCTGACCCTCTGCTGGAGAGGAGGAGCCTCTCCTTATATAGAGGAATGCAATGCAAAGCTTGTTCAACAAGCTTGGAAAGGGCTTTACCTGTATGGAGGAGGGATGAGTGGAAACCAACTTGCTCAAAAGATCTGAAGTGAAATCTACTGAGACAATGCATTCTACCGGCCATCAGTGGTGGCCAGCAGTGCCTCATTGATGGCCGGCAGGCTTCATCAATGGCAGGCAGGGAGAAAACCATGGCCGGCAGGGCCAAAATGTGGTCGGCGGTGCCTCACAAGAAGCATGAAGAAAGGGCCAACACATGGTCCAAAAATGAGACAGAAAGAATACAGGGTTTGGAAAGCTCGAACCTATGACGTTCTGCCGCAAACTCGAATACTCAATGAGCAATCGAACTTGTCATTGGATGTACCTGCAAGCATATCCAAGTTTTGAGGACGGTCAAAAATGGGGTGTCTACAGTTGACCCTCTTTGACAGAACTCGAAAGTCACAAAGTGACGGGAGTGAATGTCAAAGCCCAGAGACGACCCATTTTTGACAAGGCCGAAGACTCAGGCAAACATTCAATATAACTAAACAGAGATGCGCCCACATGCTGGGGCAAAATGCAAATGACATGCACGATGCAAGAGCATAACTTATGATTATGCAAAGAAAGATATAATGAAGTATTTATGCAAAATAAATACAACAATTTAAGCAAACTGACAAGTTGTAGAAAACTCACACATTTCAACAGAAAGGATGTAAGAGAATTATACAGTTCTTACTGCGGCTCACGCAGAGAATACAATACTGTCGGGTTCATCTAGTCGCACCAGCTTCAAATGAACCGTACATACAATATTGTGCCTGCACAAAAAGAAACTTTAACAGATACAATATAGTAGAAACACATGAAGGCAGAATGTGCATAATAATGCAAGTGAAAATGTTGCATGACAATGCAAGCGAAACAGGTGCATAACAATGCGAGTGAAAAAGGTGCATAACAATGCAAGTAATATGCGTGACAGCGCAAGTTAAAGAGGTGCAAAACAATGCAAGTATAACGTGCGTGACAGCGCAAGATAGATGTGCATAACAATGCAAGTAACATGCGTGACAGCTCAAGATAGATGAAGTGCGTAACGGTGCAAATAATGTGCGCGACAGCGCAAGATAAAGAAATGTGTAATAGCGCAAGTAATGTGTGTGACAGTGCAAGTAAGAGAAATGCGTAACAACGCAAGTAATGTGCGTGACAGCGCAAGATAGAGAAATGCGTAACAGCGCAAGTAATGTGCGCAACAGCGCAAGATAGAGAAATGCGTAACAGCGCAAGTAAGAGAAATGCGTAACAGTGCAAGTAAAACATGCGTAACAGCGCAAGTTAAAGAAGTGCGTAACAGCGCAAGTAAAACATGCGTAACAGCGCAAGTTAAAGATATATGCGAAACAATGCAAGTAAACACATGTGTAACAGCGCAAGTTAAAGATATATGCGAAACAACGCAAGTAAAACGTGCGTAACAGCGCAGGTTAAAGATATATCCGAAACAACGAAAGTAAAACATGCGTAACAGCGCAAGTTAAAGATATATGCGAAACAACGCAAGTAAAACATGCGTAACAGCGCAGGTTAAAGATATATGCGAAACAACACAAGTAAAACATGCGTAACAGCGCAGGTTAAAGATATATGCGAAACAACGCAAGTAAAACATGTGTAACAGCGCAAGTAAAACATGCGTAACAGCGCAAGATATGTGCGTAGCAGCGCAAGTTAAAGAAGTGCATAACAGCGCAAGTAAAACATGCATAACAGCGCAAGTTAAAGAAGTGCGTAACAGCGCAAGTAAAACATGCGTAACAGCGCAAGTTAAAGATGTGCAAAATAATGCAAGTAACATGCGTAACAGCGCAAGATAGAGATATGCAAAACAATGCAAGGAACATGCGTAACAGCGCAAGATAGAGATATGCAAAATAATGCAACAAGAGGAAAGGCACACCTCTCATCGTATCACTCGCAGGAGAGGAAAGGGAAAATCTCTTAGCGTATCACACACGAGAGAGGGAAGAGAAACTTCTCAGTGTATCACACGCAAGAGAAGAAAGGTAAACCTCTCAGCGTATCACACACGAGAGAGGAAAGGGAAAATCTCTTAGTGTATCACACGTGAGAGAGGGAAGAGAAACTTCTCAACATATCACACGCAAGAGAAGAAAGGTAAACCTCTCAGCGTATCACACGCGAGAGAGGAAAGGAAGCATCTCTCAGCGTATCATACGCAAAAGAGGGAAGGTATCAGTCAAACTGAACCGGAACCTCTCTGAATGAATCAACACACACAACACTGTGCATGAACGGGAGAGAAACTAGATAGGTACAATGCAATACAATGCATAATGCTTAAGGAATGCAATAAACAAACATAGCGGCGCTCTAGAAGGCACCTCATGGGATAAGTGGCGATAAACCGCTCTACTCTGACGGAGATCTCCCCTTGTGTTCTTCGAACTCTTACCTTCAACTTACAGTACAAAGGTCATGAAATACTGACAAGGAGCAACGTCTGTTGGGGAAGCCACGGATGCCGCTTTTCTTCCTGGTCATACTCACAACTTTCCCTATTCTCCAACGGGGTGACAGGCTAGGTTGATTTAGTATCCAGAACCGAGGCACATACCTGCTATCTCAACCTATGGGGCTTCCACATGGATTTCAAGCTGGGGATACACCCCTGGGTATTTAAACCAGACTTTAGTCTCGGAAATTCCAAACCTTTGCATTCTAGACATCAGCCATTCGAACTCTAGTTTCCATCGTCGCAGTTGATCTCCTAAGAACTCATTGTAAACACAGCCAGGATGCCTCTGGCAGGAATTGGTACTCCGGGAGAGCACTTCTAATCGCCATTCTGGCATTGAAACAGCTGGCACAATATTCTGTTCACTTCGAACACACAGCTCGTACAGCACACTGCTCATTCTGAACACGCAGCTCATAACACAGTACCTAGTTTATTCTGCACATGGCGCATTCTGAACACACTGCCCACTCTGAACACACAACTCATAACACAGTACTTAGCTTATTCTGCACACGGCGCATTCTGAACACACTGCTCACTCTGAACACATAGCTCTTAACACAGTACTCAGTTTATTCTGCACACGGCGCATTCTGAACAAACAGTTCAATCTGAACAGACGGGATGCGAAAACGAAACATGCAAAAGTTGAAACAAACTCGGATGCTCCAAATTTTCCCTTTTTTCTTTTGTTTCGCAGCCCGGAACCTGCATAGCTTCAGATAGGTCCTTGTTCTACTGTTCTTACATGACCTGGGTTGAACCCTGCGGTTTTACGGAAAAACAAATCCTGTTTTGCACAAATGTAGAGAACGACACAGCACTCCTGGCACAAAATGATTTATTTTGAAATTAAGACATGAGTTCTTAACCGGGTATTGAGCGTACGACTGAATACAGCGCAAAACGACTCAATAAAGAAAGACAAAAGGTAAAACAACCTAAACACATCGAGAAACACTCGAAACAACTCAAAACAAGAATCGAGACAAAACAAAAGACACGGCACTCAGACGTGTTACAAAGGCGAGAGACCTCTTAGTTCACGAGGAGCCAGTTTCTTTGGGTATTGCTTCCCACCCTTTTTCATTTGTGATTCTCACATCACTCGGCACTCAATCTCTAGTTTTCTGAAAAAGCCCTTTTCTCACTTTTTCGCTCAGCGCACATCTCTCTATTCTTCAATCTCTTATTTTTTATCCCTCCCCTAGGTGGTAGATGGATAAACAGGAAGTTGTAGGCTTTTGCCCCTAGCACTCTGGTAGATTCTCATTCTTCTGCTCACAATAGTGAACTTCCTCCACAGAGGGGCTACGCTACAACTGGGTGTGTAGTCAATCTGCAGCTAACATCGGTTGACGATGCTCTGCTGGGGAGTTTGGACATGATCAGATGTGTCCAAACGAAGGAGTGGAATATCTAGATCGATTCCAGTTCATGCTTCGCACTTGGCTTGATACCTCGTTGCTCGGAGGATGAGATAGCTTTCGGCATTTTGCGGTTAGCTTCAGTTGTGCCCTTTTCTGGCAAGTAGAGTGACAATAGGGAAAAGACAGAACACCTGACTTAACTGTGCCCCTAGTTCATCATTTTGACCATTTTTTGTTTTGGCTTTCTACTAAAACAATTTTGGTCAATATAAGAGTTAGATTAACATACTTGTTCGATTTTCTGATTTAAAATCATGCAAGTTAGGTTATGAGCACTGAAAATTTTCCTTTTTGAGTCCAAGAAAATGGTCCAGTTTTGGAAAAAATGGAATAATTTTCGAGAAAATTAGTCAACCTCAGTAAAAATTCTCAAAAACTGTTTTTGCAAATGGCCACTGCTCGGCCAACACAGAACTTACTCTTGAGATGCACAACCTCAGATAAAAAACAATGGAAAATTGCCCCTTATCTAAACGGCACTACACGGCAATGGAAAGTTGCCCCTTGTTTGAATGGCACCACAGCGCACTGTAATCAGTCCTCGAAGTGACGATCACAACTGAATTCTCGGATACAGAGAAGGCAAAGATGATCAGAACCATTACATGGACACAATCGATTTGGAAGTGTTTATGGCTGGACTTCAGAATGAAGTTGCCTACGTATCCCAAACATGGGAATCAAGCCTTACGTAGTTCCGGTTAAGGTACACTTGGGTATTAACCTCTCCTTTTACACTCTAACTTTTGCCAAGGCCGCCCTTCCGGGTTTTCAACCTTGCGAGCTCTGTTTTTCTTTTCTTTTTAATTCTTTTCATTTCTTTTCACCTCTTTTCATCTTCTTTTTTTTTCTTTTCTTTTCTTCTTCATTCTTTGCGTTTTTTGTTTTTTATTCTTTTTCTTCTTTTTCTTGCTCTAACTTTTGCCTGGGTCGCCCTTTCGGGTTTTCGGCCCAGCGAGCATCTCAAGGGTAAAAGTGTAACTTTGTCCATGTCAAATGGTTTTAAGATCTCGAAGCTATCTGAATCCAGGAGAATGGCTGCTATTTGCTGATGATGTAGAAGTCCATCCAATGGGGGCTGAATTTGCCCCTAGTATTGTGGATAGGAACTTGGTTGTCCTTCAGCAATACTTTCTTCTTTTCTCCCTTCTGGGATTTGGCATTCTTGCCGATCTTCATTGATTTGTAGAATGATCTATCTTCGGCTCTTCGAGCGCATCAGACATTTTTGCCCCTAGTTCGAGAGGTGCTCCTGATCCAGCCTTACAAGCTTTCTTTTGATCACATCTGATATTCTTGCCTCTAATTCATGGGCTGCTTCTGATCCGGCCACACAGGCCTTACATTGTAGTTGACAGTTGAACATTCTGAATCCAAGTTCAAAGTTTAAAAGTAAGGGGGTTGAGTCTCGAGGCTGAGAGCGATCCTAAGCTGCATAATCTCAAGAGCGATTCCACACAGGTCTTCGCAAGACCGCGCAAAATTTTTTTTGAAATCTTTTAAGAAAGCGACTAATCGCTCGCGCTGAAGACAGTGTAGAACCAATCCGGACCAAGCCAAGATCCTTCTCAGTACTCACGTTAACAAACATGATCTCATTCATTAAGGGCTTAGCACGCCTTTCTTTCTCTCAATTGATCAAATTTTGCAAAACCCGAGGAATTCCATCCTCTTTGTTTTCAATACATTGTTCAAAAAGTTTTGAAAAACTTAGGTCAATGCAATGATTTCAAGACACAGAAAAGACACAGTTTTTAGTCAAATACTGCCATCTTATCAGAACTTCTACCACAACTGGCACAAGGCAGAAGCAAACACAAGAGTGTGAAAATCACTGCTGTTCCATTCAAAATCTGTTGGCACAACTGGCTCCAAGGCAGAAACAGACTCAAAAGAAAGCGAAAAGACAAACACAAAACAAGCAAGTGATGTCCGAGGTAACACCCCCGAAATCACCCGACTCTAACAAAAGAGGACTGACTTGATACAACCAGACAGACTCGACTGATTTAGTACAAAAATACTGACTCTATATAAGACAACAAAACTGACTGAATACCCAAGTCAGAAAGTACAAAAACTAGCATTCGCAAATGCTCAAAATAGTGCATGCCATACGCCACATCTGAAGTAAACTGAGCGCCGCCCGCAGGTGGTTCGTCCCCTAATCACATCACATTATCCTCCAGGTTCACTGATCCAGTGATGATAGACTTTGCTGAGCTTGGTGGGAGGATGACCCCGTTGTTAAACAAATCCTGTACTTCGTGGCGAAGACGGAAGCAATTGTCGGTGCTATGACCAGTTTGTTGATGGTACGCACAGTACTGGGTAGCATCATGACTAGGTGAAAGACGACTAGGGGGAGGCCGAGGCTCGAGGGGTTTGAGATGCCCCTTTTCAACAAGGATTTGAAGAGCCTTGGACAAAGGCATATAGAGGGCATGGAAGACCCTGCGACCTCGAGGTAAATACTTCGTGGTTTGTGGATTTTTGCCAGATGCACTGGCAAAGGGGTCAGCAGGTGCTGGCTTAGTCTACTGATCTTTCCCGGGTGTAGAATTAGGATTGGGAGGAACAGTTCTGGTACGACGGCCCTTCTCCCGATTTTTCCCTTGGCTCGAACTACCCTTGTTCTGAGTAATGAAAGTGTCATCCACAGTTTTTGCAGCAACTGCGAGCACTTGCTATTTGTTCAGTCCCCCGGCTTTCAAAGCCTCAACAACCCACAGAAGTTGTTCATAGGGATCAGTGTTTGCCCCCACCTTGTTCTTACCACTTGCCTCAGCTTGGTCGAAGGTTTGGGTTGCTACATCAGTGCGAAGCCCTGTTGTTGTCGACATGTTATTGTCAGAACATAGGGTGGCTTCAAGTTGGCTGAGTTCAATTACAATTCGCCCCAATAGTGGGGGCTCTTCCGGCATGAAATTTTCGGCATGTGATATGGTTGATGGCAGAACCGACATTCTGAAGGCTAGATCAGCCACAATTCTCTGAAGATCACCAATCATTCTCATCAGCTCAAAAGTAGTGGGCTCACGAGTTTGAAATGATTGGGGTTCCAAGACTAGATATGCGATAGGTGCCCCAGATGGGTGTTGTATTTCAGCGTGGGTCTCACCCTGCATGGTGATTCCCTGGTTTAATGCTGTTGTCATGATCACAATTTCTTCTGAATTCTGCGTCATCATGAGTCTGCTGAATTGAGCTGAGGTGATATGACTGGTGACTAATGGATCTGATGAACCAGTAAGCCTTGACTTGCCCTTCTCTGCCTTGCCTCAGCGAAGGAAAACACTGGCTGCTCTGAACTGAATCTCTGACCTGACAAAGTCTATCAGCACAAATCCAATGTATCCGGGGGATATTGGAGCCTTCTAAAGCTACGGTTCCAAGACTACCTATCAAAAGTGAAAATAGGCATCATCTCAGCCCAATTTCATCAGAACAGATGTAAGCATAGCAGCATGACTGTGCCCTCTACTGAATTCTGCCCAAAATTCTGCTTGAAAACTGATACCCTCAGGTAAAACTAATCCCCAGAATACTGATACTGATGCCCGCAGGCCTGATACCCAGACTTGCAAACTGATACATGCATTCCCTGTAGAGGCACACTCTAAAAGCACATAGCAAGTAAATGAGAGCAAAAACACCCCTATGGAGGGGTAGGGTTTCCCTGTCCTAGTTTTGTCAAGAACTAGGGTTTCACTACGCACACAGCGGTTTCAAACAACCTAAAATAGGGTAAGCAACCTGTCCTAGCTTTGGAATAGTCACTACAGTTTCCGATATGCACTAGGTCGAATGGTCAAAAGGGGTACCTCGATAAAAGTCGGGGTTTGTGTTTCCATCGTGGCAGAGCCCACAACTGGTCAGCCTTATGGCACGCTTCTCAAAGCAAGCCACCGGCAAACTGTTTAGGAATAGCATACGGCAAACACGGTGTCCTAGGCGCACCAATGCAAATGCGATGCGAAGAGACACATAACTGTAGTCAAAACAAGATATCATGAGTTTGCGTAAAGTTCTCTAAATCCCCAGCAGCGTCGCCAGATACTGTAGACACACCCGAACGCTACGGCTCCTCGCGCGCATGCAGTATGCTCACGCGTAAACACTCACAGTGTACTCTGAGCCAAAACAAAGAACTAGTTAGCAATCATGCATGATCCTAGTTCATGTTAAAATGGCTAATGCAACATATGCAAAATGCAACCAGAAATAGGCTCGGCTATTCTAAGATGGCATAAGAATGCAACAATTGATACATGTATTCAAATAGGAATTGAAATACAATGCAGTTTGTATGATGTGCCGAGCCCGGTACATGCAAGACAGATGAATAGATGCACACATGCAAGCATAAGGGTGCTAATTGAAACATGCCCTAAAACTAACCATCAAAAGCAGGTAAGTAAAAGGGAGAAAGACGTGGGGTTGGAAGACATTCACACACGAACGCACACTTATTACAAAAGTTGGCCCTCTCGACAGAGGGTCCGAATGAATGATAGCTAAGCTACGCTAAGCTAATTAAACTAATTATTACAAACCAACTAATTAACTATACTAAGCTAATTAATTATTACAAAACTTTAACTAATCAAATGAATTAATTAAGTTACAACACCAAATGCTAATTAACAAATAAAGCACTAAATTAAGCTGCTCCAGCTCTGGTTAAAGGAGAAGAGTATGCATGCTCGGTTGTCGCCCCGAAAAAGCTCTCTGGTTGCTCTCTTGAGGCTTTGCTTGCAGGGTGTCTTCTAGTGCTTGCTGCTAAAACTTACCAAAACACTGCTAGGGAGTGCACCAGTGGCCTGCCGGTCATAAGGAGCCTCTGCCGAACCTACTGCAGACCAATGATGCACACTGCCGGCCAAGGATGAAGGGGGTGCCGGCCAACAATGAGAGGGTGCCGGCCACTGGTGTGCTGTGACACCAAGCTGTAACAAAGCACAAAATAGAGCAAAGGGAGGGTATCCCAAGGGTATGTACGCACTATGCCACTCCATATCATTTCCAAACCTCAATGGAATAGGCATCATTGGATCCAAGACCATCAATCACGCATCTCAATGCGTGATGGCCAAAGATCCAACATGTGCAAATCTCAATAAATGCATGACAAATAAGACACCAAGACTATCTCCCTATCATGAGGAATCAAAGGAAATGGAGACCGAGGGAGATTAGCTCATTTCATCACTTCAAGTATGAAATGAACCAATCTTCCTCATGTTCAATACGACGTCCGTTTGAACGCAATGCGAAGCATGCAAACAACATGACATGCAAACAACATGCTAATCATGGCATGGAAAGCACTACTCTAAACATACAAGCTATCATGCACAACATGCTAAGGGGGCCAAGAATGCCAATGCTAATGAAGAGGATAACACTATAAGCATGCATCACAATGCTCAAACACTCAAACCAGCCCAAGACAGAGTTGCACCATGCCCAAAACAGTGGCAAAACATGTTAAGATAGAAGCTCAAAGAACTATACAAACATGCATGCATATTAGCCCAAGCTTAAGGCACAAAACACAACTCTCTAAAGGCATTGAAAGAGTGAAATATGAAGCATAAAGGCATATGTTCCAGCATTGATAAGACATGCAAAATGACTTAGAATCATGCAAACAAGCTATGCAAAGCATGTTGAAAGGCCTAAGCATCAAGGCTAGTGAAGTATTTTACACTAGGAGCATGCAAGACAATGCTCAAATGGCCAAACTAACCCCAAACAGTCCCTATGCAGGCCAAAACAGTAGCAAAAATGGACTGAGATGATGGCTTGAAAGGCAAGAAAATGAGGCTCATGCAATGGCTCACAAATAGGGCATAAAGGTACAACTCTCAAGAGCACTTAAAGAGTGGAAAACATGGAAGTGCAACAACCCTATACGCTCTGAAATATCATTCTAAATGATGCTAAAACATGCAAATACCTCAAGTTAAGCATGCAAGACTCCTCAAAACTCAAAGCTAGTCAAAGCTTTTACACTACAAGCATGCATGACAAGCATCATTCAACCAAAAAGCCTCAAAACAGAGGTAAAACAAGTTAAAACATGAGTGAAAACTTGCTGGAATATGGCCAAAATGAGCTAGAATTATAGGCTAAAAAGACAAGCATGTTAGGCTAGCAAGGCAAAAATACACTACAAGTGTATGAGCCACTCAAGAGACAACCAAACCAGCCAAAAACAGAGTCATGTTAGACCTAAAAACTCACAAAAGTCAGCTCACACCATGCTTCAAGAGTATAAAGATACATGCTCATTTGATAGGTGAATAATACAAGCAAACAAAACAAGGAGAGAGGGGGATCACGCCCTCTGATTTAGGACCTCAAAACCACATGCCTACCACTGAAAATTCACTGGATTTCAGTGGCTAAAAGGCCAAACAAAGACTAACCCAAAGGCCTTAAGGCATGGCACAAAACAAGTCCAAACAAGGCACACAAGAGGGTAGAACACCCTTAACACCAAAGAGGCCTTAAACAACCATCTAAAGTACTTAAAAATAGAACTTTTTTCAGTTGAAAGCAAGGCCTAAAACAATATGCAAGGATGGCCAAAATGGGATACAAATAAAGGCTTAAATAGGGAAAACACTCACCCTTGAAGCACAACTTCGAAACCAGCAATCTCAGGGGCCAAAAACTCACTTTCAAAGCTCAAACAACACTCCCAAGAACCTCAGCTCAAAGATGGTGGTGTATCACTATGTGTTGTAGTGCAAAAGTGAGAGGAAAACACACTTTGGGACACTATTCAATACAATAGAGAGAGAGAGAGAGAGTGAGAAATATAGAGAGAGATATATATATCTTCTCTAAAAATGCTGACCCTCTACTGGAGAGGAGGAGCCTCTCCTTATATAGAGGAATGCAATTCAAAGCTTATTCAACAAGCTTGGAAAGGGCTTCATCCCTCCATACACGTGTATAGAGGAGGGATGAGTGGAAACCAGCTGGCTCAAAAGATCTGGAATGAAATCTGCTGAGACAATGCATTCTGCCGGCCATTAGTGGTGGCCAGCAGTGCCTTATTGATGGTCGGCAGGCTTCATTAATGGCAGGCAGGGAGACAACCATGGCCGGCAGGGCCAAAATGTGGTCGGCAGTGCCTCACAAGAAGCATGAAGAAAGGGCCAACACATGGTCCAAAAATGAGACAGAAAGAACACAGGGTTTGGAAAGCTCAAACCTGTGACGTTCTGCCGCGAACTCGAATACCCAATGAGCAATCGAACTTGTCATCGGATGTACCTGCAAGCATATCCAAGTCTTGAGAACGGTCAAAAATTGGGTGTCTACAGTACCCAAGTTCCCAAGCCGAGGCAACTTTGGTGATGATGGACACGTGGCCTTTGGCACGAGTCAGGGTTTCCTAAATTTTCCCAAAATAAAAATATTTAGGTGGCGACTTTGTAATCTGGCAAAGCAGTCCAGTTTGGCATTATTTGATTCAAAATCTGATTTTCCAAAATGATTTGCCGGATTGGATTCTTTGGTATTTATCAGTTTCACATCGCACTTTGTGAGATTAAATTCAGAACCGTGACAGGAGTCCGAACTGTAGGACTAATTTGGGTCTCTCCGAAAGGGGGGGCGTCCGAAGAAAGCCGAGTCTATAGTTTCTAGCGACTCCGCTGGGGATTTAGTGAACTTGACTCGAACTCATGATATGTTGTTTTATCTACATTTATGTGTTTCTTTGCATTGCATTTGCATTGGTGTGCCTAAGTCACAGTGTTTGCCATCTGCTATTCTTGAACGGTTTGTCGGAGGCTTACTTGGAAAAGCGTGCCATAAGGCTAACCGATTGCGGGCTCTATCACGATGGGAACACAAACCTTGGATCTGGATCACCGCTGTAACGTTTGATTCTCCTTTCACTTCTCGGTGTTAGGAGCGAGAGGTATATTAGGTGGTCTTGCTGAGGTACCCTTTTTGACCAATCGACCTAGTTGCACATCGGAAGCCTTAGAGACTGTTCCAAACTATGACAGGTTGCTCTCCCGAATGCAGGATTGTTTGAAACTGCATGTTTTCATAGTGAAACCCTAGTTCCTGACGAAACTAGGACAGGGTAACCTTACCCCGTCATAGGGGTGTTTTGGCTCTCAATTACCTGGTATGTGCTTTACAGTGAACTGTACAAGGATGTGCATATTAGTTGCCAAGTTGGTATCAGTTTTTGGAGAGAATTCAGTAAAGAATACAGTCATTCAGCTATGCTCATATCTATTCTGGTGAAATCAGATTGAGGTGCTGCCTGTTTTCTCTTTTACAAGGTAGTCCTGGAACCATAGCTTCAGAAGGCTCCAATATCCCCCAGGTGCATTGGACTTATGTTGATAGACTTTGTCAGGTCAGAGATTTAGTTCAAAGGCAATCAGTATTCCTTCGCCGATGGCAGGGCAAAAAGGGACAAATAGGGCTCACTGGTTCAACTGATCCGACAGTCACCAGTTAGCTCATCTTTGTTCAACTCAGCAGACCCGTGATGGCACAGAGTTCAGAAGAAGTTGTGGCCATGATAGCAGCATTAAACTAGGGAATCGCTATATAGGATGAGACCAATGCTGAAATGCAACGCCCATCTGGGGCACCTACCACACATCCAGCCTCGGGACCCTATCCAAACTTTGACCCACTTCCACCAACTGAAGATTTGCAAGGTCCAGACCCCCGAGAAAGGTTGACTCAAGCTCAAGTTTTCATACCCCTAGTGCAACCTAAGGAGAGGCTTTCTCCCCTTGATATTAATGATCTCGATCTGACCTCCGTGAGAATTGTGAACCTTGAGAAGCAATTCAAAAAGGCACGGGGCCTTAACTCCATTCTCGACATTGAGGATAGATACACTGAGGCTGCCTTAAGGCTCCCAAACAGATTCAAAATGCCACACATTGACCGTTTTGACGGGTCTGGAGATCCTATGGTGCATATCCGGCTTTTCTTGGATGTCCTAAAACCGATCGATCTGACTAAGCCGTAGAAACTCTCTCTGTATGGAAGAACCCTGTTGGGCATAGTAGCCACTTGGTATGCCAAGTTGGAGGATAAAGTGAAGCAAAACTGGGAAGAGTTGGCAGAGGCCTTTGTTACAGGAGCTTGAAGCAACCCACCAGAATCCTACAGAACCTTTTGTGGAATTTGTTGCAAGGTGTAGAGCAAAGGCAGCACAGATGACAAATCACCCTTCTGAGAGGGACCAAGTGCGGATAGTGGTGCAGAACCTCAAGCATGATATGTTGCAAAAGTTAATAGTCGCTCCACTGTTCACTTTCAGAAGTTTGCATGAATTAGGGGTTCAAATCGAGAATGCATTTAACAGAGGGATTATTCCCAGAACAAGTGAACCAACAAGGAGGGTGATTTCCAAGAGTACCAATGCTCATAGTAGCACTATTCACAAACCCATTGAAATCCACACCATCGCCATTTCTAAAACTGCCGACCCGTTTGCCAATTCGAACCCACAAACAGCCAACCCAACCCGAGCTCAAGGCAGAACTTTTACCCCCCTCTATATGAACCTAACTAGCACACTAAAAGTCTTGATGGAAGGGGGGTATCTCAAACCCCTTGATCCTCGACCTCTGTCTGACCCACTTCCTGCCAGACATAACCCCACTAAATACTGCGTGTATCATCAACAGCGCGATCATGGCACTGATCGTTGCTACCGCTTTCGTCATGAGGTTCAGAATCTCATCGACAACCAGACGATAGCTCCACCTCAAGACCCCAATGACCAAGTACCTCATCCACACCTCAACCTCATCCATACACTACCACCTACCTTCAACCCCAGCATATACATCACCCCGGCCCATTTACCCAAGCCTGAGGTGTTTATCCCAGAAAGCACGGACTTATGTATGATGGATGCACTTGAGCCCTAATCATCTCAAACTTGTGAACCCACTACTTCTGAGCTAATGAGAATGATTGAAGATTTGCAAAGAACTGTGGCAGATCTAGCCTTTGGGATATTGGCTCTGTCATCGACCACATCACATGCCAAAAATTGTATGCCAAAAAGCTCCCCAATCTTGAGACGGGCTGCATTTGAAGAAGGCCAATCCCTTGGCAAAGTGGAGGCAAGTGGTAAGAACAAGGTAGGGGCAGGCATTGGTCCCTATAAACATCTTCAGTGGGCTGTTGAGGCTTTGAAGGCTGAAAGACTGAACAAAGAGCAAATTCTCGCAGTTGTTGCAAAGACTGTGGGTGACACTTTTGCCACTCAAGATGAGAGCATTCTGAATCAAGGGGCAAGCCGGGGAAAGGGATGTCATACCAGAAATGTCCCTTTCAGCTCCAATCCTATACTCGGAAGAGATCATCAAACCCAGTCAGCACCTGCCAACCCCTTTGCCGGTACATCCAATCCAACTCCACAAACCTTGAGTCATCAACCCCGAGGCCAGAGGGTCTTCACCTCGCTTTATATGACTTTGTCCAAAGCTCTCCAAATCATTAAAGGACAAGGCCATCTCAAACCCTTTGAGCCTCGGCCTCTCCCGGATCTTCTTTTGGCCAAGCATGATGCTGCCAAGTACTGTGCCTTCCATCAACAAGCTGGCCACGACACTGATGTTTGTTTTCGTCTTCGCCATGAAATACAAGATTTGATTGATAACAAGGTCATCGTCACACCAGGCTCTGCAAAGTCTATCGGCACTGGATCGATGAACTTGGGGAATAATGTGACTATGTGATCGGGGGATGAACCACCTGCTGATGGTGCTCAGTTTACTCCAAATATGGGGATGGCACGCACTGTTTTGAGCAATTTGTGAATGCTGTTTACTGTACTTTTTAACTTGGGTATTGGGTCAGTCTTGTTGTGTTGTATTGAGTCAGTCTTTTTGTACTGAGTCAGTTGAGTCTGTCTTGTTATATCGAGTCAGTCCTGATGTGTTAGAGTCGGGTGATTTCGGGGGTGTTACCTCGGATATCACTATCTTGTTTTGTGTTTTTCTTTTACACTCTTTCTTTTGTGTCTATTTCTGCCATTGAGCCAGTTACGCCAGAAGATCTGAATGAAACAGCAGTGATTTTCACTCTTTTGTGTCTGTTTCTGCCATTGCGCCAGTTATGCCAGAAGGTCTGAATGAAACGACAGGTATTTTCACTTACTTTTCTCTGCCTTGAAATCATTGCATTGACCTAAGTTTTTTAAAAACTTGTCTAACACTGTGATGAAAACAAAGAGGAAGGAATTTCTTGAGATTTGCAAAAATTTGATCGATTGAGAGGAAGAGAGGCATGCTAAGCCCTTAATGAATGAGATCATGTTTGTTAATGTGAGTACTGAGAATGATCCTGGCTTGATCCAGATTGGTTCTACATTATCTTCAGCATGAGCGACTAGTCACTTTCTTAAAAGATTTCAAAAAATGTTTTGCGTGGTCCTGCGAAGACATGTATGGAATTGATCAGCATAGGATCACTCTCATCCTCGAGACTCGACTCCTTTGCTTTCAAACCTTGATCTTTAACTCAGAATGTTCAACGATCAACCAAAGCATAAGGCTTGTATGGCCGGATCAGAAGCAGCCCTTGAACTAGGGGCAAGAAGGTTAGATCAAGAAGGTCAGATGTCATCAAAGGAAGCTTGCAAAGCTAGATTAGAAGTAACCTTTGAACTAGGGGCAAAAAATGTAAGATGTGCTCAAAGATTCAAAAGATGGGTCATTCCGCAAACCAATGAAGATTGGCAAGAAAGCCAAATTCGAGCTGTTGAAAGAAGAAAGTTTATTGCTGAAAGACAATCAAGTTCCTATCCAAAACACTAGGGGCAAATTCAAACCCGATTGGATGGGCTCCTACATCATTAATGAACAACAGCCATTCTTCTGAATTCTGATGACTTCGAGATCTCAAAATCAACCATTCAACATGGACAAAGTTAAAACTCTTTTCTATCCTTGAGAGGCTCGCTGGGCCGAAAACCCGGAAGGGCGACCCAAGTAAAAGTTAGAGCAAAGAAAAAAGAAAAAGAACAAATGAAAAAGAAAAAAATGAAAAGAAAATGAAAAGAAGAAAAGAAATGAAAAAATGAAAAAGAAAAGAAGAAAAGAAATGAAAAGAAAAGAAAAATAGAGCTCGCAAGGTTGAAAACCCGAAAGGGCGGCCTTGGCAAAAGTTAGAGCGCAAAAGGAGAGTGTTAATACCCGAGTGAACCTCTACCCGGAACTAAATCAGGCCTGATTCCCATATTTGGGATACGTAGGCAACTTCATCCTGAAGTTCGGCCCCAATCCTTTTCAGCCTGCTTGGCTCATCCATGTTGATTGGTTTATCCTTGTTCAACTCGGCTATCTTGTCCATGTGAAGTGGCTCATCTTTATTATCATCTTCATGATCATCTTCGTTTAGACTCAGTTGTCTTATTCTGTTAGAAGATTTAGCTACAAGACGTTTCAAGTTCAGATCTAAGGTTGTGCATCTCGAGATTAGATTCCGTATTGGTCGAGCAGTGGCCATTTGCAAAAACAGTTTTGAGAATTTTTAATGAGGTTGACTAATTCTCTAAAAAATTATTCCATTTTTTTTTTCCAAAACTGGACTATTTCTTGGACCAAAAAAAGGAAAATTTTCGGTGCTCACAACCTGACTTGCATGATTTCAAATCAGAAAATCGAAAAAGCATGTTAATCAAACTCTCATATTGGTCAAAATTGTTTTAGCAGAAGCCAAAAACAAAAGATGGTCAAAATGATGAACTAGGGGCACAGTTGAGTCAGGTTTTCTGTCTTTTCCCCGTTGTCATCATACTCGCCAGAGAAGGCACCATACTTGCTGAAAAGGGCACCTTGTTCGCCAGAAAGGGCACAACTGAAGCTAACAGCAAAGGGCTGAAAGCTCTCATATCCTCCAACCAGCGAGGTATCAAGCCAAGTGCGAAGCATGAATTGGAAATGGAGCGGGATATTCGATGCTCTCATCTGGATGATTACACCCAAATTGGCATCTGACCCAGAATGGGGACGTAGAAAACGCAATATGTAAGACCAATCAATTGTATGCCTGGCCGGTGGGAAATGTTGTAACTCATTTCGGTCAAGCTAAGCCAAAGGCATCATCAACCGATGTCAATTGCAGATCTGCCGCGCATCCAATCGCATCACAACCCCTCTGTGGGAGAGCTCACTAGTTATTAGCGAAAGAAGGAGAATCTACCAGAATGCTAGGAGCAAGAGCCCACAACTTCCTGTTTATCCATCAACCACCTAGGGGAGGGATAAAAAATAAGAGAGATTGAGTGCCGAAGTGATGTGAGAAAAAGTGAGGAAAGGGCTTTTTCAGAGAAAAAGAGATTGAGTACCGAAGTGATGTGAGAATCACAAATGAGAAAGGGTTATCCCTGCGAAACACATAGTTCTGCCTGTGCACACGCCTATCCCACTAAGAGAGCTGTGGTTTGAGGTTTCTGGCACCTTTTCTATGTTAAACGTAGTTTGATTTTGCATCTCCATCCCTTTATGATATTTGTGTGGTTTTGCACTACTTGTGGTTTGATGATTCAATTACATTGTCTATCATTACATTGTTTAGTTACATTGTGTTTCGTTCTGCGTCCTGCCCTTGAACTACGTTGGTTTGATTCCTTGCAAAATGATACGTAGGCAGCCTGGGGGTGCAACTATTTGTTTCTGCATCTGCATTTTATTTATTTGTCCAAGTCTTCAGCCTTGTAAAAAATGGGTCATCTCTAGGCTTTTGACATTCACTCACGTCACTTCATGACTCTGAGCTTTGTCAAAGAGGGGTAACTATAGACACCCCATTTTTGACCGCCCTTAAGGCTTGGGCACCACTAATTGTTTACTTGGTGATGAAAGATGTGGAGTGCAAAGATTCGATTTCTTTGTTAAAAGGAGCTTCAAATCCTAACCTCACACCCCTTTTTTGGACCAAATCCTTTTGACTAAAATGATTTTTACACCTTAAAACCCTCTCTTTCAAAATATTTTTGAAAAATGATTCTACGATGTTCCGAAGCTCGCATTTCGTTAAATGTTGCGGTTTTCGGTAAACCGAGCAAGGACAAAGTGGAAATGAATGAAAGAGAGGTGAAATCTCTCAAAAGTCTTTCAAAATACCTTATTTAGGGGTTTGGAGGTGAAGAAAATGGGAGAGGAGAGAAGAAAACTAGTTTGGGAGAAGTTCGGCATGAATCCGGGTAGGATCGAAATTGAGCAGTCTGCACTCAAATGAGCATGCCTTTTTGCACACTTGGAATTTTGATGTGAGGCTGCTTCCATTTGGAAGAATACTTCCAAGGCTTCAATTTAGGCTCAAGAATGACCTCCAAAGGAGTCCAGATGAAGGAGATATGTCCATTTGAAGTTGGGCCCAAAAAGTAAATTTTTCTGGCCAACCAAAGGTGGAGGTTTCTGGTCATGAATGGGATTTTCTGGCCATGTGCCGGCCATGAATGGCCATTTCTGGCCCCCTACCATCCAAGAGTGACCCTTGCCAGCCATGGATGATGCAGTGCCGACCATTGATGCAAAAAGTCAAATTTTTTGTAGATATTTACCTCCAGCTGTTTCCACACTGTGCCAGTTGTCCTGTAATCAGATATTTTGACCTGAGGCTCATATATTGCTATATATGGAGGCCATTCTCTATGGTTTGGAGGTTGGCAAAAATTTTGGGTGCCTCTCTCTCTAAAACCTCTCTCTCTAGATCTCTCTCTCTCTCTCTCTCTTGGGCTTTTGTGCTTAGAAGCTTGTATACTTCAACCTTTAGCCTATACATCGTTGACCTATGAATACAACAATAAAGTCATCTAGGAATGGTTTGAAAATTCTGTTCATAAGGTCCATAAATGCAGTAGGCGCATTGGTAACTCAGAAAGGCATAACTAAGAATTCATAATGTCCGTACCTCGTTCGAAAAACAGTCTTTTCGATATCCCCTGTCTTGACTTTCAACTGGTGGTATCCAGATCTAAGGTCAATTTTGGAGAACACTTGGGCACCCTGTAACTGGTCAAATAAATCATCAATGCGAGGCAATGGATATTTATTTTTCACTGTTACCTTGTTCAGTTCGTAGTAGTCAATGCAGAGTCTCAGTGAGCCGTCTTTCTTTTTCACAAATAAGACTGGCGCGCCCTACGGTGAAGTACTGGGCCTGATGAACTTCTTATCTAACAGTTCTTGCAGCTGAATTTTCAATTCTTTCAGTTCAGTCGGTGCCATTCTGTACAGAGCTTTAGATACTGGCTGTGTACTCGAAATCATATCAATGGTGAACTCAATCTCCCTATCAATCAAATCCCCTAGCAAATCATCTGGAAAAACATCTGGGAATTCTCTGACTATAGGAATACCGTTCACATCAGGGTTAGCATCAGTAGATACAATCAATACAGAACATAGATACCCTTTACACCCCTTTCTAATCAGTTTAAAAGCTTTCATGGATGAAATCAGATATGGGGGAGGTACTACTCCAACTCCATTAAACACGAATTCAGGCAATCAAGGTGGACGAAAAATAACTTGTTTTGTTACACAGTCTATGGTGGCATGATATTTTGTTAACCAGTCCATTTCCAATATTACATCAAAATGGTCAATGTTCAATGGCAATAAATCAATATATAAATGCGCAACTTCAACAATAATCTCACATGCAGGGTATATATAAGCACAAGTCATGGATCCCCCAACAGGTGAAGATACAGCTAACAAGTAATTCATGGGTTCCAATGATCTATTCAATTTTCGCGAAAAAGCATGCGACACATATGAATGTGTAGACCCCGAATCAATCAGAACATATGCATTTTGAGTACAAATTGAAAGTATACCTGACACAACGGTCTCGGTATTCTGCACATCTCCCGGTACGAGTGCAAACACTCGGCCTTGCCTCATAGGCTCTTTTCCAGTGGCTTTAGGGTTGGGTTTTGGTGCAGCAGTTGATGCTGAGGCGCTGGCTGCAACTTTACTATTGCCTGGAGGAGTGGAAGGGCAATCTTTAACCATGTGGCCCACCTTGCCACACCTGTAACAAGCACCTGAAATTTTATAACAAACCCCTTTATGTTTCTTACCACATTCAGAACAGGGCGGTATGGAACTATTTCCCTGGCTGGAACTGGTCATTGACCCCATATTTTGCTTTTTGTTCAAGGGGCTGTTCCGGCCTTTCTTAAATTTAAAACCCCATCTCTTACCGCGCCATTCAGTCGCTAGTGTTTCAGTCTGGTTCAGTGCCTCGATATTCGACTCAGCCATTATTGCTCGGTCAAGAACATCCACATACTTAAGCAGTTTCAGAACATTTATTCTGTCAAGGATTTTAACATTAAGGCCGCCTTCAAACTTTCTGGCCTTTTTGTAGTCGGTATCCACCATGTGTGGTGCATAACGGGCAAGTTCTGTGAATTTAGATTCATACTCTGCTACGGACATAGTGCCTTGTTTCAGTTGTTCAAACTCAGTCACTTTTCGATCCCTGACACACTGTGGAAATTATTTCTCAAAGAAGGCTCTCTTAAACTGAGCCCAAGTCATAACAGTGTTGGTGTCACGGACAAACATCCACCATCTTCTAGCCTCTTCTTGTAAGGTGAAGGTAGCCAGTAGCACTTTGTGTGCTTCAGAACACGGAAAGACCTCAAATAATTTTTCGGTTTCTAGCATCCATGCTTCGGCCTTCAATGGTTCAAGGCCTCCTTGAAATGATGGCGGTTTTATCTTACTAAACTTCTACGTTAGAGCAATTATATCCTCATTCACATTCGGTTCCGGCTGTATCGGAGGAGGTGGGGGCTGTTGGTTCTGTTGTTGTTGTTGTTGTCTTAGGGCCTTAGTCAACATTTCAACTGTTCTTTCTAATCTCGCCATTCTGGCGTCAGATGATTCAGTTTCATCAGTAGTCCTTGCATTGTCCATTTCACTATATGCAACATAGTAATAACAAACATAGGAAGTTGCATACTTTAAACATATTAACACATTAGCACATATATTCATGTCATGGCCACACACACTTTTCAATGCTCATGCAATGCCCTAATCACTTTCTAGGACATCCTATAACTCATTTGGACACGTGTGTGCGGTATAACTCGTGGTTTAATATTGCTCTGATATCACTCTATCACGACCCAAACCCGTCCCTATGGGTTTAGCACCGTAACCGGCCAATAATCCGAGATTACCGAAGGCCTGCTTAACAGTAAAACAGTAATACAAAGTACAGGGGCTGGCGGAAGCCAAAACAGTAAATAGAAGATGTCCAATGAGCTGTGACATTCTGTATACAAAAAGACTTTTCATACATATTCACATAAACAGTACATGTACATTCATATACAATCATTCAGGACAGAGACCTAATCCCTATTAGAACAGTACGGTACAAGTATCATTTAGTCTATATAGTATTACAAAACGGAGACAAAAAGGGGGAACTAAAACACCTCAAACAGCCTTGGCTCGGTCGGGCTTGGAACCTCAAGGTGAGGCACAGTGGTTGGCTTGACAAAAAGGGAGTTTAACCCAACGCTCCTAGCATCGATCCGGTGCATGTACACCTACATATATATATGAGCAGTGAGCTAAAGCCCGGTGAATAACATATGCGTAAAGAGGTTAAGAATGAATGTCCTTTCAATATTGAAAACAGTCATTTATCAGTATAACAGTTATTCGATCATAGCAGTCATATGTGGTACATCCAATAGCAAACAGTACAGTAGGTCTTAACAGACCGAACAGTCAGTTGATGGCCATCATATCAGTAAACAGTAGTGGTTCTAGACATGGGAATCAACAGAGATCTCTGTAACAGCAGCAGTAACAGTTTAGTAACAGTAAATTACTATGGATGCCACGAATACAGTTTACAAATAGGACAAACATTCATTCAGTAAACAGTGTCATTTCATAAAGCAGTACAGTCATTTGTTCAGAAAATAATCTCAATTGAACATATCTTTACAACATTGTTACTCACAGAGTTCTGGGCTATAGATAGGCTAGTGAGTGTCCTCGGATGCCAACCCTACAGTTTCAGAATGAACACACACTAAGTCACATACTTAGGAATCGAAGCCTTAGTCCCTACTTAGACTCGGTGTGGTTCTACCTCAATGTCCTCATTAAGATGCCTTAAACTAGGCCTAGGAATGCCTAGGATGAAATGAGGATGCAAAGATGCACTTTTAAATACTTTTCAAAATTTTGCTAAAATAGGGGTCCCGCTCGCACGTGGCTTTCTCCGCTCGAGCGGACATGCAGACAAAAGGGCTCCGCTCGAGCGTGTATTCCTCCGCTCGAGCGTACTGTAAACTACAGTAAAAGTACTGGATGTACGAAATTCACGCTCGACGGACGCTCGATACTCGCTCGAGCGTAAGACACAAGTCCTCACTCGAGCGTGCATTCCCCCGCTCGAGCGGACTGTAAACATATGCAAAGTACTAGATACACGCATTTCCCGCTAGAGCATTACTTTACCCGCTCGAGCGGACTGCATGAACTCAGTGTGTACGCTTGAGCGTAGAGTTCCCCGCTCGAGCGTGAGTCCAAAATCTGGAATTTCCAGATTTGAACCTCAAGCTCAAAACCAACTTTTAAGGCATCAAATTCGATCCTTTTGGGCCAATTTTCTGGAAAACACTTGTAAATTCATAGTATAACATGATTTAAGGCTCAATTTGTAAAATCAAGGCCCAAAGGTGAGTCAATTAAACACAATTTCAAACAAAACTTCAAGAACATGATTTAAATATAACATGCAAGTGTTTAATTGAAATCAAAGCTTCAACTACAAGCTCAAATGCAAGTTTAAGCTCAAAATCATGGTGAATTCATGGACTATAACCACAATGTGGACTTGCATGCAAGAATCTTATGGAAAACAACCTTAAACTTCATAATATGCACATGCATACATGATTTCCTACTCAATTCAACATATTAAACTAATTCATGCCTTTAAACTCTAAATTACCAAGAACCATGCAAGAACCAACTTGAATTCACAATTAAGAAGAGGTTTCTCCTACCTTAGGTCCTCAATTACAAGTATGGAAGCTCAATTATGCACTTATCCTTCAAATCCTCCAATTCTCTAAGCAATTCTCTAGATGAAGCCATGTTTCTCTACCTCTCTCTCTCTCTCTCATTCGGTTTTGCTCTCAAAATGGCTGAAGAAGAGTGCTTGAAATAAACTCAATGTGTTTTATGAAGTGGGCCACTAAGTGGTATAATGGTGAATTAGGCCAACTATTGTAATTTAGTTTTATTTAATCTAATTTAATCGTTCCAAATCAAATTTCAGTTAAATATACCAAAAAATCACATAAATTCTAACTAGCATAAATCATTAATCAATTTCAAATTCGGCCGCCGATAAGACCTTTAATTTGCAATTTAAATATAATACATGAACAGATAATTTAACAGTCGAACAGATAGACATGCATTTAAACTAATACACTCAATCAATCGGTTCAGGATTTTAGTCAATCAGTCACTTAACATGCTTAATCATATATTAGCACTAATCAGTGGCGAGGGGTATCACACATTTCAGTCGTGTTGCCCGCTGATATGTCATCCAAATCATATTGAATTCGCTCATTTTCACTAAAATTTTGTCTTCTTGTAAGGGCGTGCATATGATCTCTGCATATCATCAGTGCCTCAACCATTTTGGGTGAAAGCCTGCTCCTATAGTCACTCAGCACCCATCCACCTACACTAAAAGCTGTTTCCGAAGCAACTGTAGAAATATGAACAGTTAGTATATCACGGGCCATCTGAGAAACCACATGCCACATAGATTCATTTTGTTTCCACCATTCCAAAATGTCAAAATTATCGGAATCATCCACTGACAGGCTTTCCAAATAACGTTATAGTTCAGAACTACTTATACTTATATGTTGAGATATTCTTTTACCTTTTATTGCTGTGAAAATACTTAATCTCCCGCCTCAAGATTGGACTGCTAGTGTAGTGTGTGTAGGTATATTTATAGATGCAGTTGCCCTGTATTCTTGAAATAATCTGTTGCATGTTTGCATAATAGGGGTAAACTGTATTTGATCAGTGAAAATACGCTCTAAAAATTCTTGTAAACCAATTTTTTTACACCTAAAATCAATTATTATAGCTAAACCTAATAGATGATGCAAATGATGAAAATATTTATCAAATTTTTCTTTCATTGAAGTAATAATGGTTACATAAAGTTCATTACCCATATATTTTATGAAAACTTTAATTATTTATGCTAGCATATGTAAAACAAATGGTGCAATAGGAATATATATATATATATATATAAGAAATAATTTTATTTAAGTATCGAAAACTTTTAAAAAAATCTTTATACAAGACTACTTGGCGCCAATTAAGTTCAGTAGGTGTCAGTACTCCTCCTACTGATATTGTTGCAAAAAATAAATCTATTGCTCTTCTTTGTTTACAAGTTATTTTTAACATATTATATGTTGAATTCCACATACTATCTACATCTAAAATTAATTTTCTAAATGACATATTTTCTCGTTGACAAATTTTTTTATATTCTGAAATTCGATTACCAGAAGACATAATAGTAACAACTGCATTTTTTATTACAAGTACAGAAGTTTCGTATACATGTATAGCTTCTTTAACAATCAAATTTAAAATATGGGTACAACAATGAACACGAAATAAATCACCATCAAGAAGTAATTGTAAAGTTGATTTTAAATGTGTTACAGTTTGATTATAATATGATGCATTATCTAAACTAATCGAAAATATTTTATTTTGTAAAGCCCACTCATATAATACATTTCTTATTTCTACACCAAGCGAATGACCAGTGTATGGAAGTTCAACTAATTGAAATGAAATAATTCTTTTATTTAATTTCCAATCATTATCAATAAAATGTACAGTGATACATTGATATTCAAAAAACATTATTTGACCACAGATCAAATGTTAAACAAACTCTTTCATTCAAATTTTTAAAGATATCAAATAATTCACTTTTAATATCTTCAAATTTTTTTAAAATCCTGTTTCTAGTAGTATTTCTTGAAAAACTTTGATATTGCGGTGCAAAATTTTCATGAATCATTTCGGTAAAATCAGGACATTCACTAATACTAAAAGATTGTTCTTTTTTAATAATATAATCAACTACAGAATTTTGTGCACGTATACGATCATATGAAAATATTTACAAATTATCAGTTGATGAAACGCCTAATTGCATTTGATTTCAAATGTCAGGTTGTTTACTTTGTAAATGTTTATCAGAATGCCTTTTAAATGACTAGTACCCCCTGCAGATACAACACTAAGTAAACGTGCACAATATTTACATTTTGCTTTAAATGTAATTGTGCCATCAGGATTATTTATAGATATTTTTTCAAAATGTTCTCAAACACTACTACTTCTGCTCCTAGATGATGATCCAACTGTTGGATGAGAGATATTAGAAGGAGAATCAACAGATTCATGTGGTGTAGTATATGTATCAACATCGACATAAACATTAGGCATATTAGGATCCATAGTAATGCAAGTAAAACAATATATAAGAATTAACAATTAATTTAAATAATGTGTAAATTCAAGCAGTAAAAAATAATAATTAATATATATGCATAAATAATTAATTAAACAAAATGAGTAGTTAACAATTTTAATTAAACTAATTACTGTTACCGACTGGCGAATGCGATATAGAAATTTTCTTCTTCTGCTAAAAATTTCTTGTTGCACAATTGCAATTGTCACTTAGGGATGACATTTTAAAATGAATTGAGAGTTGAGAGAGATTGAGACAGTTTAAGAGAGAGAGAGAGAGAATGATTTGTTGTGAATTTTATTTTGAAAAATGAAATATATTTATAATAGCTTGAATTATAACCGTTTGACTTATGACCGTTTATATATTTATATATATCTGTTTGAGTTGCATTTAAATAGGAGATGCAATGCAACGACTCAATTTTGATTAGGTTAGGCTAGTACTATAGTAGGTAGAGGGTGGCGATGGCAGCAAAGTTTTAGGAAACAGTTGCCTCTTTTTCGGGCAACCATTTGGACGGTGCTCTTTGGTCAGTGGGAGCCATCACGAGTCCCGTTTTGCTAATCGGAACCGTTCAATGTGTACAACTCGTCGAATATTATATGTTTGTAAAAAATCACGTTGATTGGATATCTATAACTATCTGATCAGATTAATTTTTTTTTGTCAATCATTAACTATAACACAATGCATTTTTATAAAAAAAACTGATTTGATCATGTAGTTAGCGATATCCGATTAACATGATTTTTAACAGACATATAGTAATGGACGAGTTCTACACATTGAACGGTTCGGATTATCAAAATGGGACTCATGATGAGTCCCTACGGGCCCAATATTACTGTCCAACTTAATAAATATATATATGTATTTTTTTTTTTTTTTTTCATAGTATGTGCTTTCCCATCAAACAATGATGTAAAAAATTAAAGAAAAGAAAAATTGAAGGCTAGCCACAGACTGTACACTGCTAGCCAAAGTGTGGCAGGGCGTGATGGTGGCGTGATATATCATACTTTCTCATCAAGCAATTATTAATTTGGTTTTAATTAAATAAATTATTATTAGTTTTTGTTTCATTTTTAAATTATTAATGTTATTTATTTAATTATATTAATTTTTATTTAATTATTTTATTTAATTATTTTTATAAAATCAATCTTTTTATTTATTTAATTATTTTATTTAATTATTTTTATAAGATCAGTCTTTTTATTTATTTAATTATTTTATTTTTTATAAGATCAATCTTTTTATTTATTTATTTTTATAAGATCAATCTTTTTATTTATTTAATTATTTTATTTTTATAAGATTAATCTTTTATTTTTTGTTTTTTTTTATTTTTTTAATTATTTAACTATTGTAAGTTGTTTTTTATTTTTTGAAATTTGAATATTGGTAGAGAGAGGGTTTGTGGGCTGGGCGGGGCCGGGGCGCCCGCAAGGTTGGAAATTTTTTTGGGCCGGGCTGGGCCTCGAATGAAAGGCCCAAGCTTACCCGGGCTGGGTTCGGGCCTGTGCTTAACTGGGCCGAAACAGGCCGGACCCACTTCAGACTTCGAGCGGACTTCGAACCACCCACAAATCTCGGGCAATTTTTACACTCCTACCCTACATAGATGCACACGATATGCTTTCCCTGATGAAATATACTTTTAACTGATTGGGTTATCAACCATAGCCTAAGTTAAATGACTATTATTTTAGATATTTTTTGAGACTGCACGGCTTGAGATCAATGTTTTAAAAACCGGACCGGTGAGTGAACCGGAAAAGGGACCGGGTGGACGGGTCACCGGTTCAACCGGAATCAAACCGGAATCGAACCGGAATCGAACCGTGACGTAATAAATATAATTAAAATTATATTTAAATAAAAATATAAGTAATAAAATTATAAATTAAAAATATTAAATTATCTTAAATATTTGTCCTAATATTTTTTTTACTGAAAAATATAATAATATATTTTAAAATATTATTAATTTCAATTTTGGAAGATGAAATCAAATATTTAATATTCCCTCCATATGATTTTATTCAAATAATTTGATTGAAAGGAGAGCAAAATTTTGGAGGGATATCAAAATTTCAATATTCCCTCCAATGCATTTGATTGAATCCCACATGGATTTTTTGAGTTTTTTTGAAAGAGTTTTTTTCTTATAAATAGGTGAAGACTTTCACAATAATTTCATCAAGCTCTTAATGGGATTCCTCACAAGAGGAGACCCTTGAAAAAGAGTTTCAAATTAAAATTTTCTTATATTCTTATATTATATATTATATTATATATATATATAATAAGAAGAAAAGAAAGAAAAGAAAGAAAGTTTCGTGTTTTGTGTTTTTTCTTTTGTGGAGACCCTATTAACTTATTTAGTCTATTTTTTCTTTTGTGTTTTTTAGTCCCAATTTTTTTTTGCCAAACATAGTTTCGTTTGGAAAGTTAATTTAGCTTAACTTTTTAATTTTTTTAGCTAATTTAGCCAGGCTAAATTAGTTCCGTTTGGAAAGAACTTTTGACTTTATTTGATTTGGATATGATGACTGTGAGAGAAAAAGTAAAATAATTATAACTTGATGTAACATTTTGTCTTATTAATTTATTTAATCTATTTTGTCTTTTTTGTGGTTATTTAGGCTTCATTTTGTATTAGACACAGAAAAACGTCACATCTAAGCCATAATCATTTTATTTATTTAACCACTAATTATAAGTTTAGATGTGACATTTTATTTAACCATTAATAAAAATTCGACACAGAAAAACGCCACTAATTATAAGTTTTAACGACAATTTATAAAAATCGTGATAAAAAAAGTCACTAATTGTCAATTTTTTACGATATATACTAAAAAACGTCCCAAAACTTATTTTTATGAACAATTTTACTATAACTTATTTTTAATAAAATTCGATAAGAATTAAATCTAACTATTATGACCTATTGATAATTTATCTTAAAAATAAAAATACAAACATGATTGTTTTAAAAGTATGTCCCAAAAGATTGGTCTCGCTATCAAAATGAGATTAAAGCTTTCAAAACCGGTTCAAACAAGATTGTTTTTCAAAAGATAAGAACTGCCACCGAAGTGCACAAGAAGTCTCCACAGATTGGTAAATCGACATGCCTTAAAAAAAAGAAAAAAGAAAAAGAAAAAGAAAAATATTATTTCCATTTTTTTGTATTCACTATGCCAATCCATTGCTATTACTATATCTCTAACTAAAAAAAGGAATACAAAATGTCTCCAATTAGCAAAGCTGATCATATTGGGTAGGGACGAAGTTAGCTAGGGGGCAAGGGGGCCGTGGCCCCTCTTAAGATTTCCAAAATTGTTCTAATAGCCCTCTATTTAAAAGTATTTTTTGTAATGCATATAGAATGACCTCTTCATTTTTTTTTTTGGTGATGCACCAATAAATCACAAATTAACAACTTATACACTGTTTAGTCCTAAAAATTTTCTTATAAACTGAAAGGTCCCATTATAGGGGAATTGATCATAGAGGGCATATACATCAAACATCATCATCATCATCATCGTCAAAACAACATCAAACATCACAACATGAGAAGTGCGAAGTGCGAGATCACAACAACATCAACAACTTCATCAAACTCGATCTACAAATCTGATGTTGGAATCAAACTCGATCATCATCACAACATCAAACTCGATCACCAACATCACAACATCAAACTCGATCATCAACACAACAACATCATCAACATCACAACATCAACAACTTCATCAAACTCGATCTATAAATCTGATGTTGGAATCAAACTCGATCAACATCACAACATCAAACTCGATCATCAACATCACAACATCATCAACATCACAACATCAACATCATCAAACTCGATCTACAAATCTGATGTTGGAAATTAATCGACCTATTCATGAACATTAATCGAACTCGACGGAGGCAATTCGATGTTGGACAAAAAAAATCTGATGTTGGAATCAAACTCGATCAACTCGGTGGTGGACAAAAACTCGATCAAACTCATCGACTCGGTGGTGGACAAAAAAAATCTGATGTTGGAATCAAAACACAGAGCCTCAGATATATAAATCTGAATAAAAAAAAATCTAATGTTTGTGAATTTGGGGCGAGACGAGCCTGTTGCGGCGGAGCAAAACACAGAGCCTTCATAGCTATATAGATATATGTATGTATAGATGTAGAGAGAGAGAGAGAGAGAGCCTTATATATATAAATCTGAATCAAAAAAAATATGATGTTTGTGAATTTGGGGCCGAGATGAGGCTGTTGTGGCGGAGCAAAACAGAGATGGGTCTTAACATTCAAATTGGTATATATGTTGGTGATGTTCGATCCTTGTTTGATAACTAATGTTGGTGCTGATGATGATTATTAAATAAACAACATTACCAAAATAAAATGGGACTAAATGGTGCATAAGAAGATTTTTAAGACTAAATGATTCAACTTTTCAGAAAATATGATTTATGGGTAAATTTTTCTTTTTTGTTTCAAAATTCTTCTATTCATCCTCTATTTTATGGGTATTCTTACAATGTATATTAGACAATTGCCAACCATTCACATATTATATCAAGATGTATTTTGGTACATATATTATACAATATGTAAAAGGCACTTCTTTATTTCTTTTTTCAAATATAAAAATCATGAAGGTAAATATTTATTATCTAAATAATTTCAATCAGTAAAATGGTTTTAAAATAACGGTCTAATCAATTACACGCCAAGTTTCACAGACTATCTAATATCTTATTTTGTTCCCTTCTAAACAAAAATTCTGACTTCATCCTTGGTTACAGAGCTCACTTTGATAACTCATACAATTTGCCTTGTTTGGTTTGACTCTCAAAACACAATTTTTAAAAAAAAAATTTCAAAATTTTGTTTAGTTGAAAACTTTTTAAAAAAAATTTTAAAATCATTTTCTCTCTCCTACACATCAATCAATTAATTTTTCTCTCTCCTCTCTCATTCTGAATTGTTTTTCTCTCACACACATCCACTCAACTACAACAAAATATCAATCATCCCAAACTCCCATACTCTAAAACTATTTCCAAAATATACAACCAAACAAACAAAAAAATTTCTAAACTCTTTTCTTAAGATTTTTTTTGAAAATTTATCTCCTAAAACCAAACCAAACACACCCTTTACTTTGCAAAGTCCTTCGTGCAAAGTGGTCATGTAAAAATTAGATTCATTAGATAATTATAAACACATAACTAGATCATATAATCTTGCCGATAAAAAAATATAAAAAATCACATTTATCTTTTAAAAAATAGATGTTTTATTTTTAAAATCATACTTATTATTTATTTTTGAAAACATAAATATAATCTAATCCCTAATTTATAGTTATCTTATAAATTTAATTTTTTTTATATGGATAATTTGTTCAAAATATTTCATGAAATAAACAATGAACAGGCCCCTTATTAGCCAACCAAAGTCCAAGAGGAAGGTGCCACGTTGAGACAATGAAGCAAGAGGAAGTTGGAAGTAAGGTTAAAAGCAAAAGGATAAATTACAAATATATATTTTGAAGTTTACTTAAAGTACAAATTGCTTCTTATGGTTTAGAAAATTATAAATATCTCATTGTTAGAATTTTTTATTTAACAGAATTAACTAAATAAAATGAAATTCATAATTGATTTTCTATACGATAATAAAATTATCTAAATTATTGATTGAAACATATTTCTAATATCATTAAAATTTGTTAATTGACTTAATAATTTATTAATAAAATGAACAATTTACTGTGAAATTAGAAATCTCAAGGGGTGGAATGTAACCTCCAGAATCACATGAGGCAATTCATATTTTAATCAAATCTCGGAGGTATATTTGTAATTTACCCAAAAGAAAATGTTTGAAATTCACGAAAAAACACTTACAATTATACTTATAATAATGTGATATCATATGTATTAACTCTTGATTTGTTATACATTCAATGACATGGGACTCAACTCCCTTATCACATTAGTGTGAATGAAAGTGTGGGTCTAAAAGTGTGGATATATAACATTGCTCAGCTTAAAAAGTAGAATATCATGATAATTAAAGGCGAAAATTTTTATACCATGAAGTGAAATTTGTTTCGACAGACTGGATAAAGAGGGATTCTAATTTATCGAACTATTAATCTTGGAATACATAGTCCTTGAACTATTTGGATGGAAATGATGTGTATCCCGTGTTTATTTAATCATGGGTTTAGATGTTAGTAAAAGACTATTTTATTAAATTCTATGTTTGTTTGAGATATTATGAAGAAGAATAAATACCCAAAAGACTATTTTGCCCTTTTGAATTGTTTACTAAATAATAAAAATATTACATCTGAGTTATAAATTTTATTTAGTTTTTTGACTAGAACTTTTAAAAAATTAAATAAATAGGACATCAATAAAAATTACATAAATTTATTTTAATTTTTAGTTAAGATTTTTAAATTTTATTTTATTTTACTTTGCTAAGTATAATTAAAAAGAATATAAATAAAAATTGCAAGTGTTAAAATCTAAATTGAATGGAAAGCAAAAAGTCAAAGCTTCCTCGTACCATGAATGCACCAAATTTTTTAAAAATTTAACTCCTTAATATTATGTCAAAGCAAATCCATCACTGACATCCTCTAATTTAAAATAGCACAACACAATTCCTGGAGCACCTACACAAATGTAGGAACACCATCCCAGAATTACAAGTAAATTTATTTATTTATTTTTTTTCTTGGAGGCATAGAACAACATAATTATATAACAAGACCAGCAAAGAGTGCATATAAATAGAACTGGCCCTGGCTAGGGCCATTGAGGCATGTGCTTTAGGTCCCAAAAAATTAGCTTAAAATAGAACTCTCAAATTTAATAGTGTTCTATATTACAAATTCTATAGCGATCCCGATTTTCCCTTTCGTTGTGTAACTGTAATCCGGACTCGGTTCCGTAGATTTGTTGTTGTCTTATCCTCATTCCTATCCCTTACTCTTTGTGTTAGAGTTTTGGGTTGTGTTGGGCAAGTTGGGAGTAAGTTGGTTGTGTTTTAAACTTAGAATTTTTGCCCAGGTTTTGGTCTATCCGCTCGAGCGGCGCTTTTGACGCTCGAGCGGGCTTTTGTTGTTGCCTCTCCGCTCGAGCGGCATTTTGGACGCTCGAGCGTAAATTTCCTTCTCTCAGCATTTTGGTCGGCTGCAGAAAATTCTGGGAGGGTGCATCCGGCGCTCGAGCGGATCTTTGGACGCTCGAGCGTGAACCTGTGTCTGACGCTCGAGCGGGGTTTGTACGCTCGAGCGGACCTGTTTTATATCAGTCCGTGAAATCACTTTTTGAATGACTTTTCACTTTTCTTTTCTCTCTCTTACTTTCCCAAAACCCATTTTTGAGAGCTTCTCTCTCTAGAAACTCCCTTCTCTCTAGGGTTTGATCTAGTTAGAGTGTCTTCCTTCCTTCGGCCTTTGTAAGAAGTGTGTTGATCGTCGAGGGCTTCGTTTTGATCCAAGAAATTTAGGATTTGGAGCACTTCCGAGTTTTGCTCTTCTTCTCCTTGGGTTCTACATTTGAGGTAGGGATTCTCCTTGTTCCTTTTCAATACTCCGTCTATAGATAGACATGTGGTAGTTTTTGTATTGCATAAAACACTATATCATGTTGGATTTGTGAAAATCATGAGATTGAATCTTGGGTTGGTTGTTGAATTTGGGTTTATTATCATTCGTTGTGGTTTGGGCTAATTGGAGTGTTAATTAGCATGTGGTTGTTGAAAGGAGAGGAAACCCTAATTTTTATTTGGTTTAATAAATTAATAGAGGGGTTTTGGTCTTTGGGCAAATACTTATGTATTTTGGGTCTTGAATGAGGTAATTGTTGTTTGTTGTAGATGATTGAGCCTTTTTGATCAATATTGAGAAAGAGGGAGGAAAACCCTAATTTAATGATTATGACTTAATTTGCATAATTAAATTGTAATATTGGAATGGCTTTGAAAAGAATGTAGTAGATTAAAATGAGTTATGGCCTTATTGTCCTGGAATTGAATTTGTGAAAACAAAAAGGTATGAGAATCGGATTGTTGTAATTTGAGGGTTGAATACACACATATGTGGAAGTTGTATCTTTACTACCATGTTAATGTTGTTGTTGGGTTTGTAATCTCATGATAACTGAGTCTTTTAATAGATGTACTAAATACCTGCATCTAGAGGTTTTGTCCTTGGTCATCGGTGGAGGATGACACGGTTGCGTTGAATTGTCGTGTATAAATTACACCATTGTTGATTGAACATCGTACGTGATGAAATGTTGAGATACATTATATATGTATACTTGTTAGGGAGGAGAGAGGGGTTGTACTCCAGTGTGTGTGAGAAGATAGGGGATGGACTCCACACACCTATGTGTTTATATATCTTAACACATTATTTGTTTCCTGATGGTTTATGTGTTTGTTTTACACATGTTGGTTATGCCTTGTGGTATTGTGGTTATTGGTGTGATATCCTGCGCTGATAATCAGAGGTACCGGTACCTTCCAGCTAGCGCCTGGAGAACTGTATGCGCTGATAATCTAAGGTACCACACCCTTCCAGCTAGCGCCTGGTAAAATGGTACGTTGTTGTGAGAAGTGTATCTTTGGCTTACTACGCACCTAGCTAGTAGAGCAAAGTTTTGTTGTTATTGTTTCGGTGTATCTGGGAAGATTGTGGATTGTGTTGGTTATAGTTTTGGAGGGCTGAGTTGCCTCATTGGTTTATCTTATGCATGTAGTTGAGTTGTTATCTCTTTTTATAAAGGTATGCATGTGTAGTTATTATAGTTTTGGGATTGAACCGAAATGGCTTTTGTCTTTTGGAAGTGTAAAGAAAATCAAATCTTTTAGAAATATGTTTTGAAAAGGCACGTCTGTTGTATGCTTGGAAAATGGAAGAGAGTAATGGGCTTAATGAATTTATGTCCTAAGTAATTGTTAAGTTATGAAAGAATAGGAATGGGGGTTAATGAAAGGAAAGGAAGATAAATCGCTTATAGCGTTGAATGTAATGGTGTTTTCGAGAAAAGTTCTACATATATATATTTTGTATAAACTGTCACATTACTATTCTAGTATGAGAATGAGCATTCATGATCATAGCTATCTGTAAGTTGTTATTGTTGAGGATCATGTTGAGATCCCTACTGGACTATATGTTCATCCCACGTTGTTGAATCTTTTTCAGGTATTTAGCAGGATGTGCTACAAGATTGGGATCTTCTTATTTGTTGGCCACGGGGCCTCTTTGTTGTAGGCGGAATGCCATATATGTAAAAGGGTTGTACCCTTCATTTGCTTATTTAATGTTGTAAGCCTGAGGGCAATTTATATGGAATGCTCATGTTGTATTTAATTTTCATTCGAATGAGAGAGTAGTTGTTCATCACTTCTAATTGAACAATTGAGTTTATTTCCGCATGTTATCTCTGAAATTGAATTAAGTTAAGGAACTTGGTAATGATTTCGAGTAATAAAAAGTGGGGCGTGACAAATTCAAATAGGCTCACTTTATTTTTGTTACTTTAGGGTCAGTCTATAGGGCTCAAAAAATTATTTTGGCCATATGAAAAGAAAAATATTTAGGGGGACTTATCAGCCGGTCCCATGGAAATAGATTAATACCGGTCAAGTCCTGTCCTATTTTCAATTTCCAATTTTACCCCTCAATATCACACCACACGCGTGAAGCAAAGAAGCCATCACGAACTCTCCCTTGCGCACGTGACACACGCTCCTTCTCAAGGGTTCTGATTTGGAAACCATTTTGAGGCGATTTCCGACTTGGAAATTGAAACAAACGAAGAGATTTTTCACGAATCTCCCATCGTTTCCAAAGAAATCACCTCTGTTTTCATACCAATTCCGAATAGATCCCCGGCAAATCTTCCACTATTTCGATCTATATTCTGATTTGGACATATACTCTCCCTGTTTAGTTCATCTTCAACAAACATGCTAATAAGAACTCCCAAATTTAATAGTGTTCTATATTACAAATTCAAATAGGCTCACTTTATTTTTGTTACTTTAGGGTCAGTCTATAGGGCTCAAAAAATTATTTTGGGCCCATATGAAAAGAAAAATATTTAGGGGGACTTACTAGCCGATCCCATGGAAATAGATTAATACCGGTGAAGTCCTGCCCTATTTTCAATTTCCAATTTTACCCCTCAATTTCACACCACACGCATGAAGCAAAGAAGCCATCATGAGCTCTCCCTTGCGCACGTGACACACACACGCTCCTTCTCAAGGGTTCTGATTTGGAAACCATTTTGAGGTGATTTCCGACTTGGAAATTGAAACAAACGAAGAGATTTTTCACAAATCTCCCATCGTTTCCAAAGAAATCACCTCTGTTTTCATACCAATTCTGAACAGATCCTCGGCAAATCTTCTACTGTTTTGATCTATATTCTGATTCGGACATATACTCTCCCTGTTTAGTTCATCTTCAACAAACATGCTAATCAAACGTGAGTCGTACTCATCTTCCCTTCTTCTTTCATAACTATAATTAATTGATGAAATTCGACTCGAAGCTATTTTCAGTGTGTATCGTATAGTATTAATTTATGAGTGATATTTAACTTCATAATAATCACATCTTCATGTTCATTTGCTATATAATGACGGATTCGCTTACTTTTGCTAATTTAGTGATAAAATTTGATATGCAATGACAGATTTGTTTACTTTGCCCAATTCAATGATAAAATTTGCTATAAGAATGATAGATTTGCTTAATTTTCCTAATTGAGTGATAAAATTTGTTATAATTATGGATTTGCTTCCCTTCTTCTTTCATAACTATAATTGAGTGATAAAATTCGACTCGAAGCTATTTTCAGTGTGTATCATACAGTATTAATTTATGAGTGATATTTAACTTCATAATAATCACATCTTTATGTTCATTTGCTATACAATGATGGATTTTCTTACTTTTGCTAATTCAGTGATAAAATTTGCTATATAATGACAGATTTGCTTACTTTGTCCAATTCAGTGATAAAATTTGCTATAAGAATGATAGATTTTCTTAATTTTCCTAATTGAGGGATAAAATTTGTTATAATTATGGATTTGCTTCCCTTCTTCTTTCATAACTATAATTGAGTGATAAAATTCGACTTGAAGCTATTTTCAATATGTATCATACAGTATTAATTTATAAGTGATATTTAACTTCATAATAATCACATCTTCATGTTCATTTGCTATACAATGATAGATTTGCTTACTTTTGCTAATTAAGTGATAAAATTTGATATACAATAACAGATTTGCTTGCTTTGCCCAATTCAGTGATAAAATTTGCTATAAGAATAATAGATTTGCTTAATTTTCCTAATTGAGTGATAAAATTTGTTATAATGATGGATTTGCTTTCTTTCTTCTTTCATAACTATAATTAAGTGATAAAATTCGACTTGAAGCTATTTTCAATGTGTATCATACAATATTAATTTATGAGTGATATTCAACTTCATAATAATCATATCTTTATGTTCATTTTCTATACAATGGATTTGCTTACTTTTGCTAATTCAGTGATAAAATTTTCTATACAATGACAGATTTGCTTACTTTGCCTAATTGAGTGATAAACTTTGCTATACAATGACGAATTTCCTTACTTTGTCTAATTCAGTGATAAAATTTGTTATAACAATGATAGATTTGCTTAATTTGCCTAATCGAGTGATAAAATTTGTTATAATAATGGATTTGCTTACTTTGCTTAATCGAGTGATAAAATTTACTTACTTTGCCTCATTGAGTGATAAATTATCAGTTGTTTTCATTTTCATCATGATACTTCATGTTCTTTTGCAATTTGGAATCTAAACTTTGCTATACAGTTATATATTTGCATAATTAAGTGATAAATTCTTCTTAGTTTGCCTAATTCAGTGATAAATTTTTCTTAATTTTCAATGTTCATGCTCGATGTTTTTGTACAGATGTTCCCAGTCATCGTAAAAGATTACGTCGTTGAGAAACAAGTTTCTCAAAGAAGAAAAAGATAGACAAAGCTGAGTTTGTTATAGAGCCAACAACACATAAAAGTGAAAATCAACTAGAAGTTAAACCTGAATCTAACATTGACAATGGGGAGCCCAAACAGTAGCAATTAAAACAAGCTACAGAGCTCCACAAAGCAAGAGGGAAGAAAAAGGTTGATGGAAGAAAAACTAAGACTAAACAGATACATGATAATGAAGCAAAGTATATTTACCATTCTAATATTCAATCTCTTATCAAATTTTCAAGACAACAAAACTCAGAGAGGAGCATTTGGCACTATTGAGAAAGACTCCTTTTTCACTTCTAGTTGATAAATTGAGTAAAAACAAGGTTAAAAGAAGAGATTCAATTAAATATGATGATGTGGTTGCAAAAATTTTGCAAACTTACCAAATGGATGGAACCACATTTGAAATTGATGGGAAGAAGCTGAAGTTGAAAAGAAGACTTTAAGTTAATTTTTGAGATTGCATGTGGACAGAAGAAGATGAATCTTGCGTATGGAAGAAAAAATGAGATAGATATGGTGAAAAGAAGGAATATAACAGAGAGCAGAATGACAAGTGCTTCAATCCAAAAGTTGATAACCAAACTTTTGAGAAGCAACAAGAATGAGGATATAGAAGATGTTGTCAAGCTTGTGTGCTTCTTGGTTTGTTTGCTTTTGTTAGATCCGGGTACTGGGACTACAATTGGTTGGGGGTTCATGAAATATCTGGAGGATATTGACAAAATGAAGTCTTATGATTGGTGTGGCACAGTAAAACAACATCTCACAAGATTAATAGCAAGCAACCTAAACCAAATTGATAAAGTGTCCGAATGTGTGATGGTCTTATTGGTAAGTAAATACCTCTCTTACAATTTATAAACTATAATATCTATGTTTACTAAATACTTATTTATAACATTTTTTTTTGTCCTCGACAGTATTTGATATGTGAGCATACAAAGATCATCGAACCAAATGATAAGAACGCAATCCCAAGATTTGCAAAATGGAATATCACACATCTAGGACAACAATCGGCAAATTCATCCTTGTATGATCTAAAACATATTGAGGTATCCATTGATAACCTTTGTTTTGTTTAAACAAATATTAGATTTTGTTATGCAGTGATAAATTTTAGCTCGATTGATCATTTTTTTTTAATCTTCGTGGTGTCACATTTCTGGTAGAAAATTATTTAGGCATTTCATCTGTGCTAGGAAATTATTCAAGAAACAAGTTTTATCAGTGTATAACCTTTGTTTCTTTAATTGAGTGATGAATTTTGCTATGCAGCGATAAATTTTGATATGGAGTGATAACTTTTAGCTCACAGTTATAAATTTGCTTAGTTAGCTTCATTAAGTGATAAATTTATTATAAATTTGAATCACCAAATGATAAATTTATTATTTAACTTTGTGTCATATCATTCTTTTTAATAATTTTCATTCATGTAGAGAGCAATTTGAAAGACACAATTGAAGAACAAAAATATACAAACAATTGCAACCACAAACAGAAGATGAGCATGAAGATGAAAAATGTAACTTTCAAGAACAAGAGCAGACTGAATTATCTGAAAAGAAAGAAGAAACAATAAAAAAATTACCAACACTTACTACCACAGACTGAAGAGGAGGATAAAAATGAAGAAACCAACTTCGATGAACAAGAGCATATTGAAAAATCTCAAAAGGAAGAAGAACTAATTATCAAAAAGATATTCAGTCTAAGTCCAGGAAGAAATTCACCAAATCCCAAGCATCAAACAGGTGCTCGAAAAAAGAGGAAATCAACAATATTGAAATAAAAAAAGAATGAAAGAAGGAAAGCCAACTTTTAGCATGAAACTGAAGAAGGTTCGGTTCATGTGCAAAGAAATGAACATTCTTTTGAGAAGCTAGAAAATGATGAAGAAGAAACAATGTTCAAACAGAAAATTGGTCCAACAACTTCACCGGGATTCAAGCATCAAACACCGGCTGAAAAGGAAAGCAAAAAGGAAACTTACCTATAAAACAAATCTCTACCATGTCAAAATTAATGAACATACCTTTGAGAAACTACAAGAAAATGTGTTGAGAATCTAAGGCTAGAAATGGAGAAGGCAAGAATCCAAGCAAAAAATGATGACCTTAAGGACCACTCATGAAGCTCAATAAACAAATAGAAGAACAGAGCAAGAAAGCAAAGACACAAATGGAAGTGAAAGATGTGGAAATAGTGCTACTTAATGAGAGAATTGCAATGTCGGTTGAATCAAATGTCTACCTTGACAGTCAAGAAGAACAAATCGCAGTTGAAGTTGAAGCCACTACTCCCAAAAAATCGCGTCTTTTGATCTCAATGATAAAAAGGGTGAAAAATAAAGAAACAAGAAAAGAACACAAAGATCCAGATTTTTGGTACATAACGAAAAAACAACCAAAGCAGAACAAGATAGTTGATGAAGTAGAATCAATGGTTGAAGAAAGTGCAAAGACCACAAAAGAAGAGGAGGCACAACATCAACATCCAACAAAAGAAATTGACACTTCCTATCCAGTGTTTCACAAATTGCCAAAGAAATCAAGGATGAAACTCACTAGTCTTTGGGCAACAAAAACCAACAGGTAAGAACATGATTCGGTCCCTATTTTCCAAATTTGGAATCTAAATTTTAGTATATAGTCATGTATTTATCAATGTATAACCTTTGTTTACTTCATTCATTGATAAATTTTGATATACAGTGATAAAATTTGCTACATAGTGATAAATTTTACTTAATTTGTTTGGTTGAGTGATATATTTTGCTAATCTTCATGGTGTCTTATCTATGGTATGAAATTATTTAGGCTTTTGTGTTTATGTTGCGTACTTTATTTCATTGTTGGTATTTGATACATCAAGTAAAATTTGATGCTCAATTTGTCCCCCTAACCTTTCTTTCATTAATTGAGCGATAAATTTTGGTATACAATGATAAATTTTGTTTTCACATTTGTAGTTATCCAATCTTACAAGTAAAGGAAGTAGGTAGCTATTTGTACTTGGATGATATTGACAAAATAGTCAAATGTGAAGAACTTTCTGGAAATGTAAAATCAAATCCCTATTTGTGCATATATTAATTGTAATACCAAATAACAATTCTCTCATTATCCTTCTTTGCTTTTGTTTTTAAAACAGGCAATAAATGTCTACAAGGAAATATTAATGACAGAAAAGCAACCGAAACCAAAGTTCAGCCTGAGCTCGCAAGCAAGAACAACATATATATTTACTACATCATGCCATGCAAGTAATACATATATATATATATATTATCATTACGATATCATCCATTCCCTTTGTCTATATCAAGTGCATAAGTTCTCATTCATCCAGTGTTATAGTGATAAAATTACCATTAATGAATTACATTATAATCAAAACTAATATATTTGCAAAACACAGTATTATTTTTGAGAAGATAGAAGACGATATGCTCAAAATGGAAAGGTTACAAACGAAAAGGGACATTCTTCAAACTACAAATGATAACCTGCAGTAGCAACTCAAGAAGTTGAACAAAGAAATGCAAGATCAGCATAAAACTACAAAAAATCAAATGCAAAGGAAATATGAAGAAATGAAGATACTCCATAAGAGAATTGCAACCTTAGCTGAGGCAAACAAGTACTCAGAAGAACAACACACACAAGAGCAGCCTACAATGAAGAAATTAAAAACTTCAAACGAAATTTTCAACATCCTACCAAAAAAATCAAGGCAAAATCTCATTGCACATTGGGCAAATACAAAGAAAAAGTAACAATCTTCTCTCTTGACTCTTGTATTTCACTTTTGCCAACTGTTTATCATTAACTCATATTGAATTTATATGTATCAAATATTCCAAAAATATTAATAAATTTATTATTCCAACACTAATAACCCTTTCTTCAGGGATGAGCCAGTGTGGCAAGGAGCTAACCATGCAACCTATGTCTACTTAAATGACATTAACAAAATATTGAAGAGTGAAGATTTGGCAGGCATTGTAAGTTGAATTTGTAACTTTAATAACATTTTAGTGTTTCATTTATATTAATTCCTTGTTTTGTTTTTTGTTTTCAACACAGGTAATAAACGCATATGCAGAACACTTGCTTGCACAAAACAAGAAACAACATCATTCATATTCATTTCAAGTTGCCATGTAAGTAACTAGTTAGCTTAACTGAGGAACAACACTTGTTTTGTTTTTTATGAGTGTATAACCTTTGTTTGCTTAACTGAGTAAAAGTTGCACCACTATGAAAATTCAAATAATTTGACTATCCTGCTGATTTGATATTTTTCCAAAATTTTATGTGTATCATATGTCTCCAGTTACACGGTTGGTAATATTTGATTATGACTTATTTTGATATTAGTCATGACTTGATTATACAAATTGTAATGTTGGTTATGATATTATTTTAGTTATGATCCAAAATGTCTTTAATTATACTTTATATGGTATTTGATTATGACTTCTTTTTTTCTTTTCTTTTTTTATAGCTATTACACTAAAATGATTCAATTATGACTGTTGTGATAATTAACTCGACAAATATTATAATTTTCATGTGGTGTATACATCATTTTAAGAGTGGGGCAAAAAGCTTTGAGGATGCTACCCTGTAACCTCTCAAATGAATAATGTCAGATTATTAATTTTTTATTAAATTTGTCTCTAATAATATGCATTAAAAAATATTTTAAAATTATTCTAACAATAAAATGTGTGAACTAAATCTAATTTGAATGTAATTCATACTATGCTAATTTGGTATTCTATAAAACTAAACACTAAAACCTGAAAGTTCAAAATTAGTTACAAAAAATTGAATCTTAGCATCTTTTTTAACTAAAAAATTGTTTGGTATTCCTAAAATTTAAGTGATCAATTTATTCAAGTTCTTTTATATGTAAAAGACGCTGGAATTTGAAATTTATTATTATTTAAAAAATTCTGATACACTTTAAATATTATTGGTAGTGGTCTAGCAACGTTGTGAAATGTTAATGGTGGTCACAATGACTGTGGTTGCGTAATGGTATAATAGTGGTTGCAATGATGGTGGTGGTGGAGGTGTAGTGATTGTAGAGGTAGATGTGGTGGTCGTAGTGGAAGTGGAGGCAATAGTGAAGGTGAGATTGTGATGGTGCTGGAGGTGGAGGGTTGGTAGTTGTGGTAATGGTAGTAAAGAGGTTACAATGGACAGGGCGGCCTTGAGATTTAGGGAGCTTAAGGTGAATTTTGAAAATGGGGGCCCTCTTACATGAAAAAAAAAAAAAAAAAAATTATGAATAAAACGATAAGTTATAACTTTTTTATTTGTTTGTAGCCACAAAAAAATTTACTTGTACATATAATCATTAAAATTATAAACAAAACGATTTAATAAAACAAAATTAGGACAAAAAAATTAGGAAAAAATTATTCAATTAAAACTGATAAAGACCTAGGTAAAAAAATTTGGGTAAAATTATTTATTCCACTAAAATCTAATAGATAAAGAAGGGAAAAAAAAATTAGGGCCCATATATTGTATGTATTATTTTTCTTGGGCCCAAACACTTTATATATATATATATATATATTTTCATTTTAATAAATATGAGCCAAACTACACTTATAAATAAATATGGACCAAACAACACTAATAAATAAATATGGACTAAATCATATATGGACCCAATAAAATATTTTGGGACCCTTTAAATTGATCCAAAAACCAAAAAAAAAATAAAATATTGAGCCTATAATATTTTATCAAATTTGGGAGCCCTATTTTTTGGCCAAAATTTTGGGGCCTAAGGCCCAAGCCTTACTGGCCTTAGGCCAGGGCCAGCCCTGACAATGGAAAGGTGTTGATAGCAGCAACAGTAGCAATGGTGGTGGAAGTAAAGGTATTTTGGTGGTGGTGATAGTAGTAGTGGCTGGAAATAGTAAGATCACAACAATGCATGTCAATATTTATAATTAAAATATTATAAATTTACTTAGAATTAAGTAAGAATTTTGTTGCTTAAAATTTTTAGTCTATATTTTAATGATCACTTAAAATTTTAAGTGATATATATTGTAATTATCAAATTGACTTAATTAATTTTTTATTTAACACATTCAATTTTAAATAATAAAGTAAATTATCAAATATCACCTAAATTTAAATCAACACTATTCTTTTTATTTTTAGATACTTTTTGAGAGCACATGACTTGAACTCTGTTGTTATATACAAACGAGTTAGTTATTAAAGTAATACTCTATTTTATTTTATTTTTATATATTAAATAGGAGAAGAGAAGCTCCACCAATGACCATAAAAGTTGAGATCATACATCACGAAAGTCCTTGTATTCAACATGCCAATCTTCTTTTTATTTATTTTTTATTTTTTTGTTTTTTTATGACAAAGTATCCGGCCATTCACTATGCCAATCCATTTCTCTTACTATATGTGTAATTAAAAAAAATGAAAAATAATATACAAGTCTACTTTTTAAATCTATTTTATAAATTTAATGGTATTTAAGTGATATGATTGGTTGATAATTAGAGAAAATATGAGAAGTGTTGCCTTTAATATTCTAATTGTTGACACATTACTAAGCTTTAAAATTGGATCTAATTTATTATCTTAAATAGCAATGCTCAAAAAAATATACTATCTAGGTTAACAAAGCCTGTGATCCATTTTGATAATTTAAATTATTTATTTTATAAACTGTTCCGTGCAAAGTATTTATGTAAAAATTAGATTCATTAGATGATTGATAAATAATTAGATCACATTTATCTTGTCAATAAAAAATTTTAAAAAAAAATCACTTTTTTTTTTGAAAAAAAAATAGATGTTCTGTTTCAGAAATTAAACTTTCATTTATTTTTTATTTTTATTTAAAAAAAAAGTGATCTAGTCCCTTGTTTACAGTTATTTGAATAATTTAATTTTTTTTATAAATAATTTATTCAAAAAACTTGTTGTTGGAGTTTGTGTATTTTAATATTAAACTAAATTTACTAAATTATTGTTTTTGTATTTCAAATTATCCTCAACGTCCATATGTATGTAATATACGCCAACACTTATTAAATCAACAGTTCAAATTAAGATGGCATGTGATTAACCCACCAAAACCCAAAAGGATGGTGCTATGCTCTCCTGAGAAAGGTAGGAGGAAAGTGGAAGAAATCTTCAAAAAAGTGCAATATCGTGATAACTAATGGTGAAATTTTTCGACATAATAAGATATAACATGATTTAAATTGGTATCCACTTATTTAGTTAGGATTTATTATTTTTTAATATGGATATTGACAGGGATAGGCCCACAAGGACATTGTGTGTATAGTGCAAATCCTCCCTATGTATGGTGCAAGTCCTCACAGTGTGTCAAAGTTACACCATAAAAAATTTCACTCTAGTGCAATGATTTCTTCACTATTACGCATATTTGTAATTTTCCTAATTTTTTTTTACTATTATCATGAAAAATCAATAAAAACAGACTATTATCATTTGGGAAATTATTAGATAAGAAAAGTCTATGTGATTTTGGTTATGAATTAAATAGTGTGTGGTTATGATTCATTGTAGTACTAAAGTTTTTTTTTGGTTTAACCGTGTTAGTTATGATCATTATGACCTAGTTTAATTATTATTTTAGTTATTACTAAAGTAGTCTTTAGTTATGTTTCACATAATGCATTGTGAACCCTTTAATTTTAATTAAAAGTTGCTTAATTATAAAAAAAATAAAAAACAATATCAAAGACACAAAATGTATATGGTACATGCAAAGTATAAAAAATAAAAAACAAATAAAAAAAAGTGGTTGAATCTCACATTTTTTTCCTTATTATTATTATTTTATTTTTGTGGTGAACCCATTTGTAAGTAGCGTACAATAATTCGTAACTCATAAAATCCCAAAAAAAAAAAAACAATCCCTAATTTTCGTTACGATAGCGTTGTGTATATAATAGTAACCATTTACTAACATTTATAAAAATATTGACATTTTCCTAACATTTATAAAATTATTTAATTTTCACTCAACTTGTATAAATTTGCCCTTCTCCCCTACAACAAGTGCAGCATACAATCCATCTCTTCTCTTCTCTTCTCTTCTCTTCTCTCTCTCTCTCTCTCTCTCTCTCTCTAAAATTAAGAAAGAAAGAGATAAAAGAAGAAATGGGTGCTAAAGGAGAGTTCAAGGTGAAGGTGAGCAAGAAGGAGGTGGTGGCTGCAGTGTTGCCAATGCAAGAGCATTGGTTGCCTCAGTCCAACCTAGACTTGCTCTTGCCTCCTTTGGACGTGGGTGTGTTTTTCTGTTACAACAAGCCCACCACTGGCTCATCTCTCACATTTGGGTCCATGGTCAGTGTTCTCAAGAAGGCCATGGCTCAAGCTTTAGTATCATACTATGCATTTGCAGGGGAGATGGTGGAGAACAGTGTGGGTGAACCTGAGCTTCTCTGCAACAACCGTGGAGTCGACTTCATTGAAGCTTTTGCCGATGTCAAGCTTCAAGATCTCAACTTATACAATCCTGATGAGACTATTGAAGGTAAGTTGGTGCCTAAGAAGATGCGAGGTGTGCTCTGTGTTCAGGTATTTTGATCTTTCCTCCAACTCCTATATGTTGACCATGAAAATACCATGTCAATGATAAATTCGTTGAAAGAAAGCAGTAATTATTATTATTACGTCTTCATCTAGAATGATGTGGCAATATTTCATTTTAATATCAAAAGCCCATCAGATTATGTTTTTGTAGTAATTTTTATATAACAATTCTATTTGTAAATCATTTTCTTGATCATCAATTACATTGTAAATTATAAATTTAAAATATAGAAAAATCATATTTGTGTAGTGAATCCAGATTCTTTCCATTTTATAGTTGTAATGCACAATTTTCACTATATATTCAATACGTATAAGATAGGCATGGGAATTTATCATTATTAAATTTAACAAAATTATTGTACTTGAGGTAATTTTTTTTCACAATTGTAAAATGATATAATGAATATCTTACTTTACAACTATGTAATAGAGAGACTTGCAATTGTATATTAAAAATATTGGCCGCTATCATATTTTTGTTACATTTTGAAAAATAATAATTTTTCATTTTTCATTTGAGTAAGAAAACAAATGAAATGATTGTGTTTTTTGTACTATCATGTTTAAAAAGTTATAAAATTTTTATAACCAATCATCGATCACTTATTCAAAAAAATAAAAAACTAAAAATTTATGTTTAAAATAAAATAGAAGTAGAAGACATAAAAACAACAAATCAATGTCATTTTTAATAAAACCGTCATAAAAAATTTACTTTATTTTCTGTTTTATCTTAGATCAATTACCATTTTTAATTTTGTTGACAGCGGTTGACCCTTCGATTTCAAGGTCTTCGCATACCCTAATTTGCAAAACAACAAAAATTCAAAAAATAAAAATAAAAAGAAAAGTAAGAGAAAATTGGACAGGTACAATATTGTTAAAAAAATACATTACGGTATTTCTAAAATTTATTACAGGATCACAAAGATGGGTCATCACGAGTCTTTTGATCATCCAAACGCTTTTAAATTTTGTCGGATTATTATTGACCAAAAAAAAATTAATTTGATAATTATAATTTATTTAAATTATTAAAAACAAAATTATCATTCATTTATTCTCTAATAAACATAATAAATTGAATAATAGTCTTCAATTATGAATTGCAGGAAATCCACTTTCAAGTTCATTTGGTTTGGTGGTGTATTTTAATTAAATATGTCTCAGGTCCCATTCTTGAAATGGAAGCTATTAGTTTGTTGAATTAAGTCTTGTTTGGCATAACCTATTTTAGTCTATCTTTTTGTCTTTTTATCTTTTTTGGATCACATCAATTAACATCTCCTCTTTATTTTTCTACACATCTTTTTATAAAAAGTCAAAAAATACACTTATTTAGAATATCTCAAACCACCCCTTAATCTAAAAGCCTTACTATTCTTTCAACTTTCATTTTGTACAATCATTTTTAAATCCCCATCAGGTGTAAATTGCGTCGGTCCATGTTATTCTAACCGCCATTAATATACTACTCCCATAATCATTATTTGATGACGTGAGAAAAGTCTAAAACCTGTCATCAATGTCGTGTTGATACACACGATCAACCATAAATGATAAATTTATATTTAATCGAGTTATAACACTGTATAGTACTGCCTACAGTTATTTACTTCCAAAAAATTTAATATTTTTCTTTTGAATTACAGGCCACGGAACTCGAATGCGGAGGACTAGTGGTGGCGTGCACGTTTGACCACAGGATGGCGGACGCTTACTCGGCCAATATGTTTTTGGTCTCGTGGGCTGAGATGGCTCAGGCCAAACCACTCTCTCTGTTGCCATCATTCCGGCGATCGTTGATCGTCCCTCAACGACGTGGGTTTTACAACCCTTCCCTAGATGCCATGTATGTGCCTGTCTCAGCCTTGCCACCTCCGAAAAATCAGCATCCCGACGCCGATTACTTGATAAGCCGCATCTATTACGTCCAGGCTGAGCAACTGAATCGTCTACAGTCATTGGCCGACGATAGTAGCATTGGACGCAAGACGACTAAACTTGAGGCGTTCAGTGCTTTCCTGTGGAAGATGGTTGTTGCTGGAGAAGTTGAAGGCGACAAGGTCTGTCGGATGGGCATCGTGGTGGACGGTAGGGTGAGGATGGGCGACGGAGAAACTGACAAGTTGAAATTGATGAATTCTTACTTTGGGAATGTTTTGTCCATTCCGTTTGGCGAGAAGAGAGCTGATGAGCTCAGAGAGAGGCCGTTGGGTTGGGTGGCGGACACCGTCCACGAGTGTCTAGAAAGTGCGGTGACAAAAAAACACTTTATGGACTTAATAGATTGGGTGGAGGCTCATCGTCCCGAGCCGGCCCTGGCCAAGATATATGCCAACGGTGCGGACGAGGATACTGGACCGGCTTTTGTGGTGTCGTCGGGGCAGCGGTTTCCGGGGTCGAAGGTGGACTTTGGGTGGGGGAAGCCAATGTTGGGGTCGTACCATTTCCCATGGGGGGGAGAGGCTGGGTATGTGATGCCAATGCCGAGTCCACTGGGGAATGGTGACTGGGTTGTCTACATGCACCTGTTGAAAGGCCAGATGGAGTTTATTGAAACACATGCGGCTCATGTGTTTAAGCCCTTGACTTTTGATTACCTGAATCTTGTTTGAAATAAAATGGAAGAAACTCCATGGGAAATGCTAGGTTTCATGGAGAATTTTCATGAAAATCATCATGAAAACTGTCTGCACCATTAGATCAGGTATGTGTCTCATGATCTAACGGTGCAGATGATTTTCATGAAAATTTTCATGAAACCTAACATGACCCGAAACTCCATATGTATCAAGAAGAGTATGATTGTCACATTTAATAATGTAACTTACTATAAGTATTGGAATGTAATATTATCATCATCATATTTTTTAATTATATTTTATTTATCATATTATATATAATGTTTTTTGTGCTCGTCTTTCTTTATTGATGCAATTATTTTTGTACCTTGTACTTTTACATTTTCATGAATAAAGTCTCTTTTTTTTGTTAATAAAAAGTAAAATGAAATTGATTAAAAGTTGACTTTTTGATTTTTTGATTTTTGTCTTTTTATGAGTAAAAAATGTGAGAAGTGATGTCACCTAAAATGGGTTAAAAGTCAAAAATTAGCTTTTAACCAACTTCCTAAAATGCCCCAAAATAAAATAAAGGGGAAAAAAAAAGTGATAAAATTCATTAAATCATTATAGTGTTGACACATAACATGATAAATACATTATGGTAAACAAATAAAAAATATAGTCACAGTAGAATTATTGAATTGTGTAAGTAAACTTGTTCAAAAATAAAAAGAAGTTATAAATATATTTGGAAGGAGGAAATAAAGGAATAATATTTGAGAGGATTCCTCCGATCCAAATTTTGGACATGATGGCACTGTTTGGGCACATGTGGCTCATTCCGAGTCACGTTTCGATGATTGAAATCTTTTATTTTGTTTAGTATTTCGTGTATTTCATCAACATAAAAAAATTAGATAAAACTGATAATTGTAAATTATTTAATTTATCACGTTTGTTATCAAAAAAAAAATGGACAGCGATTATATTTTTTAAAATAAACTATTTATTTTTTAATTGAAATCATATATGATAAAATCATACTATTATAGATATTAGATAAATTAAATTTTTTATATAACCTGTATACAAAAATCTAAACAATTAACGAACAGATAAAATTACAGAACTGTCCTATGTGATGGACTTAAAATACACCAATAAGTCCTAAAATGTTTATTGTCTCAATACTTTTTGGAAATATTGATAAGTTAAAAAAAAGAGCAAGACGTAGGTGGTGTTTGATAATACTAAAATTGAAGATTAAAAATTAAGTATTGAAAATTAAATGTTAAATTTTTTAAGTTGAAAAGTAATTTAGTAAAAATTTAAGTGCTAAATTAAAAAAAGTTATTTGATATGTGTAAAATAAAATTTAAAATTTATTATTTTTGAATTGTATATTTTAATTTTTATATTGTAATGATAGTGGTGGTGGTAGAGTGGTATAGTGGTGGTGGTGGTGGTGGTGGTGGTGGTGGCATAGTGGTGGTGGTAGCGATGATAATAGTAGTAAAATGATGGTGATACTTATGACAATAATGACAATGGTGATAAAGATGATGGTAGTGGTGGCCACGGTGATGGCAACGACATGATGGTGGCAGCAGCGGTGGTGGCAGCGATGGCATAGTGGTGGTGGTTGTTATAGTTGTAGTGATAGTGGTGATAGTAATAGTAGTGGTGGTGACATGATGGTGGTTGTTGTAGTGATGGTGGTAGTAGCGATAGCGGTGGCTGTTGCTGTGGCATGGTGGTAATGGTGGCAGTGGTATGATGATTGTTGTAGTGGTAGTAATGGTGCCGGTGGTAGTAGTGAGTTTGTAATAATATATATCAATATTTATGTTTAATATTTATAAATTTAGGGTTGGTTTGGGATATTCTAAAAAAGTGCACCTTTTGACTTATTGGCTTATATGGGTTGGGTTTAGATTGGGTTTGATGTGGTGTGTTAGAGAGGTGATGTGATTTAAATAAGATGATGTGACTTAAATAGGATAGTGACTTTTTGACTTTTTGTATTATTTATGCTAAACCAACCCTTAGTCAGAATTAAGTAAGTTTTATATGACTTAAAATTTTCTAAAATTTTAGCTTATATTTTAAGAGATACTTAAAATTTTAAGTAATATTAATTATTATTATCAAATGAATTTAATTGATTATCACTTAATTAATTTAATTTTAAATGTTAAATGATGTCATCAAATACTCTATTATTAATATATAAGTCTAATCAATAAAACCAACCTGTAAATTTTCCTAAGGAATTACATCATTAAAATAATATACAATATATAGCGTACAAATAGTGAACTACAGTACAGCTGTGTTCAGCTTCATTGGAGATAGCCCAGGCCAGTTGATGAAAGGTGACATCGCGTCTCGTTTGAAATATATTATTTTAATATTTTTTTAATTTTTTATAAAAAAATATATAAAAATATAAAGAGAATAAAGTAATTACTACAAGAAAAAATATATTTGACGATTAAAGGGTTGTTTGGGATGACCTAAATAAGTGTTTTTTGTCTTTTTATGAAAAGATGTGCAGAAAAGTAGAGAGATGATGTGATAGAAAAAAGATAAAAAGATAAAAAGTGTGTACTTATTTTGGGTAACCAAACTTGGCCTAAATTTTTAATTGTTAAAAGTCAATTTTTAATTGCTAATAGTCGGTTTTTTAGTTTCCTTGACTAAATTTTTTAGTCGCCGGTTTGGTCGCCGAAAGTCTGTCGGGAAAGGTATTGGCGACTAAAAAACTTTTAGTCGCCAAAAAGTAAATCTTTAGCGACCAAAACTTTGATCGCCAATAGTCAATTATATTTTTTAAATTATACATTTATCGACCAATGTTTTAATCGCCAATAATCAATTATATTTTTTAAAATTATACATTTACCGACCAATGTTTTAGTCGTCAATACTCAAGGAATCGGCGACCAAACCTTTTAGTCGCCAAAAGCTCATTCGTGAAAGAAAAAAATTATACTCACTAGTTTCTCATTTGTTCTTGTGGAGATTCAAACCATCAACCTCCCACACTATAAACCTTACACAACACACTCTTTCTACTACGCCTCTATAACACCATATGATTATATATGCAACATATATTATTTATATAGTACATAGACCCATATTAATATAAAAATATATATATATAAAGATAATTATTTTTTATTGAACATAATTATGTAAAAATAAATTATTTACTAGAAAAAAAAAAGAGACCACTTTTGGCAACTAAACATAATTTTAGTCGCCAATTCTATACTTTTGGCTACTAATTATTTTTTAGTCGTTAAAAAATTTAATTTCCGCGCTAAAATTACCACTTTTGGCGACTAAATTTCTTTTTAGTTGCCAAAAAGTCTCACTTTTGGCTACTAAACATCTTTTTAATCGCCCAATGCCTCACTTTTGGCTACTAAATTATTTTTAGTCGCCAAAAAGTCTCATTTTTGGCTATCAAAATTTTTTCAGTCGGTAAAAGCCTCACTTTTGGCGACTAAACATCTTTTTAGTCGCCCAATGCCTCACTTTTGGCTACTAAATTTTTTTTAGTCGCCAAAAAGCCTTACTTTTGGCTACTAAATTTTTTGTCGCAAAAAATCTTTACTTTTGCCTACTAATGCTTTTTTAGTCGCTAAAACCTGAACTTTCAGCGACCAAATGTACTTTTTTTTAGTCACAAAAAATCCTTTTTCTTGTAGTGAATAATTTATAATCATTTTTTTGATTTTTTTATTAAAATTGAAAGCTGTCAAACGAAACTTTAATATAAAGGGTCAAATCAAATGCTAAAAGTAAAACGGTAGTGATAGGGGCCCCGAAAATGGGAGCCCCAAATGCCCCTAAAGGGGAGAACAAGGCATAAGGGAAAAAAAAAAAAATATCCAAAACGACGTCGTTTTGGGTATTAGGAGCATTAGGAGCAGGGAAATTGTGGGCACAAAACATTTTTCAAAGTAAAAATAGCAGGTAAAATCGCCATGCATGTGAGATAAGAAATAACTATAAAATATAATTTTATATGAATTATTATATAAAAATAATATAACTAACTAGACGAGTAGTAATGACGTGAAACAAATGAATGATTGTGAATATTTTATTTACTTTGCCACTAACGATATTTTGAAACTGAAACAATAAAAAATCTATATAATAAAGTAGGTTGGTTTTTGAATTTATTCTATATACATTTGTCTTATTAAGACATTTGGACGGCTTAGATCTATTCAAATTATAAAATAACGGCTGAGATATATTTTTTAAAAAATATCTTACATGTACATTTTCTATTTTCCCGCTTCTCTCTCTTACTTTTTCTTTTTCTCACCCATTATTCTATGATCCCATGATCCCACATTCATCTCTCTTTTCTTTTTATTTTTTTTATTTTCTCCCTTTTTTATTTTTCTCTCTATTTGTTTATTTTTTTTTATTTTCTCATTTTTATTCACTTATTTTTATTAATATTTTATGAAAAAATCTGCGATCCCAGAATTAGAAGCCAGATTTTACTGTGTGTAGTGGAGATTAAATTAGTGAATTTTATCGTCCACAAATTAAATGAATTTGATCAATTAATTATTATTTTTGAATATATTGAATACTTGATAGACTTCATATGAATCTTCAACATCTATATAATAAAGTAGGATAGTTTTTGAATTTATCTTACACACATTTGCCCTACTAGGACATTTGGATGGCTCAGATCTATTCAAATTATAAAACAACGGCGGAGATATATTTTTCTAAAAATATCTTACATGTACATTTTCTATTTTCTCGCTTCTCTCTCTTACTTTTTTTTTTCTCACCCATCCTTCCATGATCTCACATTCCTCTCTCTTTTCTTTTTATTTTTTTTTATTTTCTCCCGTGTTTATTTTTCTCTCTATTTTGTTTAGTTTTTTTTTTTTATTTTCTTCTTTTTTTCAATATATTTTACACATATTTTTATATAATGTTTGTATGCCCGTAATACACTAGGACATTACGGGCATACATACAATTTTTATAAAATTATATAAGCAAAAGCACTATTGTATGTATGCCTGTGAAATTATATGTATGCTAGGTATATTTATTTATCTAGTTATATATTATATAAGCAAAAGCGAGTTTTCGTGAGGAGTTTTGTGAGAACTTCAAAATTTTCTAATAAATTTGTGATTTTATCAAATTAAAAAATAAATTTAAATAGTGTTGGAATTACAATTATATTCTAATTCTAACATTATTTAGACCGTGTCTTCAGACACGCGCATACGCTAGTCATTTTACAAAATAGAACAGAAAGTATGTGGCAATATATCTAGAATTAAGATTATTAATAAATTTCCTCCAAGCGTTGTTGTAATTTTTCAATTGTAATAAAATTTTCTTTGTTTGCTTGCCGTTCAAAAAAAAATTGAGAACCAGGAAAATGAACCCCTATTGTATTATTGAAATTATTGTTAAGAAACTTAATTGACCTATAATTGACCCATAGCCACTAGGCCAACAAAACCCTCAGGCCCTTTCTCGTTAGTACTCCGCAAATTGTCACTCTAAATGTTAATTTTACTAAAATATTTTCTTTTAAATTCTATATTATTTCACTCTTAATTTTCTCTTCCACTCTCTATTTCTTTTTCTTTTTGTGTGTTTTTATTTTCATATAATTTTGTTATTCACATTTTTAATAACTATCATATTTTAAATTATAATGATAATCATATCCACAAAATTGAAATACCAAATCATATTAATAATAAATAAACAATAAATGATCAACTAAACAAAGCAAAAAAACTGACTTACTTTGAAACAAAACTGAAACCAATATACTTTCTTATTCAACAACACATTTGATAATACATCAGCTATATTTATATAAAGTAATCAGGAGCTCAACTAACTATCTAAACAAAATATCTTCTAACAAACTAACTATCTTCTCAATTGTGTAACTAACTCCTAAACAGATGAACTTCTTGAACTGCAATCTGAGCCGGATTCACCTAAGCTGGCTGCACTACTTGCACCTGAGCTGTTGCACCACTTGAACTTGAGCTGGCTGAACTATATTCCTCAACATTCCCCTTCAAACTGATGGGAAGAGAGACTGACATTAGTTTGGATTGAAGATAAGAGAAACGAGATACTGATAATGGTTTGGTAAATATATCAGCCAACTGATCAAGAGTAGGAACATAGTGCAACTTAAGCTTTTTAGCAAGAACTTGATCATGAACAAAGTGGCAATCCACTTCACTATGTTTGGATCGAGAGCGAAAGACTAGATTAGAAGCTAACGCTATGGCAGAGACATTGTCACATCAGAGAAGAGGAATTCTGAGAGACACAATACAAAGACCATGAAGTAACATGCCAATCCAAGTCAGTTCAGCAGCAGAATGAGCTAATGGTCGATACTCTGCTTCAGTAGAGGATCGAGACACAGTGACTTGTTTCTTGGCTGACCAATAAATAATGTTGGAGCCCAGAAATACACAATATCCAGAAGTGGATTTCCTGTCAACAGAGTCTCCAGCCTAGTTGGAATCAAAATAGGCCTGCAGAGCAAATGAGTTGGGTGTATAGGTGAGGCCCTGAGACAGAGTTCCTTTAAGATACCTAAGCAACTTTTTGACACCAACAAAATGGCTAGTAGTAGGATTATATATATGCTGACAGAGGTGATTTACAACATAAGACAGGTCAGGCCTGGTAATGGTTAAGTACTGCAATGCCCTAACTATACTTCTATAGAAAAAAGGATTGTGAAAAGGAACATCAGATTTGTAAGGCAACCCAGGCTTAATAAAGATAAGGGAATCACATGGCTTACAATCCAACATACCAGCCTTAGTAAGAACATCCTGAGCATGCTTGGTCTGAGAAAGCACATAGGTAAAGCCAGAGTTTTCAACAGAGATACCCAAAAAATAGAACCGATTCCCAAGCTCTTTCATAGAAAACTCCTGATGCATTTTAGTAATAAGCAACTGAATATGTGTAACATTATTCCCAGTGAGTAGAATATCATCCACATACACTAGAAGAGCAATGAACACAGGACCATGCTGATATATGAACAGAGAAGAGTCACATTTGCTATTTTTGAACCCTTGAGAAAGGAAAAAGACTGAAAAGGTAGAGTATCATGCTCTTGGTACTTGTTTAAGGCCATACAAAGCTTTATGGAGCTTACAAACCTGCTGTGGATAAGAACAATGCTCAAAACCTAGTGGCTGTAACATGTAAACCTCTTCCTCAAGAAGGCCATGAAGAAAAGCATTAGAGATATCTAGTTGCTTGATAGGCCAATGGTGATGGAGAGCAAGATATAAAAGAATGCGAATGATGGGCAACTTAGTAACAGGACTAAAAGTTTCCTGAAAGTCAATGCCCTCTTGTTGAAGATAGCCTTTGGCCACTAATCTAGCCTTATGTCTAGCAACAGTCCCATCAGAATTCCTCTTGACCTTAAACACTTATTTACAACATATGGCATGCTTCCCAGAATGAAGAGAAACAAAGGACCAAGTTTTCTGAGCTTGAAGAGCCTGAAATTCTTCCAACATAACCTATTTCCAAATAGGAATAACCAAGGCCTCCTTGTGAGAGGGAGGTTCAACGTCATAAGAAGAAAGAGAAGCGGGTTTGAGAGTAAGGAGAGCTGCTTTAGACCTAGTAAGCATAATATGACAATTAGAAGAAGGAGGCACAGAAGGAAGGGAAGTAAAAGTAGAAGTATAAGTAAGAGGCAACTAAATAGAAATAGAGTTAATGGGTATAGGAGAATGAAGGGAATGAGAAATAAGGGGAAGAAAAGACTGAGCTGAAAAGGGACTGAGAGGTAAACCAGTAGAACGGTGAGGTAAACTGGTAAAATTGTGAGGTAAATCAGTAGAATTGTGAGGGAAACCAATAGAATTGGGAAACGAAAAAGAACTAGATGTCACGACCCGCTCCCCGTACCCAAGGGTTAAGTATCATGATGGCCAGTAACTGAAGTTACCTCCGGCCAATTCTTAAACAAATTAACAAACGCAAGCGGAAGAAATATTTAAGTAAGGGTACCAAAATAATCATCGGAGCTTCTATTTTTATTACAAAATTTATTGACCAAAAAGGCCGATATTTACATATAAAAATATCATAAAAATACTGTGTGTGTGTGTCTATTCCGCAGCCCCGCATCTAAGACTTTCCAAAGACTATTTCTGAATTGCATTATTTCCTGAAAATTTGTAAACAACTATAAGCACATGGCAGAGTGAAAAATATTATACCAAAAGTATAAGGGACACGAAATAACCATGGATAGTTAGTCAGGTCAAAACATTTACATAACTCGGTTTGGTAAATAAATCATTTAAGTGGCAGAATTGAAATACATAAATTATGTAAGTAAATGACCATAACCACAGTACAGAACAGAACAGAATAGAGGTCACAGAAGTGACAGTCAGAACAGAGGTACGGATTCAAGAGGTGGCTCGTACGGATTCTAGAGGTGGCTCCCACAATAATGTAGCACTTAGCTCCGCACAGCACTTTGGTCCACACAGAACAGAGGTCAATGGATCCATGACAAACAGATGACCACAAAGTGGTCAAACAGAGGCCAATGGTTATTTAAGTCCCCCAAGGCGTGGGACTCCCGTGGTGGTACTTACAAAACATAATTGTATATAAGGTCATAACCAAATATTCTTTAAAATATAAACAAATATATCCATGGGTTTGCTTTTAAACAAATAGGCACTACAACATTTTCTTAGTTTAGTGACATTTGAAAGTGCCACAAAACTATTCTTCTAATGACATTTTTTGGTCTTGTGGCATTTTGAACAAGTGCCACTTCTATCGGTGCCACGGTAGATACGAGTGCCACGGTAGATACTTGCAAGTGCCACTGCACCATCATGGTTGAAAACTTTCAATGACATTTTAATGTCATGGTAGATATTATTTGTAGCACTATCAAACGCCATTAAAAAAAGAGTTAGTGACACTTGTAAGTGTCATTACACCATCAAGAATAAAACCTTTCAGTGACACTTTAATGTCATGGTAGGCACTATTCGTGACACTATCAAGTGTCATTCATGACGATAATTCGTTGTAGAACAATTTGATCCGCTCTTGCGGAGACTCGAACCGCCAACCTTCCACACCATAAACCTTATACACCACACTCTTCCCACTACACCTCTATAGCACCACATGATTATATATGCAACATATATTATTTATATAGTACATACATCCATATTAATATAAAAGTATATGTGTAAACATAATTATTTTATTGAACATAATTTATATAAAATAAACTATTTACTACCAAAATAAAAAAAAGACCACTTTTGGCGAATTCTATACTTTTGGCTACTAATTGTCTTTTAGTTGCTAAAAAACTTAACTTTTGTCGACCAAAATCGGATTTGGTCGCCGAAGATGCACTTTCAGCTATCAAAATTTTGGTCACCAAAAAATTTTATTCCCGCCTTAGGATTTTAGTTCTCCTGCTCTAAAAATGACCACTTTTGGCAACTAAACTTATTTTTTAGTCGCCAATTGTAGACTTTTGGCTACTAAAATTTTTTTTGGCACCAAAAAGTTTTACTTTTGGCTACTAAAATTTTTTTAGTCGGTAAAACCCATATAATCAGCGACCAAACTTATTTTTAGTCGCCAATTGTAGACTTTTGGCTACTAAATTTTTTTAGTCGCCAAAAAGCTTTACTTTGGGCTACTAAAAATTTTTTTAGTCACTAAAACCCATATAATCAGCGACCAAACTTAGTTTTAGTCGCCAATTGTAGACTTTTGGCTACTAAAATTGTTTAGTCGCCAAAAAGCTTTACTTTTGGCAACTAATGCTGTTTTGGTTGCTGAAAGCTATACTTTTAGCGACCAAATTTTTTTGGTCAGGAAATTTAGTCGCCGAATATGTTTTTTCCTGTAGTGTATATTGAGTTTAATTCATTTATTTTTAATCATTTACTGCATTTTAAAAATTTAGAAAATATATTGGCATTTTTTGTTTTTTCCAAAATGTCATTATAAGCTTGGAAAGTTTTTGGCTTAGTGGCATTTCTCAAAATGCTATAAAATATTTGTTTATAACACTTTTCACCTAAGTGCCATAAAAAGTAATTTGCACCTACCTAGTGTCCTGACATTTTTTAAAAAATACCATTGCAACTAAAGTTTAGTGGCATCTGTTGGTAAATGTCACGAACATAATTTTTTGTGTCATTATTTTATAAAATGTCATAAAATTGATGTGACATTTCTTTATTGAAATGCCACTAGAGTCTTATATGTTTTGTGGTTCTGTGGTATTTTTCTAAAACATTTAATGCCAATTTTTATTTTTGTGGCATTTTCTAAAAACATGCTACTAGTGTAGTGTCACTAAAGTGTAAATTTATTGTAGTGACATTTTTGTTGTAGTGAAGTGACACTTTTTTTAATTGAAATGTCACTAGAGCCTTGTATGTTTGTGGCTTTATGACATTTTTCTAAAAAATGCCACCAAATATTCTTTTTGTGACATTTTTTAAGAACATGCCACTAGTATGGTGTCACTAAAATATGTTTTTGTTGTAGTGTTGTGACACTTGTTTATTGAAATGTCACTAGAGCCTTTTATGTTTGTCGTTTTGTGGCATTTTTCAAAAACGTGCCACTAAATATCATTTTTGTGGCATTTTCTAAAAATATGCCACTAGTGTAGTGCCACTAAAGTATGTTTTTGTTGTAGTTTTGTAACACTTGTTCATTGAAATGTCACTAGAGCCTTTTATGTTTGTCGTTTTGTGGCATTTTTCAAAAACGTGCCACTAAATATCATTTTTTGTGGCATTTTCTAAAAATATGCCACTAGTGTAGTGCCACTAAAGTATGTTTTTGTTGTAGTGAGGGTTCAGAAATAAAACCACGTAACTGAAATCTTTATAAAACATAATATACTAATAAAACATAACTTGTATAAAACAGATTTTGGTAAGTTAAAATATAAGTAAAATACATTTTGGTGACTCAAGGTATAATATAACTCACCTTAACTTTATCAAAAACCTTACTCTTTCTTTCCATTGTCAAAAATCCTCTCAGCTTTCACTATTTTTTTCTTCCTCCTTTCTTTTTTTTTTTCTTCTTTCCATTCTTTCCTTCTTTCTCTCCTTCTCCTTTTCTTCTTGCAGTGAACTTGATCTCCTCCCATTTATAGGGAGGCAAGCCGGTAATTACATACCACGTGTCCACGGAAATATTCTGAAGATTTGAATTAAAATCATTTAGATCTATACTTATCTTACCAACTTCTGATAATTATATTTTCACTCTAATTCTTTAAATAATTATATTTCTTAATTAACTTATACTTTATCATATAGTAATAGAAAATTAATTATTTATTTTAGTACCACACCTATTATTATTATTATTATTATTTATATTATCTATATTATTATTATTTATATTTTGACCCTTAAATTTTAATAATTATATTATTTTACAAAATTACACATAATAATATATAATAAATTATATATTTTCCGAACTGAGATTAAATAATATTAGTATAAATTCTACAGAATAATTAAAAAATCTGGATTGTTACAATCTTCCCTCCTTTTAAAATTTCGTCCTCGAAATTTGTCATATGTGTAAGCTATCCGCTGCGCACTCTGATAAATATATATATTAGATGATTAATCTGATAGAAAATAGTACCTCAAAAAAAAAAACTTTACCAAAAAGAACTCACTGTCGAGTTGTCAAAAATTAGTTTGGGCCGAAATGAGAAATAATGGGTGACTTTAAAAAACAAAATTTCACTTGTTTTATTTACGATAAAAACAAATAAAATAAGAACACAATGATAGAATTATATGCAAGAATTGAAAATTTTGAGATGAACTTTTCATTGATGGGAAATAGTTTCAATATTAATATCTTTATAATTTGAACCCACTTTTTAAAAAAAAAACATCAAAATAAAAAATAAAAAATAAATTTCAATATTGAACTGAAAATTATATATATATATATATATATATTTAATTATATTATAATTTTGGTGAGTGCTTGAGCCCGACATCCTTCTTTTCTTGTCCTTCTTTTACTAGAACAAATATAAATTATATCTAATATCCTTCACAAATTAAGCACACTAAAAAAAAAATTTATTATATGTATATAATCATATAAAATTATAATATAATTAAATCGACGAATAAAATATAATAATTCGGTATTAATTACCCGCTATCCTACTTCTTAAATGTGCATGTGTCCTATGCTCCAATGATGATTTTTTTTTTTTATAAACCATTGCTCTGATACCATTTGTCACGACCCGCTCCCTGTACCCAAAGGTTAAGTATCGTGATGGCCAGTAACTGAAGTTACCTCCGGCCAATTCTTAAACAAATTAACAAACGTAAGCGGAAGAAATATTTAAGTAAGGGTACCAAAATAATCATCGGAGCTTCTATTTTTATTACAAAATTTATTGACCAAAAAGGCCGATATTTACATATAAAAATATCATAAAAATACTGTGTGTGTGTCTATTCCGCAGTCCCGCATCTAAGACTTTTCAAAGGCTATTTCTGAATTGCATTATTTCCTGAAAATTGGTAAACAACTGTAAGCACATGGCAGAGTGAGAAATATTATACCAAAAGTATAAAGGACACGAAATAACCATGGATAGTTAATCAGGCCAAAACATTTACATAACTCAGTTTGGTAAATAAATCATTGAAGTGGCAGAACTGAAATACATAAATTATGTAAGTAAATGACCATAACCACAGTACAGAACAGAACAGAACAGAACAAAGGTCACAGAAGTGACAGTCAGAACAGAGGTACGGATTCAAGAGGTGGCTCGTACGGATTCTAGAGGTGGCTCCCACAATAGTGTAGCACTTAACTCCGCACAGCACTTTGGTCCACACAGAACAGAGGTCAATGGATCCATGACAAACAGATGACCACAAAGTGATCAAACAGAGGCCAATGATTATTTAAGTCCCCCAAGGCGTGGGACTCCTGTGGTGGTACTTACAAAACATAATTGTATATAAGGTCATAACCAAATATTCTTTAAAATATAAACAAATATATCCATGGGTTCGCTTTTAAACAAATAGGGTTCAGAAATAAAACCACGTAACTGAAACCTTTATAAAACATAACTTTTATTAATATACTAATAAAACATAACTTGTATAAAACAGATTTTGGTAAGTTAAAATATAAGTAAAATATATTTTGGTGACTCAAGATATAATATAACTCATCTTAACTTTAATATCTTACTCTTTCTTTCCATTATTAAAAACCCTCTCAGCTTCCACTATTTTTTTCTTCCTCTTTTCTCTTTCTTTTCTTCTTTCCTTCCTTTCCTTCTTTCTCTCCTTTTCCTTTTCTTCTTGCAGTGAACTTGATCTTCTCCCATTTATAGGGAGGCAAGCCGGTAATTACATACCACGTCTCCACAGAAATATTCTGAAGATTTGGATTGAAATCATTTAGATCTATACTTATCTTACCAACTTCTGATAATTATATTTTCACCCTAATTCTTTAAATAATTCTATTTCTTAATTAACTTACACTTTATCATATAGTAATAGAAAATTAATTATTCATTTTAGTACCACACCCATTATTATTATTATTATTATTTATATTATCTATATTATTATTATTTATATTTTGACCCTTAAACTTTTAATAATTATATTATTTTACAAAATTACACATAATAATATATAATAAATTATATATTTTCCGAACTGAGATTAAATAAATTATATATTTTGACCCTTAGGCTGTGTTTGGCAAGTGGGTTTGCAGGCTTTTTTGGCTATTTTAGCCACAAAAAACAAAATAGGCTATTTTAGCCATAACAAACAAAACATCACATCCAACCCATAATCATTACATTCTTCTCTCACAAAAAAACTCAAAAAAGCCAAAAAGCCAAAAAGCCCTTCCCAAACCAAGCTTTTAAGCCCAGGCTAAAATAGCCAAAAAAGCTAAAAAGCCAACCCACTTCCCAAACGGAGGCTAAATAATATTAGTATAAATTCTACAGAATAATTAAAAAATCTGGATTGTTACACTAGATGCTGGTGAAGCAGAGGCAGTAGAAGGATGAGATACTGGTGAAACAAAAGCAGTGGGAATAGACAAAGTCTGTAAAGGTGTAGAAGAAGAAGGTGAAGAGTTAAGATGCAAGTGTGAACTAAGATGCTTAAACTTCAAAGCACTAGGGTACCCTAGCCTATTATGCCAAACATTATTAGCAACAGAAGCAGAACTAGACAGCTTTTGAGAAGCAAAACTTGTGGAAGCTGCTGAAGAAGCATGATCATCAGATAGTGAAGTGGATGGAAGAAAGTGATATAAGTCATGAAGATTAGATCCTTTGTGAAGAATTTTCTTCGTAAGCTTGTCCTGAATAACAAATGTGGTATCATCAAAACTGATAATACAATTGCTATCTTGAGCCAATTTCTGAAGAGAGACTAGATTAGAAGAAATGAAATCTAAATGTAGCACATTATTCAATTTAAACAAGTGATGTGGAGTTGGAAGAAGGCCTTTAACAGAGTGAGATTTGAACGAAGCAATGATGATAATGGTGATTCCATGGATCAGTTGCTCGTTGGAGCTCAGAAGCTCTGATACCATGAAACAAAACTGAAACCAATATACTTTCTTATTCAACAACATATTGGATAATACATCAGCTATATTTATACAAAGTAATCAGGAGCTCAACTAACTATCTAAACAAAATATCTTCTAAAAAACTATCTTCTCAATTGTGTAACTAACTCCTAAACAGATGAACTTCTTGAACTGTAATATGAGCCAGAGTCACCTAAGTTGGCTGCACTACTTGCACCTGAGTTGTTGCATCACTTGAACTTGAGCTGGCTGAACTATATTCCTTAACAAACTTAAGCATAACTCTAAATTTTAACTTTTAAATAACATTCATCTTTAGTTGTTTTACCACCAACTAAAAATTGAAATTATTTGCATTGTGGCAGATGGTTATAACATGAACTCAATATTGCTCTCCTTAAATCTAAATTCTGATTTTGCCACTACTGAAAGAGTTTGCAAAAGAGACAGCGATATAATGATATTTTCATAATAATTTCATGTGTTCGTGATTTTTTCTAGTCTTCTACCTCCACCCGTGCTATAATTCTAAAAAGCTTCTCACTAATTTAAAATTTTTAACCCCAACTTCAACTAGCCCATTATATTCTCTCTTTTTTTCTTGTATATATATCACATACTGTACATTATTAAATAACTTTATTTTCCTCCTCAATCATGTGAGAAACTACCTAACCCTCAGTAAACTCCTTAATCATGTCAAAAACATGGGGCCAAACGATCACACATCAACTTATCAACTTACCAACTTTGAACAAATCACATTGATCTAGTGTTATTTTCTTTTCGTTTTATTATTATTATTATTTTTGCCAATAAGTTTCCCAAAAATAATTTGTATCTTACTTTTTTCATAGATGGAATGAAAATTGAGAAATGTTATATATATATATCATTATTTTTTTTAATCACCATTTACATGGATACACATTGTTAGATCTGTTGTGTTGTCAACTCCGCGAGCAAAATACTGTTCCGGTTGTAATTTTTGTTATTGGTTGTTTCATGGACCTCTCGAGCGACAAAGTTATCGTTCAAAATAATCCTTGCTCCCAAAAGTTTAACTTGTCTGCAAAAATACTAGGAGGGTTCAATGTTCAGTCGAGCGAACTTTTTGGTAGCTCGAGCGAAGTCACTGATGAATTTCACATATATGAGACACATCGCTTAAGCGACCATTCCATGGCTTGAACAATCTCTACGACCCTGTTCACTATAAAGCTACGCGAAATACAAAATTTAGGATTACAGCTTCCAAATCTTATTCTGGAGGTTTTTCTCTGGAGGTTCTTTACTAGTTGCCTTTAATGTCTTTGTGAGTTTATCTCATGATCTAAGTCGACTAAAGGGTTGTTTGATCATTTAAATCAAAGAGTTTTTGATCGATGGATTCCAAATATTCGAGCATGAAGGCTTTGAAGGAGTTCGAAGCGGTTCGTTGTCGTGGATTCGGCGTGGGTGTTATAGATTCAACATTAGACTAATCAATTCCGAGATGAAGGTGTTGGTGAAAGAAGCACAAGTTGTTGAAGATAATTTTACAAAGTATTGGGTAAATTGTTTGATAATCTTGTGTATTTTCATTCTTTATAGTAGATTGATTAATGGCGTTTTGCCTGTGATTTTTTAATCACAATTGAAGGTGCTCCAATTGTAATTTTTTTCACGTAAAAATCGTTTGTGTTGATTTGTTAATTATGAAATAACAATCTAAATCACTTTCGTACGTGCTATATGATTTTGATTGTTAGTTTTGATTTTTTGAGAATTATTACAATTAAATCTGTTTCGAATCATGAATCATGTAAGTTTTTCACACATGATTGATTTTCTTATGTGAAGACAATTATTAAGAATTTAATTAAAATCAATAATATTTTGCCACATATTTTAGTGATATAAAATGATTAAAGAAGAAGATGAAGGCGGCATGTAACTATTCTCATGAAAATTTCCAATTCATTTTTTAAAGTTGTAATATGTCATTATCAAGATAAAAAATTAACGGTCTATAACTAGTACTTATAAGTTTTATAATTTTTCTTAGCTATTTTTAATTTAAAATAAAGATCTTAATCTAACTTTGCTTCAAGAAATTCATAGTTTTTCTGTAAGACATTAATAATAAAAAGAAAAGAATGGAAAAGAAAAAGAAAAAAAGAAAAAGAAAAAGACTTCCGGTTGTGAAACATATTGTAATGATGTGAAACATGTTATAATCATGGATGACTACATTTATGGCATAGGTTAGCCTTTAGAATTTAAGCTCAGTAGGTAATCAATGATTGAGAAAATTATAAGTGATTGGGATAATTTTGAAATAATTATATTATAAATAAATAATATATTTTAAGGTAAATTACAAACAAACTTCTTAAGATTTACTTAAATTATAAATTATTTCTTATAATTTTAAAAATTACATTATGGTTCTTAAGATTTCTAATTTTATAATAAATAGGTCATTTTATTAATAAATCATCAAGTTAATTATCAATTTTTAATAATGTTAAACTTTTATTTTAATTAATAATTCAGATAATTTTATTATTGCATAGGTAAATAGTTAGAAATTTCACTTTTTTAATTAATTTTGTTAAATAAAAAATTCTGATAGGAAGGTATTTGTAATTTTTCAAACCACAGGAAGCAATTTGTATTTTAAATAAATCTCAGAGAGTGTATTTGTAATTTATCCTATGTTTTATACAAATCTGATATATATATATATATATATATAAAATTTATATTATACTCACACCATACGCAGGAGATTTCTATCACCATAAAACTATCATGCTACTGACTGGTCTAATATACAAATGAAGCAAAAGAAACAACAGAGATCAAAAGAGAAACAAAGAAATTGTTATAATATTGAATTGTAAAATTAAATTATTGCATAATTAACATAATTAAATTTGAATATTTATACTAGGGATGGCAATAGAAACCGTACCCAATAGTTACCCTTGGAGATCCTACCCAAAATAAGTGGGTCTCCCCTATTTTTCTATCCATCGGGTCAGTGGGTAATCTAATTTAATTCCCCATCAGGGAATGGGTCAGGGTCATTTCTCCGTATGTTTTGACACCCTCTCAGCTAGGGTTTTCTCACTCTCTCTCACCACTCCCACCCTCCCACTCCCATTCCAAATCAGAGTTAAGCATCGAAAGCAGCTAGAGTTCCAGTATCAAAAACAGAGTTCTCCGGCGATCTCGTTGGCGCTTAACACAGTTCTCCAGCGTGGTGAGTTCGATCTCTCGTTTCTCTCTCCTCTCTCTCTCTCTCTCTCTCTCTCTCTCTCTTGTTCGACTTTTTTTGCTTTGTTTTTGGGTCTGATTGAGAAACCCATATGGGCAAATACCTAGTTGATGACTGATTTTTGGGGAAATTTATTTTTAAACTTTTGATTGATTGTCCTGGTTATTTACAAACTTGATGCGTCAGATACTGCAATTTGATGGCAAACACACATCAAAATGGAACTTCCATAATTAACAACTTTCATTCTGTCTCAATCAGAATCAAGTGGCAGTGACAATGTCAAACTTATAAGTCATAATGGGTGTTTTAGTTGAAAATGAAAGGAGAATGAAGGGATACATCTTCCTGTATAGAAATTATGTACAGAATTTTTGTTTGTACACCATCATCCTAAAAAAAACTAATGCTGTCACAATTTTTACCTTGCCACTGCCTAACCCAGTTAATAGTTTCCCAAGAGTAGTGACTACAAAAATCATTAAAATATTTTTGCACAGCAGAGAGGCAGAATGTGGTCTCAGATAATAATCTCAATTTTGATTTCTACAACTTTGAATGGCATGATCACATTTGAGGGCTGGAGTGTTGGTTTATAGGCTTTGGGTCCTAAGATACATGTTTTCCCCTGCTTTTTGATTCAGAACTTTATATCATTGATGCAGATACACAAAAAGCAATGGTGGGTAGAGGCTACTGTAGTCATTTGGACATAGCATATTCAACAATCATAGAAGCTGAAATTAAAGAATGATCATAGGATTAAAACTAATTTATATTTTAATATTATGCTATAGTGTTATGTATATTTTAATATTATGCTGAAATTAAAGAATGATCATAGGATTAAAACTAATTTATGTTTAACTGTCTTAATAATTCTTGTTTATTTTTTACATTTCCCTCTCCCTCCTTATGATATAACCAAATCCAGCTCAGTTATTGATATTGAGTGAATAGATCTTCCATTTGTGTCTATGTGAATCCAATTTTAGTTGAATTGAACTTGTTAATATAAATTGTTGGATGTTTGTTCCTTATATGGGTATGAAATCCATGTTCTAATCATTTCGTGTAACTCAATTTCCTAGAATTTGTTATTTCTTCTTCTCTTGTTTTTTCCTTTTTTATGCAAAAATGTTGTTAGGGAATATCAATATGATTGTGTGTGTTCTAATTTATGTTCTTTAGGAGTTTTAAGCATTGATAATGTCGGAAGTTGGAGCAAACTCTCAAGCAAACTCCCAAATACCCGTTGATGGTTTACAACCATCAATATCGGTTGAGAGTGAGGCCTTTCTACCATCACAGCCTCCCCTCCCCAATCAAAATGTCCTTGATGTAGATGATTCTGATTCTAGTTTAGCTACTAGAAAAAACCCTAGTTTTGTGTGGCAACACTTTAAGAAAGAAAAAATTGATGGCGTATGGAAAGCCATATGTAATTATTGTAAGAAGCATCTTGGGGGTAATCCAAAGCATGGAACTTCACATTTGTGTGATCACTATAGGAGTTGTCTTAAGAAAAGGGAGGGAATGGACATGAGACAAAGAGTTTTAACTAGCAACTTTAACAAGGAGAGTCCGAAAGTCTCTTATAGTTTTGGGAACTGATGCTAATGTTGAATCTTCTACAAGTTCAAATTTTGGGGATTCAGAGGTGGTTTCAGATTATGATTTGTTTATTAGTACAAAGCGAAGAAAAAAAGTCAACAATGTAACATCAGAGTTAGACCATTATTTAGAAGAGGATGTTGTGACAAGAACTCCCAATTTTGATGTGTTGACTTGGTGGAAATCAAATGCATCGAAGTATCCAACCTTACAGGCAATAGCTAGGGATTTTTTAGCTATTCCGGTATCCACTGTTGCTTCGGAGTCTGCATTTAGCACTAGTGGTAGGTTGGTGAGCCCGTATCGGAGTAGACTTCATCCAGATACTTTGGAAGCATTGATGTGTGCACAGAGTTGGTTGTGGGCTGTAGAGATGCAAGGTACTTAAATAAATCAATATGTAATTATTTTTAAAATAAATATATTTTCATTGAATAGTCTCAATACTTCATTTTTTTCTTCTTAATTTTTAGGAAATTCAACATTAGAATCAGTTGGATATGCCACTATATATGATGATATGGATGTGAATCAGAGTTGATCTTTCTTTTGCATTAGGTATGCCTTTACACTACAACAAAAAAGGGCTTTTACGGCGCGCAATGCACGTCGTAAAAGCCCTTCTACGACGTGCAAGCGCACGTCATATTATGACCAGTCATGAAAAATCATTCACTTTCAACGACATGCTTCGTACGCCGTTGAATACTATTTAACAACAGATTTTGTACGTCGTTATTACTTTTTCTACGACATGTTATAGTACGCCGTTAAAAACTATTTAATGGTAAATTTTGTGCGTCGTCGTTGCTTTTTCTACGACTACTTTTGCACGCCGTTAATTGGTAAGACAAACAACAATGCTGATTGTGCGCCGTAAAATATATAATACAATGACTTATTATGCTTGTCGTAAAATGTGCAATTTTTTTTTTTTTTTAATTTTTAAATTCAGCAGGTTCTATTTGACCAATTTTGTACAATCTAACAAATATTACAAACATGCATCACAAAACATCAATCAATCACCAAAATATTGTTTGAAACATCAAAAAGAAACTATATCCATAAATTATAAATATTCAACAATTGTCTATACATTCCAAACATTTGAAAACTATATCCTTAAGTTCTAAACTATATAAAAAGTTTAAACCATCCGAAACTATACATATCTAACTTTCTAAACATATCGACAACTATTAAGAAATTATCTAAAACTACCGATAATAGTTCCTATAACAGTTGCAGCTGTAGCAAATCCACTTGCTCCTATCACAGGGACGAGGGTGCCCAATGTATGTGTTAAGACACCTAAACCCACAGCAATAGCTAGAGCAACTAACCCTGTTGCATTTCTCGTCTGCATGATAAAAGAAACTTCACATAAGTACAAAAATCAACGACTCAGGAACAAAAATATTTCTTAAGGTATTAATAAATGATCAAGAAATTTTAAAACATCAACAAAACATTTCCAAAATTAATAAGATAATTCAATAGCCTCATAAAAACAATGTCATAATGAAAAATTAGCAAAAATTCAAAATCTCAATAGTTTGCTACTAAATCCAAGCCATAAAAAGCTCAAGAGAAAAATTAAATTTAAAAGGAGGAAGAGGTGAAATTAATCTACTTCAATGCAACACCTACTTGGGACTTGCATAATTATGTCTATAGATCTCTATGTATAAGGTTTAGAAAGGACTGACGAAAAAATGACAAATTTCTGTAAGTATCTCTAAGAAAATAATATGTGCCATACAAAAAAGTTTATATCATGTCTATACTGGACAAGAGATTTCCCACATAATGTTACCCCTTTAATTGTCTTTAGCAACCAGAGAAAATGATCATTGGTGAAACATTAATCATGTGCTTATTGGCACTAGCAAATGTGACCATAAATAAATCATAAAATCAAGAAGAGAACAGAGAAAGAATCAGTGTGTTAAGGAAGAAATATAGAAAACTTCATACAAAAGCTCCAGTGCATGATCCTACACAAGGAGGAACTCAAAAAAGCCTGAAATCCAAACTAATTGAGATCTGATACACCTTAATAATCCAGTAGACTATGACTTAGCAACAACCAGGACTTGACAAGTCTTCAAATTGAACTTTTTGTACAAGTCTTCATAAGATGGAATCATCCAGAACAAGAATATTTTTATGTGGTAGTCTTATGAACTCCCTTTGAGAAAAGAATAATACCACCCCTCTAATTTCTCTTCAAATGGTTCAAAAACATATTTCCTTAAAACACCCTGATATTTGTTTGAGGCTTTGAGCATCATTGAAAATGAAGCCACTAAAGTATATCAAAATATTTTTGGCAAAGAGGCAATGGCTATGAAGGAAACTTGTCCCTCCTTCTCTGTAATCATTTATAAAAAATAAACCAAATTTAATAAGAATTGTAAAGATCAAAGCAAAAAGTTAGGATAGAATCAAAATTGATGGAGATATATTTTTAGAATATTTGCTATAAGTAAGCATTTACCTTGTCTTACAGCTAATTGTCCTTGTTGAAGATATGTCATTGAAAGGTCATTTATCTTCAAGTTTGACAAAGGCTCATTGCCAGTTTTTTTGAATCCAAATGCATACTTCCCTTATGAGTGAAAAAAATGGCATGCACATCCCAGTTTCTTATCACATTCAATATTGAGCTCTTTAAGGAAACAAAAATATCTGAATGTAATGATATATTTCTAAGTACATAAGGACAGTGGGAAAAGGATGCTTACCAAACCACGCAGCTCAGCAAGATGAACAGTTCCAAAAGAACCTGAAATTTATTTCATTATTATCTTTCATGTATCTCAAAACAATTTTACCGAACTGCATTGAATTACTACTTCTCTATGAAGACTTGCAGTTTGTAATATTTTTAAAGTAGTAACAAATACCTGATCCAATTTTCTCCTTCAAAACAAGATCACTCCATTGGATGTCTAAATCCTCCTCGTCGAGAGAAAAGTCATGACCATGACTAGGTGGTTCCCTGGTTGCTAAGTAATTAGATTCCATGAACCTCACATTATTATCTGTTTCAGGCCTTAGGTCAGAGAAGGCTAAAGTTGGTTGAGCCTCTCTATATCCATTTCGAAGGATCTGACTTGGAAGAACAGGGCCTTTGGCCAAGTGTGTTGAACTTATGACATTTAAAAAATGATTAAATGAGTTTTGCATCTGGAAATCTGTGTCATGGGTGATTGTCCAACCAGCTCTTCCCGGCAAAGGTGACACAGATAATTCATGGTCATTACTTGAATTGGAAATAGGGTTGTTCCTATCAAAGTTTTTCATTTCGTGTGGCTTAGTGAACTGAGGATATGTGTTATCTTGACTAATAGAAGTACCTGTCACAATGAAAAGCAAAAACCCATATGAATGTCTTGATAAATCACTGAGGAACAATATGTTACCTAGCAATCATTAAATACAGTAGCATCACTAGCATACTCAATTTTTTGCATCATATTCACAAAATCATGTATGCATTTGGTACGTCACCTCACAGGTCATTTTTAGGCAGCCATAAGGGACATAAACACTTGTGTTAATATGCTTACTACAAATATTACTCATAGGAACTGTGCAAAAGAAAGACATAACATATGAAAGCGCAGCACAATTATAGATGCTCAAACCCTTTTTAATATTTGTAATAGAATTAAACATATATATTTGTTCATTGCATACTCACCTTCTATCATACAAAGGAATGTATGTGCTCATAAAAAAATTTCAATGAACATAGCAGAAAGGAATTCATTATGGAAAGGCATGCAAGGTCAATTGAAGCACTCACAATGAGGGTATATATAATGGAACTTAAATCCACAAATAAGAGTGGTAAGGGTAGAAATATCGTGTAAAATCTGGGCAGCTGGCTGCGTCCTGATTTAATACGAAGACATATGAGCTTGATTCAATTGTCAAATTTAGTTATTTCATTACCACCAGAAATTAGGTAAATTTACTTTGCAATTTCTTATTTCAAATCTATGTCTACTATAAAGTAACAAATCTGCGAAGCTTTAGCAAAAGCACTAAGGACTAATCACAAATACACATATATAGGCGTATATGCTTTCTTACATATCTACTTCCTATATAGAAGTGGCAGACGCAAAAAAAATTTCCTCCTATCTCCCTGCTTTAATCTCAACTTCCAATTTCTTTACTTGAATGAAGCACATACCAAAGGCAAGGCATGGTGTCCAAGCAAGGGCAGGCGGCACAAGACTTGTTTTAGGGGGCCTAAGGTGATTTGTTAAAATGAGGCCTTTTTATATTTAAATATTAGTGGTTAGAACTAATGTAGCTCACTTAGCAGGTCATGGGTTGGATTGGGCCCTCCTTTTTCATTGTAACAAATATATATATATATATATATATATATCATTACATAATATTTTTCACATAAAATTCAATTTTCTTGTTTTTAATTATTTTATCTCTTTTAATGTCACATCTTCACAAATGCAAAGATAAAAGATTTTAAGAAAAGAGTCTAATAGTCTTTGGAAGAATACTGTAGATGTTTACATTTTAGGAATTAGAAAAAAATAAATAAAAGGTTAAAAAAGAAAAACACATGAGCATTCAAATTTAATAATAATAATAATAATAATAATAATAATAATAATAAATAACATAACATAATAGTGAAGGAACTAGAAATTTACCTGAGGAAACATCATCGAATGTAATATTAAGTGATTGACAATCCGAAAAATATAGTCTGGCTAACATCCTCAAGTTCTCAGCACTTTCAGCAGCTTTAAACCTTGGATGACATAATGGTGAAGAAACCACAATGGAAGATGTACCATTAAGAAATGAATCAGGCCGGCTTAAAGATCCAGGCCTTCCAATCAGATCAACAATATATTCTCTAAAAATGATACGTTCACATTATTGGCAAGAACCAAAATTTGACCTCAAGGTTTTTACAAATATGAAATAATTAATAGGCATGATGTTGAGTCTACCCATTATGTCAAGGACCGATCAAGAGAAAAAATGAAATCCACCCCAGAAAACAAAGATAGTTTGAAGTCTGAACATTTAAAAAATGAGCTTAAAAGGTAAAATCTAGTTTATTGCCTGCCACCTCGCCCACTACTTCCTGGACCTTGCCCACCACACCCTCCCTCACGAAATCCGAACTCAAATTTGCAAAATCTACTTTTACTCAGTCCAATCCTTATTCAAATAAACCTATGTAGTCTCACTTGTAACGCCCTTGACAGAAATTTTTTTTTTTTGCAATTCCTTTGCCTCAAACTCAAGTGAGTTATCATCTTTATTCCATCCTTTGCACCTACCATCCCATATGATCATTAGAACTGTAAATTTTACTTCCCTGCATTATGAGATTTTTTTTCAGGTTCCACTCATAATTTTTGTTCTCATCCTCACGTTATGCTTTGTTTATTGTCTAGTCTAGTTTATAGCCTGAAGAAGCATTCATCATAATTTGTGTGTGTGTGTGTTATGATTTTAATAACTTGCTTTTTAATGACAGGAAACCATAATATGGGTCAAGCCCAAAACTAGAAGTTTGAATAACTTGCTTTTTAATGACAGGAAACCATAATATGGGACTGTTTCTGCTACACTCAGCTGAATAATTTGACGATTATCGCTCTCAATCTCCACAGGCATAGCATGATGTGCATGAACCATTAGACAGGCCATACAGACAGCATGTGCCTCCACTTGAGAATCGGAAGACGCTGGTATTGTCCTGGCATTGCCATCAATAATATTACCAGCAGAATTCCGGAACACAACAGCAATGGATGCTTTGGAAGTCTAACGGCAATTAATTGGCAGCATCGCAATTAAATAATATATCACTTGTATGATGTATCTGAAATCAGTTGGGCCATATCTGTAATAAAGACAGACGAAATGATCAACTTACAAGTTAGTAGTTGACTTGCTTCATATGCTAGTCATTAAATAATCTTCATGTGCAATTTGGTTCCATTTATGGCCTACAAAACTTCATGCCATTCCAAAATGAAAAAATCACACACGAACATCTGCCGCTGCAAAGTGTTGACTCTCAAATGCTTTTTTCCCAAATAAAAAGGTCAAACAGAAACATCATGTAAAGGGAAAAAATTAGGGAATTGGAAGTATGAAAACCAATTTATTATGTACGCTACAAATTGGTGGTCTCAGGTTTTTTTACTGCTCATAAAAACAATTCCTTAGCGGATATGTCAACAAGGAAATAAGTATTAAGCTTTGTGTGATCAAATCAATGTTAAAATAATTAACTTGCCTGTTTTAACCAAACATAAATGAGAGGGAAAAAAAACTGCAAGTAATTGTCCCAATCATGCATGGCCATATAAGCTGCTAGTACTACCAAATGAACTGGTAAACACTACTACTTAATGAGCAAATTTCGGAATTGAGTTTAGAATACCTTCTTCTTTTTTTCTTTTTTCTTTTTTTCTTTTGTGTATGCATAAGGTACAAATAGTGCTTTCTGTAGTCCTGCTGCGTGCGCGCGCGCGCGCGCACACACACACACACACACAAAATTCCTTGAATCAAAGTTTCAAGAAGGGAAATAAGTGTTGAAACATATGGGATCAAATCAATGTGAAAGTCCCACAAAAGTCACATTTAGAATTAAAAAAATTACTGAATGATGCATAAATCTGTAATATTTCACTTCATACCATACCCTCCTAATATGTATTACAAATTACAATTCATTAGACAGTAATAAGTCTTGTTCCACCATCTTAAAACTTTTTGGCAATACAGAAATGAAGCTCAGATCTTATAAAAACAAGTAGTCAAAAATTCCCAATTTTAGCACCATAATTAAAACTTCTTTTAAGTTTAAATTGTACAAGACAAATGTGGATTACACTAATTGCAGGACCAAATTCTACTAATTAACATGCTCCATTGGTTTCATGCAATCACCCAAAACAGGTATTATCCAAATTAACAATCAATTTAAACTTTCATTCTCTCGTGTTAAATCCTCAATCCAAACACAAACCCAGAAATTTTTTATTCCAACAGATCTTAGACCCAAAATTTCCAATTCACAAACATTTGTTCACCAGAATTGTACAATAATCAACAAAGAAACACAAATTGAGGCCCTAATCCCCCCAAGCTGAAACAGATGTGAATCTTTGAAGGTAAAAGGGTTTTGAAAACCCTAGAAAAGTACCGATTCGAGCTTGGAGGAGTTGTGAAGGAACAAGGGTGAAGAAACAGAGAAAGAGTTCCATCTAGGAATTACAAAATGATGAGAGCTCAATACTTGAAGTACCAGAAAGCAAGAACACGAACGAAAAAAGTCCTAATCCTAAATGGAGCGAATGTGCGTGTAGAAGAGGAGGGGGGGGGAATCTGAACATACTTGAGATTTTTTTCCAGACCGAAGAGAAGAGAAAAAGCAGTCTCACCACCAAACCATTGAGCCGTCGAACCAGTCTCGAACCGTCGAGTGTTGCTGTCACCGAACCAGTCTTGCCGAACCGTCGATTGCTGCCACCATCGATCGTTCCCCTTCGAAATCTCATACCGCTGAACACTAGTCTCCCTTTCTCCCCTCTCTCTTCTCCCCTCTCTTCTAGGTTATCGATTTACAGCTTTCTATCTTCTTTTTAGAACCAAATAGAAGCCAAACAGTTTGTATATATTTTTATTAAAAAAAATTCTAATATATTTTTGGGGAAAAAATATTGGCGCCCCAAATTTTATTTTGGCGCTTTTTTTTTTTTATCATACAATTCACAACATGCATTGTGCATCGTAAAAAAGTAATACTTTTAACGGCAGGCGATGTGTGCGTCGTAAAAAGTATAATACTTTTAACGGTGGGCGTTGTGCGCGTCGTGAAAAGTATTCACTTTTCACGACTAGCGTATGTGCGTCGTGTATAATTAATGTATTGACGGCAAGCCATATGCACGTCGTAGAAAGTTTTATTATTTACGGCATGCATTGTAAGCCGTAAAAAAATCATCATTATTACCATTCACGGCCTACGCAATAGACATGCCGTGGTTGGAAAAGTATTTACGACGTGCAAAAAAAGCAAGTCGTAAAAGTGAGAAACTACGGCGTGCATTTATTGTATGTCGTTGATGTAGTGTCGTAAAAAGTCAATTTTGTTGTAGTGTTAGTACATTGATTTTATTCTTATTTGTAAATTTGTTTCCCTTTGGTAGTGTTGAGGTAATATTAATTCAATATTTATGTGTAGGATTGTAGCTGTTGTCCTCAAAAGAAGTTGATTTTGTAGAATTGAACTCTGATGAGGAAAAAGAACAAGATGAGGAGAATACACGTGCAAGTTTCTGAGGTCAGATTTCTGCTTTTATTAAGAAAGTCCACTTAGGAATTGTGTCAAGTAGGAGATCCACAGAAATGTCCTGAATCTCTCTTTATACTAGTGATGGACCTAAAGGGATCTTCAAGGTCGATACTTGCCGTTGTTTAAGATTGCTAGATATTTCTCTCTTTCAGTCAATCTTCAATACCCATATTGTTTGTAGCTGTTTTTTTACATGAATCTTTTCAACCCATAATTGTATTTTCACTTTTAGATCTACCAGTGTCCTTGCTTGTCTGTTTCATTTCATTTGGTAATAGTTTTTGATCAGTTTTTTGGGCTTTTCAGACCTATTTTAGTTTTACATATCCATGTATAGATACATATGTGATAGATCAAGTGTGTTATGATGTTGGAACATGTAGATCTGGTTTTGAATCTTGTATTTGTAATAGATCTGATATAAAGTAGCTACTGAGAATTATGGGTTCAGGGAAAAAACTGTCTGCATTAGGTGCTCTGTGCACTTGCTCTGTTTTTTATTCTAGATCTACATTCCTTATTTGTAGATCTAGTCTATGGTTATTTGATTCCATTTGACTTGTGCTTTTATTTCTGTGTCATTATTGTCTATCAATAGCTAAGCCTTGATTAATCTACTCTAACACCTTTTTTTACATTAAAGTAATCTTTTTTACTTCATGTTTGCTCAAGTTTGGTTATGCTTTGGAAACACATAATATGCTCAAGTTTGGTTTGCTCAGTTGATTCAGTCCCTTGAAATTGAATGTGGTTTGTAATAACATTTGTGCTTGCTGAACTGTTTTTGACATCTCTAAAAGTTCATATCATATCATGTTCAAATCATTCTTATTTTTCATTTGTTTCCTTGTTTAGACACAGGAGATGAGACCAGGTGTGGTTCCATACACAGGCATTTTCTTTGATCTTTATTATCCTTGTGTAGGTTTTTTGTTGGAGCGTTGCTGCTGTTGAAATGCTGCTGCTGCTGGAGTGTTGCTGTTGTAAGAAACTTGTAAAGACTTAGAGTTGAAATGTCAAAGAATGCACTTTGTTGAATTGGGAGCTGAAATGCTAAAGAAGCATTGGGAGTTTAGTGTGTTTTGCTTCTAGTTGAATTAAGCCTTACTATGAACATCTAACTACTTTAATAATTTTGTGTAATTCATTTATGATGTTTACAATTACACAGATAGATACTTTGACATACATGTGTATTTAGAGTGAAGTTATCCATATGTGGGTTTTGGTTGACAAAGAGTTTTTTGACGTTATTTTGTTGGTTCTGTCTTTAAGATCTTTGCTGTGCATTTTGATTTGTTACAATTTTTTTATTTTTTGTGTGCGCTACCGTTGGGATGAACAGGGATAGCTATGTATTAGTGTTGGTTGATGGAGATCAACAAACAATTCCTTATTTATGCCCTGATGAAATTTAATATGGGTCTTATAACACTTTCTTCAAACAGGTTATTTCACATTTTATTTTTGCAAACAGGCTCTTATAACATTGTAAACAGGTTCTTATAACATGTAGGGGAGAGAGTGAGAGTGAGAGTGAGATGGTTGTAATTTTTTTTTAATCTTCCACGTTCTTCCACATTTTTTTTTAATTACTAAAACTTATTTGATTGTCTCAAAATTATATATTTGATTATTATAAAACAAACTTTTTAATTAATTAATTAATGTATATTTGATTTTGTTGTTCAACCAAATAAAATAAAATAAGAATGAATGTATATTTACCTTTTGTTGTGAACCTTAAAAAAAAATAAAAAAATAAGTTGTTAACATTAAATATATTAAAAAAGATTGAAGGTATATTTAGCTTAAAAAAAAAAGTTGTTAACATTAAATATATTAAAAAAGAAAGAAAAAAGATTGAAGGTATATTTTGCTTTTGTTGTGAACTTTAAAAAAAAAAAAAAAAAAAGTGGTTGTTAACATTAAATATATTAAAAAAGAAAGAAAAAAGATTGAAGGTATATTTAGCTTTTGTTGTGAACCTTAAAAAAATAAAAATAAATTATTATTAACATTAAATATAAAAAATAAAAATAAAATAAAAATAGGGATTAAAGTGGGTTGGGGAAAATCTAAACCCATTAGGAAATGGGGAGGGTGATACCCATGGGGAATAGAGAAAATTTATAAGGGAATGGGGATGAGGAATTAATATCCACCCATTAACCCCATTGCCATCCCTAATTTATACTTGAAAGTTTTCTAAAGAATTAAATATTTTAAGAAAAAACATAATTATTTATATTTTGTGTTTAAATTATTAATTTTTTAATTTCATATTTTTATAATTTTTATAACACTTCTGTTTTATATATTATTGGACTACGTGCAGAAAAGATGGCAGGAGAAAAACAAAGAAAAAAAAGACTATCAACTTAGGGGTTGTTTGGTTTTTGTGTTGGGCTAAAAAATTATAAAAAGACTAAAAAAAAGTTAAAAAATCATAAAAAGTCAAAATTCACAAAAAGACAAAAAAAATCGATCATTCCAAAGCTAAAAAAATCTATCATCCGCAAGCTAAAAAATTAAAAAAGTCAATTAATAATACCAAACGAACAAAAAAATTCCAAGTTAAAAAAGTTAAAAAAGTCAAAAAGCTAACTAAAAAAGACATTGTCAAACGAAGCTTAATAGGACCTGGCTCCTCTTCGGAGAGGGTTGTTTGGCATTAGTGGGCCCTAATTCGGATTGAGTATAACATTGTATAAAAAATTATATTGATTGAATATCGATAACCACTTGATAATATCACATTATCAAAATAATTTTCAAATATAATTTTTGAAATAAATTGTTATAAAAATATGATCTGATTAAGTGATTATCAATATTTAATTAACATAATTTTTTTAATAGATAATATATTCTATAAATCCTACATATTTAACCATTTAAATTATCAATATTGCCCCAATTAGAAAAGAACTAATACCGAAAAACACTCTCTAATAACTAGAGTGGAGCCAGGTCCAATTTAATAAATGATTTTATCAGGCTCTTTCTGTACCTGATATTTGTTTTTTTTTTTGTTACAGGAAAATCCTCCCTATCCTCCGCAGGTTCAAGGCAGCGCCCCTTACAGAGATTACCAGGGTGTCTTGTTAGCCGTTCCGAGCGAGGAGACTATAACCTGAGAACTTACCCCGACCTCCCAAGACAAGCGCCGCTTAAGTCAGGACTCGCACAGCGGGGAAGTATTGAACCCATACCAAGTGATGATTATATAACTTGAGATCTAACCTCCTAACCAACTGTGCTTCGCCCAGGAGATTGGCTCAAGGAGAAAGGAATTGAACTCATAACTTTGGAGTTTAAACCCCAAGCCTTAACCACAATGTCACCCACTCTTGAATTACCTGATATTTGTTTGGTCAAGAGTGTTGTGACACTTCTATTTTACATATCAATATTGGACTACGTGCCGAAAGAAGAGTAAAGAAGATGGAAAAAAAAAACAAAAAAAAAACAAAATGACTATCAATTTAGGACTCTTTTGGAAGTTGGTAAAAAGTTAGTTTCTATCTTTTTATTAATTTTGGGTCACATCACTTCTCACAAAATTTACTCATAAAAAGACAAAATAAGTTATAAAAATAAAAAAATTAACTTTTTACCAACTTTCCAAAACATTCCTTAATAGGACCTGGCTTTTCTTTGGAGAGAATTGTTTGGTATTGTGGGTCCTAATTTGGATTGAGTATACTATCTCTGTTTCAAAGTAATAATCATTTTTTTTAGAATTTAACTTTTTTTATAATATAATTATTACATTTTAAAAATATTAATTTTTTAAAATTACCCCTTGATAGTATATTTTTTTGAGAATATTAATTGTCATAATTTTATTTTTGTATTATTAATGAATTTAAAAGAAGGAAAAAATAGTGAATTTATATTATTTTATTCCTTAATTTTTGAAAAGTGACTAATATTTTGGAATATTAAAAAATGAAATAAAAAACTAATATTTTGAGATAGAAGAAGTATCACTTTTGTAAAAAAATTATATTGATTGGATACCGATAATTATTTGATCAGGTCGTATTATCAAAATAATTTTTAAATATAATTTTTGAAATAAATTATGATAGAAATATGATTTGATTAAGTGATTATCGATATTCAACATAATTTTTTTACAAAAATAATGTATTATATAAATTCTACACATTTAATGATTTGAATTATCGACATCGGTCTAAATTAGAGGCCACTAATACTGAACAACCCTCTCCAATAACCGAAGAGGAGTCTAATTCACAAAATGATTTTCTCAGGCTCTTTCTGTACCTGATATTTGTTTGGTCAAGTTTGTGACACTTCTATTTTACATATTAATAGTGGACTACGTGCCGAAAAGAAGATGGCAAGAAAAAAAAAAAAAAAATTATTATTATCAATTTAATAGGACCACGTTTTTTATTTTTTTTGGGAGAGAATTGTCCGGTATAGTGGGTCTTAATTTGAATTGAGTATATCAATTTTATAAAAAAATTATATTAATTAGATATCGATAATTATCAGATCACATTATTAAAATAATTTTCGAATATAAATTTTGAAATAAATTGTGACAAAAATATGATCTGATCTAGTGGTTATCGATATCCAATCAAAGTAATTTTTTACAAAAATAATGTATTCTACATATTTTACACATTCAACGATTTGAATTATCAACATCGGTCCATATTAGAACCCACAATCGCGATTTGTAGCTCGAAAGAGTGTGGCCCGAGAGTGGCTCGACACCAAAACGACGTCGTTTTGGTATTTTTTTTTTTTTTTTGTCTTCGAGTTTTTCTGAAGATGAAGAAGAAGTAGAAGAAGAAGAAGAAGGGTCTGCTGCGCTGCTGGGCTCATCAACATCAACAAAAAAAAAAAAAAAATTTGTTGATCAACATCAACAAATTTTTTTTTGTTCATCAACATCAACAAGATCTAGGTTTGTAGATCCAGATCAACATCATCAACATCTTCATCAACAAATTGCAACAACATCATCATCATCTTCATCAACAAAAAAAAAAATTCCCTGGGTCTATCAACAAATTGCAACAACATCATCATCATCTTCATCATCTTCATCAACAAAAAAAAAAAAAAAAAAAATTCCCTGGGTTTGCAGATCCAGATCAACATCATCAACATCTTCATCAACAAATTGCAACAACATCATCATCATCTTCATCATCTTCATCAATAATTAATCCAGACAACATCATCAATTTCGATGTGTGTTGTTGATTTGAATCTTTATCAATAATTAATCTGGATCTGCAGACAACATCTTCATCATCTTCAGAAGCCATGATCGGTATAGTGAGGCTAGCTTTCCCTCTCTTTCTTCTCTCTTCTCTCTCTTTCTCTCACTCTCCCTCTTCCTCCCTCCCCTGTTTCAGATATAAAAGAGGAAGAAGAAAAAAAAAAAGAAAAAAAAAAAAATAGCAAAACGACGTCGTTTTGCAATTCGGGACAATCGAGCCATGGTAAAATCGAGCTACCAAGCTTTATTGTTAGAACCCACTAATACCGAATAACCTTCTCCAGTAACTGGGGAGCAGAGATGGCAATCAGAAACCGACCCAACGTGGACCCGATCCCCCGACCCCGAATTGAGTGGTGATTTCCCGAAAAATACCCCTGACGGGCCGGGGATGGTATTAAAAATTGAATCCCCGATGATATTCGGGTCGGGGACGGGGATACCTGTTTCAGCCCCGGCCCCAGCCCTGATCCCCGCCCCGCTTCCCTCCCCGAAGTGAAATGACTTTTTTGCCCCTAGGTATATATATTAACATGTGCGTGTGTGTTTAGGGTTTTGGACAGAACACACAACACAGACACAAACAAGGACGGAGCCCTCGTCCCCATCGTCATCTCTCTCTCTCTCACACACACACACACAAACACACACACACACACACAACGACGGCGCCGATCGTCCCTCACCGCCCTCGCCACGACTGCCGCTGCTGGTATCTCTCTCTCTCTGTCTCTCTCTCTCTCTTACACACAACGACGGTGCCGATCGTCCTTCACCGCCGATCGTCCCTCATCGCCCTCGCCACGATTGCCGCTGCTGGTATCTCTCTCTCTCTCTCGATCGATTTCGATATAGGGCTACATACATACACACATATATATATATATATATATATCTGTGTGTATAAGGGGTTCGACCTCTGTTCTTTTTTCTTTTCTTTTTTTCTCTAAATTTATTTATTTATTTTTATTCCGTAAAAATTATTTTTTGATCTGTTAAATAAATATGCATTGATCTGTTGGTGGAGATCTGAAAAATGAAATGAAGATCATTTTCTTTTGTTTTGAGATCTGTTAAATAAATATTTTTTGCTTTTGTTCTTCAAATCTGAAAAATGATGGAGATGAAGATGAAGATGATTTTCTGGAGCTAATTTTTTTTTTTTTTTTGATGTTAATGTTGGTGAAGATCTGTTAGTGATGATGTTGAAGATGTGTGTGTGTGTTGTGATCGCTTTTTTATTTTTCTGGAGCTAATTTGATCTGTTGGTGATTTTATGTATTTGAGCTCAAGTGGGTTGTTGATGGCCGGGGAAACCCGATCCCCGTTAGGGGGCGGGGGTGGGGGCGGTAGTGGGTTCCCCATCGGGGATCGGGGCCGGGAACGGGGAAAGTTCTGCGATCGGGGATCGGGGACGGGGAGGGCGATCCCCAGCCTGGCCCCGCCCCGTTGCCATTCCTACTGGGGAGAGCCAAGTCTCATTTAATAAATGTTTTTATCAGGCGCTTTCTGGTATTTGTTTGGTCAAGAGTGTTGTGACACGTTGTCTGAATAAATTATAAAAAATATTAGACTTCCTAATGATTTTATCAATTTTTTTACTAAATGTCCCATATGAGTGTAGAATTCACACATTGTGAATCTTGTATGGATCCCACGTCCATATGAAATATTTAGTAAAAAATTTAATAATTTTTTTAAAATCTCTAGTATTACTCATAAATTATACAAAAATTTTTTTCTAGATCTTTTTATAGCCACCCAATTTTTTTTAAAACACTTCTGTCATTTTTTATTTTTATTTTATATTTTAAAACATTCTTAGAATAATTCCAATATTTGTACATATTTTGTCTAAAAAAGTACATAGAAATATATATATATATATTATGTTAATTATGTCTATTTACACTCATGCCCTTAACACATAATTTTATGGGTAAATTACACTGACACCCCCTGAGGTTTAAGTTTATTACAGTTCCCCCTCACATTTTGGAAATTACATCTCCCCCCTGAGGTTTAAGGTTTCATTACAGATTCCCCCTTCAGCAATTTAATTTTTTTAAATACCAATTTTGCCCTCGTTGGGTAAATTACATTGGCACCACTCACATTTTAGAAATTACAATCCCCCCTAAGGTTTAAAGTAGCATTACCAATTGCCCCCTCAGTTAGTATTAGTTGGAAAAAAAATTCATTGAAAAAAAATTAATTGGAAAAAAAATTAATTGAAAAAAGATTTTGTTAGTAAAATTTTTAAATTTCTGTTTAAAAACCAACATAAGCTCATTTTTTGAATTTACGTTTTTTCCTCAAATTTACAAATTGAGACAACCATTTATAAACCAAAAAAATTATCAAACAAGTTTTTATGGCAGTTTTTAAAATTTTTGTAAATATAAATTGAAAATTGAAAACGAAATGGTTACCAAACAGGCTTCAGATGGTAAAAAGATCATAAAATTAACAAATAATTAAATAAGTTACCAACGTAAGAAATGACTTATCAAAATATTCTTAGCCTATGTATGGTTTGATTTTTAGAAATTTTTTTAAAAAATTAAAAATTAATTTGGTTAAGAAATAAAAAATAAAAAATAATTATCATTTTCATAATAATAATAATATAATAATAATAATAATAATAATAATAATAATAATAATAATAATTGGTAAATTCAACTGATTGTAAATTTTCAGTTTAATAATAATTACCATGGTAATAAAAAAAATGAGTTTACGTTGAGGAGGAAAAATGAAAATAATAATCATTTTCAACTGAGAATGATAATAATAATAAAAAAAAAAAACTGAAAATCAGTTGGTAATAATTTTAACCTGAAATTTTCATTATTATCATTTTCCCGTTGATAATAATAAACTGATGAAAATGATAATAATAATTTTAAAACTGATTGTAAATTCAACTGATTATAATAATAATAATTATCATTTTTTTTAAATTGAAAATTATTATTATTATCAGTTGAATTTACGTTATCATTTGGTTAAGAATTAATTTTTTTTTTAAATAATTTTTTTTCCAATTACTTTTTTTTTTCAATGAATTTTTTTTTCCAACTAATACTAACCGAGGGGGCAATTGGTAATGCTACTTTAAACCTTAGGGAGGGGATTGTAATTTCTAAAATGTGAGGGGTGTCAATGTAATTTACCCAATGAGGGCAAAATTGGTATTTAAAAAAATTAAATTGCTAAGAGGGAGAATCTGTAATGAAACTTTAAACCTCAGGGGGGAGATGTAATTTTCAAAAGATAAGAGAGGAAACTGCAATAAACCTAAACTTTAGGGGGTGTCAGTGTAATTTACCCTAATTTTATTTATTGCAACATTTCCACTCTATACTATCTTTTCGAATTCAAATATTCATACAAAATAATGTGGGATATCATTTTGGGCTAAAATAGTCTTATAGGATAAAATTGGTTATTTTAGTCAAATAGGACAAAATATCACCTCCAACCCATAATCATTTCATTTTTTCTTTTATAAAAGTTAAAAAATCTATCTCAAACGAGACTTTTTAGCCTTAGGCTAAAATAGTCAAAAAGTCAAAAGACCAACCCACATCCCAAACAAAGGCACAGTGGGTGTTTGGAAAGTTGTTATTTTAGTAGGCTATTTTAGTTTTTAGCTATTTTAATAAACTAAAATTTTTGTATTTGGAAAGATAGTTAGATTTTTTTGTAGTTAGATGTGATTGTGAGAAAAAAAGTAAAATTATTGTGGATTTGATGTGACATTTTATCTTATTAACTATTTTAACCTATTTTGTTTTTTTTTATAAATTTTAGCCAAAAAAGGAAGCTAAAATCCAATTTGCTAAACACCCCATAATATAATTTAAATAAAAGATCCACTATCTAAACAATTGTAATTTTTTTAAAATTATTTTTTAACGATCTAAACAATTGTAATATTTTTATGTATATAATATAATTTAAATAAAAGATCCACTATCCAAACAATTGCAAGTTTTGTTTTTTTTGTTTTTTTGTTTTTTTTTGAACGATCTGGTGTAAGGTGAACATACAAAATAAATAAATAAATAAGAAGAAGAAGACAAACTCTTCTCACTAAAATCTTGTTAAAACAATATAATACTTTTATTCAGTTTGGAAAAAAAATTATTTTAGTAATTTTTTAATTTTTTGACTAAAATATGAGTTAAAAAAAATATTATATTTAGGATGACTTTTTAATTTTTTACGAAAAATATGTAAAAAGTAGAGAGAAAAATAAATTTATTATTTTTTTCTATAATTTGTTGAATTTTTGACTTTTTAATTTTTAACCCATTTTTGTTAATTTCCCAAACAAGGATCTCAAGCACAGTAAAGCCCTTTTACTTTATACATTTGAGCATAGTTTTTCAAATTTCAAAACCTTTTCTAATGTATCAAAGCTGTTAGTCACAAATTTGTTTCCTTCTTCATGGTTATTTTTATGGATATCATAGAGATTATAATTTTGATTTCACTAATTATAGTTCAAAATTTTTTTGCTGTTCAAGAAACAGTTTTTTTGAGTCGATTTTTTTTTCTTCGAATGGCCCCCTAAGATAAAAATTATAGCACCACCGCTGCATACAATGTGTTGTTTTGAAACTATGTTCTAAGCTTTTTAAAAAAAAAAAATGTGGGAGCCCAATGGGTGTCCATCCCACATCACTCTGTGAGAAAATTACACTTCACTACATAAGTTGACTAACTCCTTCAAATTAGTACAATGCATTTTCCTAAGGGAAGAACAAAGCTGTGTGGGTATGTCCAAAGCAGACAATATTGTGATAATGGGGGGTTGATTGTTTCATTTGACTTCATTTGGAAAAACGCCATTCTTAGGAAGCCAGTCAATTGGTGGGGGGACCTATGTGGGAGCCTAATGGGTGTTCATCCCACATCGCTCGCTCAATGGGACAATATTGTACTAATGAGAAAGTTGGCTACTTCAATAAGGTATTCTAAAAAAAATGAATAAATAAAATAACACAACAACTATGTTTAAAGTCTAAGAACAAGTTCAAGATAGTTGCGCCATTAGATGCCGTGATTAGCATCATGTAAAACAATATATTCAATATTATCTAAACGTGAAGTAAATATAAAGTATATTGGCAATATTCCAACCAAAAAAAAAAAAAAAAAACTATAACATCAATTTACGTGATATCACTAACTAAAAAATTACAAATAAGATTCAATGAATATTCTATATGAATAATACCACGAGATGATATTTTTATTATATCTAATATTTTTAAATATAATCATTATTCATTAACTAATCATTGTTCATGTACTTTTGAAGGGTTCTTTACTCAAATATTTACCACGTCCAAGACGCTGACAAAGGCGAAAGACTAGTTCGAATTCAAAATAACTACTTTGTCAACCCCATCTTCATTGGAAACCTTGTATCTCACTCTCACGAAAGAAAGCAACACATCATGTAAATCTTCCCATTGGATTCCCTTTAAATAATATAAATATATATATATATATATATATTTTGAATTATACGCCGCAAAGAAATTGAAAAGATCTAAAAAAGCTCATATGCCTATTTTGAAAAGATGGTAAAAAATAATTTTTTGACTTTTAACTAAGTTTTTGATTTTTTTAGAAAAATGATTTGAGAAGTTAGTAAAAAATTATTTTTGGCTTTTTTGATTAATATTTGTTTATAATGTCAAATCACAATAAAATGATCAAATTACTCTCATTTAATTTAAAATATTTATAACTTCACCCATATAGTATATTTTGACTCATGAGGAGTAGAATTGTAATTTTACCATTGGCTAAAAACCAACTTTTCAAATGAAAAAAATCTAAAAAAATCAACTTTTAACTTTTGTTACAAACTAAAAAAAGTGGTCAAAACTTATGTTCCCAAAAGAGGCCATAATTAGCAAAAGTCCAACATTTTATCAAGTTATATGAAAGATTAGATCGTTTGAACAAGCCCTTTATGAACCTAATATTTGTTTGCTCAAGAGTGTTGTGACACGTGTTTCAACTTGTCTGCACAAAATTATGTTTTAATCCTTACTCGGTCTAACCTCATAAACTCAATCTCATCGAGCATGATTTTTTTAAAAGTAATGTTAAAAATCTTAAAAGTTTTATTAAAATTTTAACTAAATGTCTCATATGAATATGAGATTCATATAGAATTCATATAGTATGAGTCATATAATTATGTGAGATATTTGATAAAAATTTTTATAAAATTTTTAAAATTTTTAAAATTTCTAATATTTTTCTTTTTCTAAAGTAATTTTTTTTTAAAAGTGATTTTGGGGTGATGTGTTCAATCTCAGTCATACATTACATCAGTATAGGATCACTTTAGAAAATTCATGCTCAACATCAAAAGCCTCAACTTGATTTTTTTATTTTTTATATTTCACTTCAGTTGTTTTAAACACTATTAAGCTACTTGTCATAGAGAAACTCCAATACTAAAGTGTGTTTAGTTTGAGTTTTTTGGATTAAGTTTTTTGAAAATTAAATTTTTAAATTTTTGTATTTTTTTGTTTTTAGTGAATATTTTTAAAATTTTAAACATTTTTTTTACTTTTTTAGATGCACCTTACTTAGATGTATCTAAAAAGTAAAAAAATTGTGAAAAAATATTTTAAAAAATTAATAAATACATAAAAATACAAAAAATATACTGAATTCTTGTATTTTTTTTTTGTATTTTTGGTATTTAGTGAATTTTAAAAGATTTTTTTTACCTTTTAGGTGTATTTATGTTAGATGTGTCTAAAAAGTAAAAAAATTACTTAAAATATTAAAAAAATTCAGTAAAAACAAAAAAACACGAAAAATAAGAAAGTAAAATTTTTTGAAAAGTGTTTTTAAAAAAATGGAACCAAACAAAAAGTTTTTTGCTTAATAAAAATAAATAAAAGGAAATATTTTTCATTTTGCGTAGTCATTTCATCTAGTGTACAATCTAGGACCATCTCCAACGGTTCAGCAAACCTGACATCAAATTTGAAATTTGGTAAAAAAGGTACTTTTTGAAGCTCCAACGGTTTCACCAAACTGGTATCAAATTGAGAATTGAACAAAAAAATCATCAAACTGAGAACAGAATACAGGTTTCATCAAATTACTGTGTGTGACCGTTAAAGCAGAAAAGCTTGAGAATTTTACACATGGTGGTCGACCATCTGGATGACCACCTGGTCGACCCTTTAGTCGACCACCCGGTTGACCAACCGGTCGACCAGTGCATGCAAAAATTGGCTTGCGAACTGGTTCAAACAGTTCAAATAGGTAGGTTCAAACAGTTCAAAAAGGTTAAAAAAAAAAATGGGCTTTACCGGTCGACCCATCGGTCGACCAACAGGTTGACTCACGGGATTTTGATGTACCATTGGAGCAACTGATATCAAATTGAGAAAATGAGTCATTTTTTACTCAAATTTGGTGAAAAAAAAAGTTCACCATTGGAGATGCTCTAACAATATTCTCGATCTCAGTGAAATTAATTTGCTTAGTCTCCCAAACTCTCCAAATATATTTAGAATTAGCCCCTCCATCCTTAAAAAAACTAATTGTTATGTTACTTCTATGCAAAATTTAGTAAGTGTGTTGGAGTATATCGTTTTATATTTGAAAATGTTTATAAAGTATTTTGAAAATGGTAAAATTTTATTAAAAAAAAAACTAAAATTAATATATTTTTTTTGAAATTAATAAAAATAGCTTGTGTTCTTAATACACTATAACATATAAGAGTTTCAGGTTTTGTCTTTAAAAATATAAATTTTGTTACAAAAAATATTTAAGGACTAATTTCGATTGTCGAGAGGAAAGTCGCTAAAAGGTCGTTTCAAAAAATCAAAAAAGAGACTTTTAGGGATAAAATTTTGAAAATTTCGCTAATAAATGCGCTTTTAGGTACAAAATAACTTGGTGAAAAAAAATTTATTTTTGAGACAACTTTTAGTCTCAAAAGGTTAGTAATTCATCACTAAATGTCCAATTTTGTCGTTAAAAATAAAATAATAACAGTTGATGACAAAAATATTGTCTCTAAAAAGTAATTTTATCCCTAAATTTATGTTTCTAAAATTTTAATTTCTTGTAGTGATATATATATATATATATATATATGTATGTATATATATTTTGTGTGTGTGTGCACATGTGTTCCAAGACCCGACTTATATATAGTTGCATATTGGATAATTATTGAGTACTTGTAAAATACCATGTGACAGCACTTACGTGGTAGGCTAAGCTAATAGCGTAGCGGAAAATTCTATAAGTGGAATATAATGACTCACATTTGTTAGGTAATTTAAGAGCTAATGAATGCATGTGGATTACAATTTTTCCAATCAACAATACTAGTTAGAAAATTTATCAAAACACTTCACATGGTTGACATTCATTTCAAATATAAATCCTACTCTACCAGAATTAAATTTAAGCCACACAATATTCTGGAATTTTTTTTTAATTAAATTTTTTGTATTATTTTTCAATTGCCAAAAACAGTACCTAAGTAATGCCCCTAACAGTTCGATGGTCTATATGGAAGCTTTGAAATGAGTGTGTGTTCAAGGGTGTGAAGCCTAATGTTTGGATTTGTGAGATTATTAAAATTAGTGTTGCGCTTTAGCTCAAGTCCTCAGCTAAGGAGCTGCACTTTTAGGTTTGATTTTGTCTTTAATATTAGGTAGATTAGAGTTTGTATTGGAGGAGGTTGAATTTTGTTTGGCCGTATTAGGAGCGAGTCGAGCCTTCTGCTATCTATTTTTGGGACTGGTTGCATCAGTTGGAATCTCTCCAACATTGTGTTTGGGTGGTTCATGAGTGTACATGATTGGTCTTGCTTCAAGTGCCAATAAAATTAGGATTGCGTAGACAATGATGCTATATTCTCCAAGCGTTGTAATTTATAATTTGTTACTTCATTTTTTAATAAAATTCTTTTCTTTGTTGATAAAAGAAAAAGTGATGCCAACAAAGAATACCATGCAATGTCGTTTCTCTGTATTTTTTGCTTGTAATAAATGAATTGAGTGTTATGTGCAGTAGGTAGAAGCATCACATTATTCCATTTGCCTATGTTGTTATTATGGGTCGGCCTCGTATGGTGATAATCTTATTTGGGTCATTTCATGTTAGAATTATTTTACAAATCCTACACTATAACAAAATGCACATTTGTGACCAAAATTGACAATTAAAAAAAATTTAATCGTCAAAAGTTATGGAATTGGCGACCAATAATTTTTTTAATCGGCAAAAGTAAAATGTTTAGTTACTAATTTTTTTAGTCGGCATATATTGATTATTGGTGACTAAAAAAAAATTTAGCTGCTAAAAATGTCAGAATTGGCGACAAAAAAAAATAAAATTTAGTCGTTGTATATTTAGTTTTTACTACTAAAACTATTTAGTCGTCGAATGAAAAATAAAAAACTATTTTTTAGCTTTGGTGACCAAATTCATTTACAAAAAAAAAAAAAAAAAAAAAAAAAAAAAATAGTTGCCGTATATTGAGTTTTGGCTACTAAAACTATTTAGTCGCCGAATAGAAAATAAAAAATTATTATTTATTTTGGGCAACCAAAAGTTTAGTCGCCAAAGACTTATTTTCAGTGACCAAAATATATTTTAGTCGCCAAAAAATTAAAATATTTGGCAGGATTTACAAATTTTGGAGGGATTTATAAAATTAATTGGTGACTAAAAATATTTGGTCGCTAATGGTGTAATAGATATATATATTATATATATATATATATATTTGGTTTCCAAACATTTGACACAAACCTAGCCCTAAATCGACCCAGCCCCAAATTGTGATTTGACAGCAATGTTAAAGATTTGAATATTACGAATTTCAATTGCTAGGGTGATTTTCTGTATTGTCTTGGTGTTTGTTATTGCATTCACAAATTTTGCACACCATCTGTTTGACAATATGTCCATAAGAGTCAAACAAGTGGGTTCAGGTGAGTGTTCATCGACTTTGATCTCTCTTTGATTCTGTGTTTCTCCCTCTCTGTTTTGGCATCCGAGCTCAATCAATTCATTTGAATTGGGAATTGGTGTGTTATATTTTGTTAGATCTTTGATTTGGGGTTTTTAGTTTTATATCAATGTTTAGCTGGATTTGGATATGGGTTGTTTGCTTTTGTACTAAATGATTGATTTAATGTTTCTATGAACTCATAACTTCATTTATTATGACCTAAGCATATTTTTGGTAATATTTGGTAAAATTAAGGACTTTCTGAGTTGATAACATAGTGTGTGTCAAACAGTATTAACATTAACAAGTTGCCCAAAAATAGTTGAAGCAGAAGAGTTAGCAACTAAAGAAGCCCCCATATTTGTGTAAAAAAAATTTAAATACAGCAAATCACTTAAATAATAACCACATGTTCCGCTTCCATCTCCATACTGAAACGAATTACCACACTGATTACTCTGTGAAGAGCATTCAGTAGCTGCAGCTTGAACTAGAGGAAGAGTGACCTGTTGACATGTTTTAAGTGTAGTCAAGTAGTTTATTATTTGTAACCTATTCTGCAAGTAATATTGAGCTGTTTATAACTTGCCTATTGTTTATTGAATATAACTTGAGTCATGTCCTTTTTGAGTAATGTATTTATTTTCTGCACCATACAATTCTACAAGTAGGGCCCTTTAAGGATTTCATTACTCCTTGTTTAATGATTATGCCTGATTTCTATAATGAAGCTCTTAATTAAATTTGTTCTTGAGTATATTTCTTGGTCTTTATTGGATTGATTCTCACATAGACTCTCCATTCTAGACATCCACCCATCTTGATTCTATTTGAAAATAGATTGAATTCTTGGGAAAGACTATGGTACGTATGAAGGGTGTGTACCATATGCACCTTATAACTAAAGAAGACAATGGCATAACTCCATACTTTCTGAGTCACAACTTATAAATTAAAATAAAAATAAAAAAATAACTGTGGGGGCCAGAAAATGTCGTACATACAAGAAGGCCGAATACATGTCTAAGGATAAATATCGCATTCGGCACCGTCCTAGACGATGCCAAAGTCGAATAAATTGATCGGTTGTAGAATCAGTTGCATGAAGGCCGAATAAATAAATGTGCAATGGGTTGAGAGTGGGCCCGACCTTGAGGCCCAAAAGAAAAATATAAATAGAGGAATGTCATCCAAAGAGAGGTAGGTGAGAACAAATCTAAAAACTTAGTTTACAAGCAACCAATAGAGTATACATTGACTTATCCGTCGGAGTGCTAATTCCGGCACCCCCGACCAGAGTATTCATTCCTTTTCAGGTGATTAGCTGAGGATCAAGAGTGTCCAACTGGATCCCTAGAGTATTTCCAAACCACTTCTCCACAATTGGTGTCGTCTATGGGAATACTCAAGCACATCCATGGCGGGCGTGACAGAAGATCCTCCGATAGTCGCTAACAACCATATGCCACGAGATGATACCACTCCAAGAAACATACTGGGGCTAGAGAACATTGCCGCACGAAGGGCCTTGAACTTTGACTCAGTTGCCCAGACCTCACCCTCAACATCAGTACATGAGAACATAGTTGTCAAATCGAGATTCGTATCGTGAATCGAAATGACCTTGTACCGAATGGCGAATCGAATCGAATCGAATCGTGAATCGTAAAGATTCGGTCACTTTTTAAAAATTACTTGAAAATATATATTTACACATTTAGATGTTAAATATATCTTATGAATACGAAATATTTAGACTTAAATCAACGAAAATGTTATTTTGAGAGATAATCACGTAGTTTAATAGGTAAGAAGCTAACAAAGATTCTTATATAAGATCACTATCTTACTTTTTTTTCTTTTTAGATATTTTTTATCAACCATTCTTAATAAAGATAATAACTAAATAGACAAATCATCAATTTCCAAAATAACAATAATTAACAACGATATTGGTATTTGGACAATAAGCATACATACTTTTCTAAGTAACAGTGAGCAAATAATAAGAAAGAATTATGTATAATATTTTATTTTAAAGCCTAAAACATTTTCAAAGGTATAACTGACCTCACATATGTAATATTCAATTATATTCAATTTGATAAATAGCAATAGATAATTCATAGTGTAACTTTAATCTTAAACATCTTTAGAAGATATATTATGATTTTTTAAAGGGGGAAAAAATGAGAAGAAAGGTTAAAATCTGTTGGGTCTGACTGAATCTGATTTGATCATATTAAAAACTTCATGATCTCTAAACTAACAACAAATTATATATATATATATATATATGTTGGTTATTTTGGTATTAACGCTATTAGAAGTTGTATTATGTCATTTTCACTAAAAACATAGAGAAAGAAATAGTCGAAAATATGTCGGACACAACAATTTAAAAAACTGCATGAATCGTAAAAAGTGAATTAAATCGTGAATCAATTGTGAATCGTGCGATTCACTAAAGATTTACTTCGAAAATAGATTCACTCATAAATTCGTATCGATTTTACAAAAAATTCGAATCGAATCGTGAATCGAATCGCGAATCGTAAGATTCTGATAACAGAGCATGAGACGATGCAAGCGATTACAGATCAGGCAAAGCAGAATGAACAGAGGTTGGAAAACATGATGGCTGAGAACGAGCACCTTCGACAGGATTTGGCCCTAGAGGTGGCAAAATCTCAACAGGTTGCGTGCCAAGATCAGGGACAACCTTTGGGAAAGGATGGTCGACGACCTCGAATTCGGAGACGTGATAGTGGCAATGATTCTGACTCATCATCACCAGAACCCAAAAAGAAGGGACGAGTCGAAGTCTCCAGTTCTTCCGGAGGAAGTCCTCGTGCAAGGAATAAGTAAAGAAATGATTCAGACGAAGAGGATCAACATGACCCATTTGTGTGACGGATTGCAAGGGCAGTGCCACCCAAAAAGTGCAAAGCACCATCATTCACCTTGTTTGATGGAAAATCAGACCCTGTCGATCACATCCGTCATTAAAAACAAGCCATGACGCTTCATGCAGATGACGAACCCTCATGTGTCAAATATTTCCGAATAGTTTGGGACCACTGGCTGTCAGATGGTATTGTAAATTGGAATCGACATCGATTAACAGCTTCCACCAACTCCAAAAATCCTTTAGGGCAAGATTCATCACAAATGAGGTCCAGCCGAAGTAAGCCGATTCTCTCTGGACAATGCAAATCCAACCAGGAGAAACCCTTCGTGCATATTCGGCGCTATTGGGAATGTTTTAATCTAGTCGATGATGCTTGCAATGACTCCATGGCCATCACCGCCTTCAAGATGGGGTTGCATCCTGATAATGCCTTCCGCAACTCTTTGACCAGACAGCCCCCAAAAACAGTCTGGTCGTTGATGAAAAAAGTCGAGGAATACTGCAAAGTGGAAGACGATGCCCTACGGGTCAAAGCCGGGCACAAAGCCAATAAGTCGGCCCTGTTTGAAATCGTACAGCCAGTAAACGTTGTACCACCACGGAGCCCTGAATCACGGAAGCGGGCTAAACGAGATAAAAGACGGGATTCGCGTTGATCAAATGACTAATGTTCACATCAAGCTAATGAGCAGCTTCAAGTGGATAGCAGGCGCACAAGGCGCGCAGACAAGAAATACACGAAGTTATCGGAGCCGATCAGTACGGTTATGTTTAAAGTTCAACACCTGCCGTTCTTTAAATGGCCACCTAAGATGGTGGGACCTCCCAACACGAAGAGACGGGATAAGCGGTGCGATTATCACAAAGACCACAGTCATGACACTGACAGTTGTTATGCCTTGAAGGACCACCTTGAGGAGTTGGTGCAAGATGGTCGGCTCATGCAACACGTCTGAAAGAACAATTCAACAAAAAACAGTAGCTTTGCGGCATGATTCACCTCCCCTCGGCACATTTCATATGATATACAGTTTGCTGACGGCATCCGCGGTACATATAACTCAGTTGCAGCCAAACCCCCAAAAGCAAATCACACCAGTGAAACGGCCCCATGAAGCTGGGAATATTAGTTTCGATGATTCTGATCTGGTCGGTGTGACGCTCCCCCACACTAATCCCTTAGTCATTGAACTACGCGTAAATCGATTCACCGTTGAACATGTGCTCATTGACCAGGGAAGTACTTCAGAAATAATGTACTACAAGACCTTTGTTCAACTCGGCTTCACTAAGTCGGACCTATCTCCAACTGACTACCCGTTATTCGGCTTCAACGCTAATCTGGAATATTCTTTGGGTAAAATCACACTGCTAGTTCGGGCAGGTTCCCAATCAGTGGACGTCAAATTTCTGGTTGTCAAGCTTCCTTCGTCGTATAATCTCATTATGGGACGAACCTGGTTGCATACCATGCAAGCCGTGCTGAGCACCTATCATCAACTACTTTGCTTTCCGACTGAACACGGCATAGAGCAAATTCGAGGTTCCCAACAATCGGCGCAGGCTTGTTATCTTCTTACTGCGAAGACATCAAAAGAGCTGGAGGTAAATTCAATTGAGGTGCCGGATCGGGAGAGCCTCGACGACATTGGGCGGCTTCCCAATGAAAAGGCAACCGAAGCCCTGGATCGGGTTGAAATCAACGGGAATCCTGACAAGTTCTTCATGGTTAGCGCTTCCCTGAGTAAAGCCGACAGGCAAGAGCTAATATGCTTTCTACTCTGTAATCTGAATGTATTTGTATGGTCACCATATGAGATGTCGGGGGTGGATCCATCCGTATCACAACACCGCTTAAACGTTGATCCAAAATGTAAGCCAATTGTTCAGAAGAGTCGGCGGTCAACCACGGAGCATACTACTGCCATTGTTGAAGAAGTTGATCGGTTACTTGATGCTAAGGCAATCCGTGAAGTGACCTATCCCACATGGCTGTCGAATACTGTGATTGTAAAGAAGAAAAATGGAACTTGGTGTGTTTGTGTGGATTTCACGGACTTAAACAAAGCTTGTCCTAAGGATTTGCTTTCCCCTCCCCAGAATAGACCAACTTGTAGATGCAACGGCACATCATGAATGTATGAGCTTTTTGGATGTCTACAAAGGCTACCATCAAATTGCCATACATCCGGAGGACTAGGAAAAAACTGTATTCCTTACCCCCAGAGGCACCCATTGCTATAAGGTCATGCCTTTTGGGCTGAAGAATGCGGGGGCAACCTACCAAAGACTAGTAACTGCTATGTTCAAAGAGTAACTTGGCCGTACCATGGAAGTATACATCGGCGATATGGTGGTCAAATCCAAGAAAGAGAAAACTCATCTAGCTAATCTGGAAGAGACATTCGGCATTCTTCGCAAATACAAAATGAAGCTGAACGCTTCCAAGTGTGCATTTAGCATCGGATCCGGCAAATTCCTAGGCTACATTGTTAACCACCGTGGAATCGAAGCCAACCCGAGGCAGATCACAGTAATTCTGGAACTTGGTTCTCCTCGGTCGGTCAAAGAGGTTCAGAAGCTAATGGGAATGGCCGCTGCACTCAACAGGTTCATTAGTCGTTCCATAGATCACTGCCGACAATTCTTTTATATCCTTCGGCAAAGTAAAGCTTTTGAATGGTTCCCCGAGTGCGAAGCCGCTTTGAACGGTTTGAAGACTTACCTCCGATCAGTCCCACTCTTGGCAACACCTTCGGCAGGTGATCTGCTCATTTTATATCTGGCAGTTTCCGACTAGGCGGTCAGCGTCGTGCTGCTAAAGGAAGAACTTGGGGAGCAGTGGCCAGTTTACTATGTAAGCAGAGCAATGGTTGACGCCAAAAACATGTTACCTTCCGTTGGAAAAACTCATCCTTGCTCTCGTCATGGCAGCAAGAAAACTGATGCATTACTTTCAGGGGCATACTATTGGAGTACTAACGGACTACCCCCTTCGGTCAGTGCTCCGTAGCGCGGAAGCATCAGGGCGCATTTCAAAATGAGCTCTGGAACTCAGCCAGTATGATGTCCAATTCTTACCCAGAACCTCAATCAAGGGGCAGGTGCTCGCCGATTTTGTTGTCATATTCACTGGGTGTCTTGCCAACTTTAAGTCCGATCAAATTCAACCTAAGCCGAATTGGAGGATATACGTTGGGGACATTTGGTATTTATATTGTGATGGATCATCCAACCAATGTGGCAGTGGGGCCGACGTAGTGATCATGACTCCCGACGGGGCAATAATCGAGCAGGCAGTCAAACTCGGCTTTGAAGCATCAAACAATGAGGCTGAATATGAAGTACTGCTAACTGGCTTACAGAATGCACATCTCCTGGGTGCTCGGCGTCTGCTTATCTTTTACGACTCAAAATTAGTCATCAATCAATTGAAGGGGGAATACGCAGCCAAAAATGACCGTATGGCAGCTTACATGAAAATAACGAATTCCTTGCTGGCAAAATTTGACCATCATGAATTGAATCAAATAACCCGAGATCAGAACACACATGCAGACGCCCTGGCTTGTCTAGCCTCCGCCATCAGCTTAGAGATTAAACGGACAATTGAAGTAGGATTCATCCCTAAGCCAAGCATTGGCCCTTTGGAGTCAGTCCAGATCAATATCATAGAATCAAGTCCAAGTTGGATGGACCCTATCGCTGCATTCCTATCTTCCAAACAGTTCCCGACGAATAAGAAAGAAGCACACAAACTGCGAAACAAAGCCCTGCGATATTACTTAGATCCGTAAGGAAAGCTCTACAAAAAATCCCTTTCTGATCCATACCTAGAATGCGTTCATCCAAATAAAGTCAAGGAACTCCTGATTGAAATACATGAAGGTAGTTGTGGTGCCCATTCTGGCGGCCGCTCTTTGGCTCATCGAGCTATGACACAGGGGTATTATTGGCCGACAATGAGAGCTGATGCCTAGTGTTACGTCAAGAAATGTGAACAGTGCCAGAAGTTTTCCTCTTTAACCCATTTGCCTGCTGAAGAGTTAAGCTCTATCACCAGTCCTTGACCATTCGCCCAATGGGGACTTGACATCGTCGGACCATTACCTCGTGCCCTAGGCAACAAACGATTTTTGATTGTCGCGACAGATTACTTCACAAAATGGGTTGAAGTGGAGGCACTAACGTACATTCGAGATACTGATGTTAAGCGTTTTGTATGGAGAAATATCATAACACGATTCGACATTCCAAGAGCACTTATTTCAAACAACGGCACCTAGTTTGATTGCGGTGTCTACTGAGAATTATGCAGCACGTATGGTATTTGGCCCTATTTCTCTACCTTGGCTTATCCACAGAGCAATGGTCAAGCTGAAGCCTCCAACAAAGCCATTTTGGACGGTATCAAGAAACGGTTGGAGAAAGCTAAAAGCAGGTGGGTTAAAGAGCTCCACAGTGTGTTGTGGGCTCATCGCACTACACCAAGGTGGTCCACTGGGGAATCGCCGTTCGCCCTTTGTTTTGGAACTCAGGCAATTATCTCCCTAGAGATCAGCTTACGCACTCTGAAAACAAAGGTCTTTGACTTGGGCCGTAATGACATGATGTTAGCTTTGGATCTAACTCTGATTGAAGAATGGCGAGACCGAGCCCTCGCGGCTATGGCACGGTATTAGCAGCAGCTTGCTAAATCATATAATTAACGTGTGCAGCTGCGACGTTAGATACTCGGAGAATTAGTTATGAAGAAAGTTATTCTTGCCACTAGGAGCCTCGCCGACAGAAAGCTAGGTCCCAATTGGGACGGCCCTATCAGATTAAGTCAATCCTCGGCACAGGGGCATATCGGCTCAAAGACATGTCTGGGAGAAATCTGCCACGTCTTTGGAATTCCACGCATTTGCGTAAATTCTATCATTAACCCGATCTGTGGGGAATGATACTTGTTTTGAATGTTCACTGTGTACAAATTTCACTTTTACAATGCAAGGTTTCATATTTCCACACTATACGAAGTTTAGTTCATCAAAATAAAAGCCTCTGAATTCGGAGCCCCATCCGTGCAAGACACGTTTGGGCCGAATAAGCCTCCGGATTCGGAGCGCCCTTCGTGGATATCACGATTGGCCAAAATAAAAGCCTCCGAATTCGGAGCCTCATTCGTGCAAGACACGTTTGGGCCGAATATGCCTTCGGATTCAGAGCGCCCTTCATGCATATCATAATTGGCCAAGATAAAAGCCTCCGAACACATTTTGGTCGAATAAGCCTTCGGATTCGGAGCGCTCTTTGTGGATATTACGATTGGCCAAGAAAAAGCCTCCGAATTCGGAGCCCCATCCGCAAATGACAAATTTGGGCCGAATAAGCCTTCGGATTTGGAGCGCCCTTCGTAGATATCACGATTGGCCAAAATAAAGCTTCCGAATTTGGAGCCCCATCCGTGCAAGACACGTTTGGGCCGAATAAGCCTCTGGATTCAGAGCGCCCTTCGTGGATATCACGATTGGCCAAGATAAAAGCCTCTGAATTTGGAGCCCCATCCGTGAATGACACGTTTGGGCTGAATAAACCTCCGGATTTGGAGCACCCTTCGTGGATATCACGATTGGCCATGATAAAAGCCTTCGAATTCGGAGCCCCATCCGTGAATGACACGTTTGGGCCGAATAAACCTCTAGATTCGGAGCGCCCTTCGTGGATATCACGATTGGGCATGATAATACCCTCCGAATTCGGAGCCCCATCCGTAAATGAAACGTTTGGCCGAATAAGCCTTCGAATTTGGAGCGCCCTTCGTGGACATCTCGATTGGCCAAGTGAATAGGCCTCTGAATTCGGAGCCCCATCGTGGAAATCACATTTAGGCCGAATGAGCCTCCGAATTCAGAGTGCCCCCTCGTGGAAACCACGTTTGCCCAAGGAAAAAAACGCCTCCGAATTAGGCCATCTTTTCGTGAATATTATGATTGACAAGCATAAACACAATAGACGAAAAATGGTAAATGACAGAAACAACATGCAAACATTTAAAATGATACGTTTCATTAAATTGATTGAGATTACATAATTTACATCCAATTTGCATTAAAAACGCTACAATAAGTTCAGTTTTATTCGGCACCACCTTTGTTGTTGCTTTTCTCGACTTCGTAAGCCGCAAAAGGAAAATGGTGACTCTGATATAACGGCGACGCCGAATCAACGCCTGCTGCCCGGAGAGCCTCCACGGCCTGGAGGGCTTTGACCCACCCGTGCTTGAACCCACGATTCTTGCATCGACATACCTCCTCGGCAAGTTTTTCCTTCGTCTTCTGTATTCCAATTTTTCGGCCATCATGGAAGCCTTGTTCGTAAGCCCTGGTCCTTGCAGACTCTATTGCAAACATGCTTTCCGTCTCTTGATTAGCACTCGCATGACTTATAAGCCGTTGGGTCACCTTTTCCTCCACTATCGGATTCGCCTGGCCGGCCGATGGAGGCTCGGTAGTTTTGACCTTTCCTAATTCACGCTCAGCTTTCTCCGCGTGACCTTCTAAGTTTCGAATGTGTTCATCATTCTGCTTTATTCCCGTCGCGCGGCACGTAGGCGCATGCCGATTTCATAGGCGGTGTATACCCCTTTCACCACTCCATGAACGCCTTCCCGAAATACTTCGAAATCAGGTTGACCGCCCATTGACTGCTGAACTTCTGGCAGAAAAATTTGTCGAGCGAACTCGACTGCAACATTTGGGTCACGAACAATTGAATCCGCTTCCGTTATCGATTTGTTCCCCACAAAAATTGAAAAACTCAACGGACGCGGCGTCGCACTGGTTTTCCCTTTCGAGCGTGGTCGAAGGGAGTTACCATGTTGCTGTTTTTCTTGTCTAGGTGACCTACTTCGATGACGCTGGGGCTGGTGTTTTTCACAGTCCCTTGACGTCCTACTCCTCGAACGCACAGGCTCACCACCTCGATTCATCTCTACATCTAACTTCGCCAGTGTCCTACCTTCTCCTCTACTGTTGAAGAATGATCTTTTGGCCATCCATAGTCTTCCACACTGCTATTTTCTCAATTTATTGGATTTGAATGCAACAATGGCCCCTCCGCGCACGCTGCCCCCACCCCATTTATTCATTGCGGGTACAGCGCCCCTGAGGCGACGTCATCAATGCTACATTTCACAACTTTGCGCCAGAATCGCTAAAGTCATGTGCCCCAGCCACTCCATGAACCAACAGAATTCAGCATTCTAGTTCATTCATTAGCTAGGGCAATGGCAGATTCATTAATCTAATCGGCCAAATGTCCAGGCTTTGCGCCGATAAGTTTATGTGCCCCAGCCACTCTATGAACCAACAGAATTCGGCGTTCTAGTTCATTCATTAGCCGAGGCAAGGGCAGATTCATTAATCTAATCGGTCAAATGTCCAGGCTTTGCGCCGATAAGTTCATGTGCCCCAGCTACTCCATGAACCAACAGAATTCGGCGTTCTAGTTCATTCATTAGCTGGGGCAAGGGCAGATTCATTAATCTAATCGGCCAAATGTCCAGGCTTTGCGCCAATAAGTTTATGTGCCTCAGCCACTCCATGAACCAACAGAATTGGCCTTCTAGTTCATTCATTAGCTGGGGCAAGGGCATATTTATTAATCTAATCGGCCAAATGTCTAGGCTTTGCTCCGATAAGTTCATGTGCCCTAGCCACTTCATGAACCAACAGAATTCGGCGTTGTAGTTCATTCATTAGCTGTGTCAGGGCAGATTCATTAATCTAATCGGCTCAATGTCCAGGCTTTGAGCTGATAAGTTCATGTGCCCTAGCCACTCCATGAACCAACAGAATTCGGCGTTCTAGTTCATTCATTAGCTGGGATAATGGCAGATTAATCAATCTAATTGGCCAAATATCCAGGCTTTGCGCCGATAAGTTCATGTACCTTAGCCACTCCATGAACCAAAAGAATTTGGCATTCTAGTTCATTCATTAGCTGGGGCAAGGGCAAATTCATTAATCTAATCGGCCAAATGTCCAGGCTTTGCGCCGATTTTATGCAGTTATTTTAGCGGATGTTTAAGTTATGCATCAGACAAACACATGGGAAATTTTCATTAATAAATTGAAAACAAATAATATGTGGAGTAAGCATAATTACATAGGAAATTTTCATTAATAAATTGAGTACTTAAGTACAGATAGTAGTCATTTTACATATGAAAATTACCTTACATTTCAACTTCTAATCGAAGTAAATGATTGAAAACCTACTAACCAAAACCTACAAAACTATGCATCTAAGATGCCTAACAAAAATCAAAATATCTCCCTAGTCAATCTTCAGGGTTAGACGCCAGCGGCTCAACGTCTACATGCTCGTATGGAATCGGCTACGCCAATGTCACATTATCAGCAGTGAGGGCTTTGAGCCAGCCGTGTGTGAAGCCCTGATTCTCGAACTTGGGCACCTCTTCCACGTAGTTTTCCAAGGCGGCGCCCTTCCCAGCTTGGAACGCTTTGGAAATCTCGGAGTCGGCTACTTGCTTCACCTTCTTCGACTTTTCCAAATCGGCTTCCAGCTTGGCAATCACCTCCTTGGCTAACTTGAGTGCGTCCTCACTCGTGTTTGCCATCTCTTCGACAGCCAGCCTTAGTTGATCGGAATTCTTCGCGTTCTCGGCCTCAAAGTCAGCTCTTGCACGTTCCTCCGCCGTTTTTGCTGCCTCGGAATCGGCTCTTTGAGAGGCTTCCACAGCCTTGCTCTTTTCAGTTTCGATTTTGGCTTTCAGCAAGTCGATCTTCTCAATAGTGTCATGTTGACGGCAGCCGATTTCGGCTATCCTGCCCACCGTCTGCAACACAAGGAATTGGAGTTAAATATATATAAATATATATAGGCGAAGGACTGTAGATAAGCAACATACCACTAAGGCTGATTGAGCGGCTAATGTAATTGACAATAAATCCGGCTCTGCCTGAAATGTGGCTCTGTCAACCAGTAGGGAAATCGAGGAGGCCATACTCAAGGACACAGTCGGATCCTTGATAGTTGATGTATCAGAGGCAATCAGCATATTCCTTATCTTTGGTTGAACAGTAAACGGAACAACCAAGTCCGATTCCTCAATGCGCGGCCATTTATTGATTCCTTCCTCCCTAGAGACGGCTTCGGGATCGGCGAGGCGTTTTTCCCCCCTTTGCTCCTGGATTTCCTGTTCTCGCTCCGTCTCGGCTTCTTGTTTGGCCTCAGTTCTTGTTTGAGCCGTCTCTTCTAGAATAACAGGCAGGGAAGGCTCAGTAATGGCAACGGGTGGAGTTTTCGATCGGATGGTCTCGGCTCTCCTTCGGGCGGCCATCCTCTCGGTGTTTTGCTTTCTAGCGAGTTGCGTGAGCGATTCCCCAGCCATGCTCTCAAGATACGCGTCGGGAAGATCTCCTAAGTCTGTAAAAATGTCTTCAAAGGAGACATCACCTCGGCTTGAGGTGGACGTAGGATTGGATGAATTGAGGTCGACTTCTTCAAAGGCCAAGTTTAAAGCCTCGTCTACCTCGGCTTTCGACTGGTTCAGCTCCTTGGCAACCTCTTCGGCTACTTGTTCCACCTGCTTCGAATCGGAGGCTTCCAAACCAATCTGCCTCAGGTTTTTGAAGTTGGGAAAGATAAGGGCCGTAAGATGTTCTTTGCCCTTCGGGATCAGAATGTTGTCAGTCGCTAAAAACGTTGTGTAAGTCGGCTCGTATCTCAGCAGAATGTGAGCCGCCCTCCCTTGTTTTTGAAGGTTTGGACGGCCAAAGAACCGGAGTACGATGTTAATTTCTGCTAGTACGGCGTCGTCAGCCGAAACCAAAACTTTCTTCAAATCATTGCCTGCACAAATAAAATGATAAGTACATAGAAGGAAGGCCGAGTAAATATATATAAAAACAAGGAACTATACGGCCACCTGGTTCGCCTTTTCGCCTAGGCACGGGATCTAGGCAATCTTCTCCCTCGCCGAATTCCTAGTTGCCGACAACGACTATCACATCGTCAACACGCTTGCCAGAGCCGGCAAGCATAATCACCAAGTGGTGGTCGGTGTCCTTAGCCTTGAGGAAATAGTGCCCATGCCGGCTAGAAGATTTGGCCAAGGCATAGCAGTGCCGAATAGTAGGTACACCAAGGTTGATCCTAAGACATCGGTTCAACTCTATAACCTCCATTATGATTCGAAAAAAATTCACATTAGATTGGAAAGGGATTAGACCCCAGTGGCGAAGGACGGCCCTTAAAAATGGGTGAAGGAGGAAACGGACTCCGCCTTCAGAAATTGATAGGAGAGGAAAGATGATTGTACTTTCATCAGTCCTCTCCATATCAATGGTGCTGTCTATCACGAGTGACAGATGGACATTGTCGGGGATGGAAAAATGGCGTTGAAAACCAGAAATTCAATTCGCAGAAAGGAGGTCTTTCAAATGTTTTGACATCCTAGCCGGTATAAGGAGTATGCAAAACTAAACACAAACAAGGAAACAAGATTTGAAATGAAGGAGAAGAGGACTTACAAGAAGTAGAGAAGACAATGAGGAACGGGAGGAAGTTACAGAGATCGCGAAGTGGAGGTGCACTGAAAGGCAAACCAGGAGTTTTGAGTATTCAAAAAATATACATTCGAAGGGACAATATAGTTGCAAATCACATTAAATGAACGAAGCGCACGAAGGGGCGGGAAGATGTAATGATGCCTAAAAAGCGTGTGTTCTGACATACGCATTGGAATGAGGCTAATCGTCGTTTTTTGGTCTTTGACTTTTCAAGTTCGAAACCAGACATGCCAAATAACGGGTGTTAATAGGATGTTTGGGGGGCAATTGTGAGGGCCGGAAAATGTCATACATACAAGAAGGCCGAATACATGTCTGAGGATAAATATTGTATTTGGCACCATCCTAGACGATGCCAAAGTCGAATAAATTGATCGGCCGTAGAATCAGTTGAATGAAGGCTGAATAAATAAACGTGCAATGGGTTGAGAGTGGGCCTGACCTTGAGGCCCAAAAGAAAAATATATATAGAGGAATGTCATCCAAAGAGAGGTAGGTGAGAGCAAATCTAAAAACTTAGTTTACAAGCAACCAAGAGAGTATACACAGACTTATCTGTCGGAGTGCTAATTCCGGCACCCCTGACCGGAGTGTTCATTCCTTTTCAGGTGATTAACTGAGGATCAAGAGCGTCCAACTGGATCCCTAGAGTATTTCCAAACCATTTCTCCACAATAACCAAACAATACATGAGGCATAATTAAAGATCTCATGAGTCATAATTAAAATAAGATCATAACTAAAGAAGTTAATTGGTCATAACTAAAGAAGAAAATGACATATCTTAGGGATGCATATGGTAAGGGGTGTGTATAATAGAATTTCCCTAAAACAATTTGATCAATATCTGAAAAAATTTCATGAAGACCTTCGGCGTGGTATGTTTCTTTTAGCTTTTGCATACTCTTCTATGTTTTCAATATAATGGTGGCCTTATTTGAAATGTTGCTTTTCGACTTGTGGCAGAAAGAGAAAGTGCTGCTACAACTGGGTCAGCTGCTCAAAATCTCGAAAATAATGTTAAATCTACCAATGGCAGAGGAGTAATTACCTTTCCTACACCTGGATTTTCGAAGTCCCCGTTAGATTTAGTTAGACCTCATATTTAGGCTATTGAAGCTTTTGAACCTGATTGCTTTTTTGCTTTTTGGGAGTTAGATTTGAAACTTAATAATTACTTGTAGAGATCCTAATTTTTGTAATTACCATTAAATCCTTAACCTTGAGTTCATTTCAATAAAGCCCTTGAATTTTCACTTAATTACGTTTTAAACCCTAGAATTAGGAAGCATTGCGGATTAATTCGAATAAACCCTAATCGATCCTGTAGATTAATAATCATCTTTAAAACCATATTATTAATTATTAGACCCTACCATTATATATTAATCACTTTAAAATCTTAATTCCCGGTAATGCCGTTTTTGCTCGGTTTCTTGCCTTTGTTTGCGCTTTAATTTAACGGGACCCAAATTTATTATTCTAACTATTTTCTAATGTTAGTATGTTGTATACTAAATATCAAGGTTTCATAAATTTAGACTTGGTCCCTATATACTTCTATTTTATTTCATTCCAAACCTTAATTGTAGTACTTTCTTAATTAATTTACTCATGCCTATTATTTTATGTTTATAAATACAAATATCTTATAACTTATATATATATATATATATATATTTCTTGGAGCCCAAGTAGCTAGTCATGTTAGGGTTGAAATGGCCTTGATAGCATTGATGGCAACTTTGACAAATTACACTTATAGAACTTGGTCTCTAAGAAACCTTCCAATCTTTTCTCTATATATATATGCACACTTCTCCCCCTCAATTTACACATTTTCAGCCATGCACTAGAGGAGTGAGAGAGAGTGATCTTGAAGAGAGAGAGAGAGAGAGAGAGAGAGAGAGAGAGAGAGAGAGAGAGAGAGAGAAGAGAAGAAGAAGAATTGTGTTGAGTCTTATACAACAAAGGTAAACATACATCACCTCTTCTCTCAAGTTCTCTTATCACTTGTTTTTCCCCTCCTAATACATGCTTTTTGTATATATATGTTGTAGTCTAGGCCTACACTCTTGTATAAATATGTATTAATCAAGAAATGGTATGCTTCTCTTTCTTTCTTAAATTTCCAACAGCAAATCTTTTCCCTCTCTTGAATTTATTTTCCTATCAAAACTCCATAAACTCAAAATCTGTTTTTATGGTGTAATATTTGATATGTCTAGAGTATGTGATAATTTTGGTAGGACCTAAGGATGCATTTTTATAACCTAAACAAATTTCTAAGTTTGCGACTCACAGAACCAGAAAAACAGTCAACTTTCTCTATGTTTATAAAATTCCAAAAAAATAATCTTGAGTCCACTTTTATGTCAAAATCTTAATCTTGGTGTTATATTTTAACTAAAATTTGTTTGAACTCAAGAGAGTGAGGGGTTTGAGAGAAAAACCGATTTGCGTAACTGTCAACGAATTTGGACAGATCTTGGTAATTTGAATTATCTTAAAATCTAAAATACCTATCCTACTTTCGTAAATTGAGTTTGAAACTAGACTTGTTTATCTACAAACTCACATGAGGCCAGGTACATAGGGCCAATAAAAGTATTTTTTTCATAATTTTTTCAAACTGGTTCAAATCTGGAAATTTGTGTTAATATGCTCTTATTTGGTTTGCAACTCTTATATTCTATGTTTCTTGAATGTTTTAGTCTCGGTATGTAATCTATGATAAATTGTGAATTTGCTTTACCATTAATAAATTACTTGTTTAGTTTGGATTCGTAATTATACTGACCATGATTTGCTATAACTAAGAACATAATACACTTAATAAAGGAGAAATCAATGGGATGGTAATGGGTTGCAAACATTGTATTAAATTTTATGAGATAATGAACGATGGATTCAAGAGTGAATGTGTTCCATTTTTGTGAAGTCTTGAGCAAGTGTGTTTTCGAACCCTAACATGGCATGGGAGGTATTCTGGCTGCTTAACGGAAATGGGAGGCATAAGGATGACAGTGAGGGTCTCACACAGGGAGAGTATCCCTGGAAGCCCGTTTCCTTGGGGCAGACCGTGATGTCACCACTCGGGTATGTAACCTAGGTGCGTGGGCATCATTGGTAATTGTGCGGTAAGCGACGCACTGGTGGTTATGCGGTAAGCGACGCATTGGTATTGTATTAACCAAGGGGGAGTCAGAATTGCTCGTGGCCAGTGTTAGTGGTTGGGTAGGAACGACATTCCGCAGGGAGTTGCTTAGAACTAACTAAAATTGACTATTATTCATGAGAATTGAAATTTAATTATAAGCTCTGCTTAATTATTGCTTTCGCTATATGTTATGATCGTGCCGTTATGTTACTTGTGTATTTGGAATAGGAAAAGAGTCGAGGTGTGTGTGTTTACTGGGCATTCCAAGCTTATGGCATTTTATGCCAGGTGAAGGCCAGTTTTACACCAAGAATGAAACCCCTAAAAGCTTTGCGGAACCTTGGCTGCCTTAGGGATTAGATTTTAAATTTCCTATATTTTGGATAATCTTTTTGAATCGAGGAATTGATTTGTATTTAAAGACTTGAAGAATTTTATCTGTAGCTATTATTAATATTTTCTTTTAGTGTAATTATTTATATTTTGTGCTTAAAAATGATGTGTATCTGTTAGTTAAATCCCGGTGTATCGTTCTATTATATTATCAAAATTTGGGGCGTCACATTACTCTTCCCTAATAGAACACTAACAAAGAAACTCTTCCCTACGGTTTTGCCTTAGCTGATATTAGGAATTAGAGTATATGGGCCAATTGTTACTGAATGGTCAATGAACTTTAATTGAGTGATTGATATTTAAAGTAAATTATACTACAAATTTGAATGAGAAGAATGAAAAACTCAAAAGTCCCAGCATAATTCTAAAGTTCATTGGTGGCCTGTAAGTAGTAATGAAACTTGATAACAGGCACTATTTATTTGTATAGACGTCTGCATATTATGCTTAATTACTAATTTGTAAATTTTGGTGCATACCTTAATGTTTGTTTGTTGAAAATACCAATTAAGTCATATCAATTTTTTCTAGTCAACCTGTTTTGAGGTTCTGATTGTTAGTTGCATCTCATTTTGGGTTTCTAATTAATATCCAACTTTCAATTCTAGTTAAATAGAAGCTCCAATAAGTAAAATTATATTTATGATCATGTAATAATTGTTATCCTTTTCTTCCTTTTCTTTTATTTACCCCTCTTTCTTGACAAGTAACTATGTTGCCTTTGTTTTAAATAAATTACTTGAATATGATGTTGTTGATCTATATTATCACTTTTCTCTTGGATTCATCCTAAATCTAAGAATCATCTTTCATTGTCAAAATCTGAAATATTTTATGGTCAATGATTATTTAGCTGAGTTTGCTACTATGGGTTTAAGAAACATAGTAGCTGATTGAACATTTTGTTAGCTTGATTTTATAAATAATCTGAGAGCTTTTAAATCATGAGAAGGAAGGTGTGGCAACGTTGGTGCTAGAGAGAAGGAAAAGAGAGACGACAAAAAGTAATTCTTCTAGCTAGCTAGCCCATGTAGTTCCATTTTAAGATAACAATGAGCCAATTTGTTTTGCTGGTTTAAAATTTTATGAAATGTAAGATGTAATTATGATTAATAAAATATAAAATAGAAAAATATTGTGTATTTTATATTTTTTTAAAAGAAAATATTGTATTTTTGCCTTGCTATATTATTTCTAACAACGATAATATGACCCCACGCGCACAGCGCGCGGGGTCCAACTAGTGTCATAAAAGTACATTTGATATGCTTGTTGTAACAACTAATTGTATTTGTCTTTGAAGCATGTCCATGTTGTTCACATATATAATCCTACAATTTTTAGTAGTAATTATGTGCTTCTAAGTAGACAACTTGGCTTTAAGAAAGACCCAACTTGGACTAAATTATTGTATTTTGGCTATTTTCCTCTCTCTCTGTCTCTCTCTTATACAAACAAAATAGGACTAATTTCTGCATTTCGAATGTCTTTTTTTTTTGGGTAAGAGTCAAATTTACAAGTTTACAAGGGGCATACCCCAGGGACGCCCAACAATAAATAAAAACAATTGCATAACTAACATAAACTAACACTGCACCCTTAAGTAAAGGGCGGATAAACAAGAACAACAAAAACAAAATAACCCAACTCTGCCCATATATCCTTTTTGTCCCCAAGTAACCACTGCCATCAGAAATAATAGATGGGAACTTGGAATGGATATATGGGCAAAGAAACAAACACACCACAAAGCTTATAAACATAACAAACACAATCACAAAGCAACAACCCTCAAGCCGAAGATGATAACCAAACCCACATGCCCCTAGTCTCTACTGCAAATAAACACATGGAATCCAATAAGCGTCCCACTCCTCACAGCCGTGACATCCAAGCCACTTAACTAAAGCCGTGACGGAGAAAAAAATATACCCCACGAAAAATCCCAACAAAGTCATATGAAGCTAGCACGATTAGTAACCATAAGCCACGGTCTTGGGAGTTGTGGCGAAAAACCATAGCCCCACAGCAACAAACCAGTACATAGCCAACAAAAACCATAGCCCCAAAGCATTTTGAATTTCTGCTTCAAATTTGTATGGGTTTTTGTTTCTTTTCTCGTAGTTCCAACTGCTTCTGTGATTAAAGTCCTTACCTACCTTGATAAAAAGACCCAACTTTAAGCATTCTGCTTTCTTTTTCGCTTTCTGGGTTCAGATATAGAAAGCAAGGAGGAGCAAGAAGAGAAAGCTATGGATACAAAAGGCCTTAGGAAGCTGGACCACAATGCTCCACTTTTGTCAACACGGCGTCCCAGTGGTGCCACCAATTTACAATTGTCACGCACAAACTCACAAGGAGCATGACGGGATACAAGCAACAGGGTACCATTTTCTTGGGAGCAAACCGCTGGCAAACCTAATGACTCGGAAACAGATGACAATCATGCCATGGGTGTAGTGCCGCCTCCAAAACTCCCACCGGGTAGATGGGAGTCTTCTCGGATGCTATTGACTTGTTCTCATTATCCGAGTCAATAGACATGCCCGAGGCTTTCAACAATGTGAATGGGTTAGCGAGTTTAAACCCTGAGATCGAGGAGTGCAACAACGCTCTATCTCCAAGTTTCATCATTCAGCGATTTCTTACAGATGCTAATGCATTGGCTGAATCATCATCTGCTTTAGCTCATTCAGAGATTTTGAACAAGAAGCTTCCTGATGGATATGTTTCACAAGCAGTTAGACAAACATACTCTGCATCACAGCGCTCTATTTTATTATTTGAGTTTGTATGGAACCATATCGACGTATTTGAATTTGTTGTTTTCATAAGTTCTTTAATATCTGATTTATGTTTGGTCTTTTTGGATTTTAATGATGCAACCTTGAAAGAGGAGTTTGGCTTTTGTTAGAATCAGGGGAGAGAGGCTACTTTGCACAATAGATGAATGGGATTATCTCCTTACTGTTCTGATCACAATGTTCTAGGCCATTTGCCTTTTTTTTTTAAAAAAAAAAAAAATAATAATAATATCATGTTTTTGGCCACTAAAAAATTGGTAGCCAAAATGAAGTACATTGTCATTTTTAGTGACTAAGTACTTCGTAGCTAAAAAAATAAAATGAAAAAAAAAAAACTTTTGGTGACCAAAATTTTAGTAGCCAAATGAAAAAATAGACTTAAGATGACTAAATTTTTAGTAGCTAAAAAAAAATTACATTTTAGGCGACTAAAAAATTTAGTAGCTAAAAAAAAAAAGATGAACAAAAAGAACTTTTTGGCTACTAAATAAATTAGTCGTCCTAAATAATTTTAGTTTTGGAGATTAAATGTTTTAGTCGCTAAAAATGTAATATTAATTTTTTTTGAAAGCTTTTGGCGACTAAAAGATTAGTCGCAAATTTAGCCTATCAACGACTAAAGTTTTTTTTGCGCCAATACCTTTACTTTTGGCGACTAATTGTTTAGTCGCCAATTTAGAACTTTCGGCAACAAAATTTTTTTTAGTCACCAATACCTTCCTCGAAAATCTTCCCACGACCAAGCCAGCGACCAAACTATTTAGTCGGGAAAAATTTTTGGTGACTAAAATCTGACTTTTGGCAATTAAAAATTTAGTCTCCAAAAGTGCAATTTCTTGTAGTGCTAGGAGGAAGAAGACATGGCAGCCTATTGTGGATAAAGTGAAGGTGAAACTATCATCCTAGAAAAAGAAATTATTATCCTTTGCTGGTAGACTGACTCTTATCAAGTTAATTCTATCAAGCTTGCCTATCTACTATCTTTCTATTTTCATAATGCCAAAGGGTGTGCTGAAAACTCATACTTGAAGAAAAGTCCATTTGGTGAAATGGAAAGATTTTATCGAGTCTAAAGTTCAAGGAGAGGATCTAAATGAGAGTTTGTTATAAAAATGGTGGAGATATGGATCTAAGAGTGGTTCATTATGGAAAAGAGTTATAGGGAGTAAATATGGCCATGAAGGTAGGGGCGTGGAGCCCAAGTGTGGTGTTTAATAGATCTATGTCTATTATTTGGCAAGATATATTATCAGTTGTTTTGGCTCATTCTGATCTGTATTCATTTTTTGTGAATAATTCTAGAATTATGATTGGAAATGATGAGAGGATATAGTTTTGGTAGGATAGATGGTTGATGAATGGAAATTTGAAGGAAGCTTTCCCTAGGCTCTTCAGATTATCTGATAATAAAGGTGATTCACTGAAACTATTTTCTCATAACAAAGAAGCAACAGGGTAGTGGAGGTTCTCTTTCAGAAAGCCTTTAAGAACCTAGGAATTGGAGGAGATCAGAAGACTTATTGAGGTGTTGGCTGGGGCCCCTAACTTAAGGGACAATATTGATGATCATGTTCAGTGGTTAGCAGACTCTACTGGATCCTTTTCAGTCTCCTCTGTCAAGAGATGGTGTATGTTGGCTCATGGCTCAGCTATCAGTACTACTAAATTGTTGTGGGGCAATGATGCACCACGAAAGTTAAATTCTTCGGTTGCTTGGCCTGGAAAGGAAGAGTGAAAACTGTAACATACCTTCAGAGAGTGGGAATTTTGGATTCTAGTGTGGCCAATGTGTGTCTGTTCTGAGGTGAGGAAGAGGAATCTGGTAATCACATCCTTCTATACTGCCTTTTGGTATAGAATGTGTGGTCTAGATTATTCGATTGGTGGAATTTGTCTTGGGCCATACCTGGTTCTGTTAGTGGGCTCTTGGAGTGGTGGTTGAGTATAAGATTAAATAGGTTGGAAAGGAGGTTATGGTAGTCTATTCCCTTTGCTCTCATGTGGTCTGTGTGGAAGGTAAGATATGAGTGTTTGTTCTACGGATTACAACTAGATTTCAAGGCACTTGGAGAGATGATTAAAATTAGAATTGTTATTTGGTTAAAATACAACACAGTAGGGGTGCCTTATGCTGTCAATGATATAGTCTTTAATCTTCAGCAAGTCAGATCTTGCTCAAGGAAGCAAAGAAGGATAAGAGGGATGAAATAGGTAATGGTTTTTTTTGAAGTGGTGCTTACTAGGATGGTGGCTGATGCCTGAAAGGTTTCATTAGTTAGGTTGGTTGTTTAGATTATTATTATTTTTTTGTTTGTTTTTCTGATCATTTGTGTTGGTTTCTCACCGACTTCTTGATTTGAGTTAGCACATGATTGGGTGTCCTTCTTGGTGCCAACATAGTTTGGATTAGGTTGGGATACTATGATGCTGCTTTGCTCTTGTCTATTCTTTGTTGATGTATGTCCATATGTAATATATGCTTTCATCATTAAGAAAGTTTCTTTTTTGCTGATAAAAGAAAAAAAAATTTGTTAGAATTATTTTAATGTTAATTTACTTTTTTGGATTATCGTATTGTTTGTTTTTTATTTTTTTTTATGTGTTTAGTTTATAGGGCACTCGATCTATAAATTCAATTTTAGATTTTCTTTGCCCAAAGGTCAACACTCTAAAATACTTTGTTCATAAGGACAAACTCTTATAAAATGATCAAACTACCCATATATATATGCCATATGGTGGAAAAAGAAAATCAAACCCTCTCTCTTCTGTCTCAAACTGGGGATCAGATATATACATACAAAGTGATATTTATATATATATATGGAGAGAGAAAATGAGGGTTTGAATTGTGAAATTTTCAGTGATCTGTGGATGGAAATGAAAAATAATGACGTCAAAGCAGAAATAGAGAGAATCTCTGACCACTACCGTCCCGACACCACCACCGCCGTCTCAACCACTGATGATCTCTTATCTATCTATCTATCTCTCTCTCTCTCTCTCTCTCTCTCTCTCTTCATTTACGACACCAGCATCATTGTCGCTGTCTCAACCGTCGATGATCTTATATCTGAGATCGGAAACTGATTTTCCATCTCCGATCTGCTCACAGCCTCTATCTCTGATCTAGTTATTGCTTTGATCTCTGTCTCGTCAACATTTGACTCCACTCTTGAAATATAAGGAACGGAGCCGGAAAAGATGCCATGTCATATTTTTCGAATGAATTTCGCGAAAAATGAAAACACTCAGAGGCTTTCTTTATTCTCCAGCATTAAGCATAAGTTCGTGAGGGTCGATGATAGAGACAAGCCTCATGATGCATCTTTTGAATTTCTAGGGTATTTATTAGTCTTTACTTAAGCATTAAGGTTTCAGTATTGAATATTCAAGAATATGATTTTTTGAAATTCCTCATGTGTAAATGAATGATAATAATGTTTGTTAGATTTTATTTTAATATTCTTAGAGTCGGTTTAGATGGATGTGAATTTCAAATCAAAGGATTTGAGTTTGAATTTATAGAAATATTAGAGAGTTAGTTATCATAGGTGTATAGAAGGAGATAAGTCTAGTATTCTTGTAGTTAGAAAGAGAATTCCTAGCATTCTTGTTGCTGTTGTATATACATCTCCCTTTCTCTTCTATTCTATTCTCTATTTCTTTTTTTTTTATTACTATTTTTTTTTTGTTTACAGATCTGTATTTCCATACTCTCTCTCTTCTCGTCTCTTCTCTATTTTTTTATTACTATTTTTTTTGGTTTACAGATCTGTATTTCCATTCTCTCTCTCTCTCTCTCTCCGTGTGTGTTTGAATAGATAATAGCTATTTGTTGTTGTTGAATTTGAACAGATAGATTTTCAACTACATAGATAGATTTTCAACAGATAGATTCGTTGTTGTTGTTGTTGAATTTGAATTTTATTTGGACAGATAGTGGAAAGAAAAATAGAGAGAATTTGAACAAACAAATTGCAACAAATAGATTTCTTCAATAGATAGATTTTTTGAATAAATAATTTGAACAAATTGAATTTTAACATATAGGAATTTCAATAGATATATTTTTTGAACAGATAATTTTAACATATAATAAAATTTAGACAGATATTTCAATAGATAAGGAAAAAAATTAAATAGATAGTCAAAAAATTAAATAAATAAAAAAATATTTGAACAGCTAGTCAATAAATAAATAAATAAATAAACAGATAGATAGTCAAAAAATTCAACAAATAGACAAGGGGTAAAATTAGAAATAAAAGTGTCTTCCAAAACAATAGAAAAACTTCTCACCAAATTATTTCACAAAGGTTGGATCTCTCACTAACAAAAAATATCCATTAGATCTAATGCCTTGTGCAATTGCTAGATTAGACTTTTTAACAATTTTCTCCAGTTTATATTGTTTTAAACTAAACACATAAAAAATAAAAAAATAAAAATCATATGTTAAATATATGATGAAATCAAATTTTTTCTTCACAAGTTAAAATTTACGAAATTAATGCCTATCGAATGAGTTTATTCATAAAATAATATTAGGCAACTCACATCGGCCTTATATCATTTTGATCTTTATTATTTCAATTGACTTGATTTGACTTTGAAATTTTCATTTCTTCTCAATTTGGTCAAATTAGTTCAATAATTAGCATTTTTCTTAATGAAAAATACATATATAAGTGGCATGTGTCATGCTTTTAGGAATAAAATTGTAAACTTCAACAACTCAATAAGTTAATCTTAATCAATTTAGTGATCATTTTGCATCAAAAACCCTAACGGTGTTACTAATTGAATCAAATTGACATAAAATCTAAAAATTATGGATCGAAATTGAGTCAATTAAAAATGTAAGGACCAAAAAACACAATGGACAAAATGTAAAAACTATTAGTATAATTTGTCTACAAATATCTGATTTCAACACAATTCTATTTCTCAATTTGAAGAAACTATACCATGCTATTCTTTACTTCTTAGTTGATATTATCTCTAAAATAGGCACGCGCGCGCGCGCGCACACACACAAATGTGTATATATATATATATATATATTAAATGAAAGCAAAACAATTATCTTAGCCTTGAATCATATAAGACATTTTTTCCCCCCATTAAGATGGATGCAATTACAAGAGGAATTCAAAAATTTCACAACACTCCTTACTAGAAACAACACCCAAATATGTAGTTAATAATTTTTCATTAAATAGATTATTTATGTCAAATTCGTATGCAAGTTTGACACTAATCTAATCAATTTAATATTTATGTTATAAAATCATGTCATATTCATGTTCACATTGAAAAATAGTCAAGCTTGACTAAGTTGGTATCCAATTTGAGTCATGTTATCTTAGGGCACATTTGTTTGGTGAGATTCACCTATAGGATAGGACTCTATGTCCAGAATATGGAATGGTCCATTGATTGGTTCATAAATTATATATTGGACTAACAGTTCATTCGAATTATTTGCCCAAAATTTGTTGGATTATTATAGCGATTCCGGTTTTGACCCGACATTTGTTGCATTCCAGACTCGGGCTTATAGTTTCTGAATGTTGTTCATTGTCGTCTTCACCTTAATCCCCCTTAAATTTGATTATTGGATTGTAGTTGTGTGTTTGAAATAGGTTGGTTGCTTGGTTCTCCAAACCTTTGTTGCCCAGATTTTTGCTCCTCCGCTCGAGCGGTCATTCTTGCGCTCAAGCGGGCTTTGCAATTTTACTTCTCCGCTCAAGCGGCACTTCTCATGCTTGAGCGGGCTTTGCGAGCTCTCAATACTTTGTAGGTCTGCAAAACTACTAGGAGAGTGTTTTCTACGCTCAAGTGGAGTTTCTTATGCTCAAGCAGGTGGGCACTCGAGCAGCCTTCCTTGCGCTCGAGAGTTGGTTTGTTGTCTGCAAAACTACTGGATGTGTGTTTTCTATGCTCGAGCGTCACTTCTTGCGCTCAAGCGGTGAGCGTCTTGTTCGTTGTGTCTTGGCTCTCGAGCGGAACAAATTTTTTGTGTCTGCCATCGAGTATCAACTCTTGTGCTCGAACGGACTATGCGTATATCAGATCGCGAAAATGACTTTTTACATCACTTTTTCAGATCTTTTCTTCCAAAAACCCTAAAATGAGACACTCTCTCTCTAAAATACACACACACTCTCTCTCTCTACATTTTCTCCTAGATCCATTGATTTCTCTGCCCTAGTGCCTTTGGGAAAAGAGTAGAGCATCTTGAGAGCTCCATTTTGATCCGATTGGAGTTTGGTTTCGGCGTCGTTGAAGTTTCGTCCTTGCTCCATTGATCTTCTAAACTTGAGGTAGGGACTCTCTACACCTTAATATGAGTTTTAACTTGGTTATAGGTTGTTGTGTGAAAATAGTGAGATTTTGGGATGCTTTGAGCAAACCTAGGGTTTGGGTTCAAGTTTGAAAATGGGGGTTTCTATGTGGGTGTTATATAAATGATTAAGGGGTTTGGATATGAGGTTATCTTGTGCTAAAATAGTTGATTTTGGCCTTTGGATTAATATTTGGAAAATGGGGAGCTTTGCCCTAAAATGTCTGGAATAATTATTTTGTATAAATAATGAAATTGGCATGGCAAATGTGAAATTAGGAGAATGTATAGATGAGTGGTGTTATTGGATTTGTTTAATCACTCACCTATGGAAATTTGATGACTTATTTGTTATAGAGATTGTATATCTGTTGAGAAATATCTGCTTTAGGCTATCGGTGGAGGATAGTCATGATTGTTGTAGACATTGCATATGGATTAGGCTATCCATTAACCATTATCATTGAATATGATAATGAATGATATACATTGTATATGTATGATATTTGGGAAGAGAAATGAGATGTATTCCATGTTTTAAGAAAAAGAAAGATGATGGATTCCATTGAACTAAGTTGGCCTGTGTATTCAGGGTGAAAGTCCCAAAAACCATTTGTATACATGGGTGTTGAATCCCGCGGCCAAAATTTTCGTAAAATGGCAAATATAAGTGAATATATTTGTATGATAATTTTATCTGTTGGAAACTTATGAGGTATAACCTCTGTTTATGGGTTAAATGCCGTGGATGTATCTATTGAACCAAAATGAATGAATTGAGATGTGAGTTTGGCATAACATGGTTTTGGAAAGAGTTATAAGGATTTTGTCGTAGGACAATGAACATGTACATCATGCTTATATCTTGTTAATTCTTATGTATTGTGTTGGTATGTTTCTACTGTGCTAGCTCACTTGGGAACCATGTTCAGGTGCTAGAGACATGCCTCCGCCAAGACAGTAGTTTGGGGAGACTTTGAGCAAGAGCTTCCTTTTTATTTTGTTTATTTTGTATAGCCAAAGGCTAAGTTGTATTGAGTTTGACTCTCCATTTTGCTGTAACCAAGCAATGTCTTGGAGAGATATAAGCCCGTAGGGCATTTATTTTGTTGATTATTAACTGGTATTACATGATATAGATTCAAGATGAATATTTATGAATGTATATTGCATGGTTTATCTTTTATAATATGAACTCCTATGAATGAAAGCATACCAATTCTATTATACTCACTTCCGCTTATGAGTTGGATTTGTTATATTATTTTTGGGGCGTTGCAACTTGGTATCAGAGCGTACCAGGTTTGAATACTTTGGGTAGGTGGGAAGTGGTTGGTACCACAATGGGTTTGTCTCACTTGCTAGAGACTTAAGTGTGAACGATATGTGCTTATATGATAACATGCTTACGTGATTATATGAGAATGAGATTAAATTTCTAGGATGTTGATTGAGTCCACAGGTTCTTAGAAGTCCTATTAGAAGAGCATTTGATCACTGCTGTTTCTAACCGAACTCTGGCAACGCTATGGGACGGTCATTATCCAGAAATGCAATTCATGTGTTTATGTGAATACGTGTTTACGTGGAGTGAATTACCATTGTCCATCGTATTAGTATGCGAGCGAGTTAACTTCGGCACATGTGTAAATGTGCTAATTTCTTTTGTTGCCTTTATTAGGATGTCAGGATGTGGACACGGTGGTAGGCATGGTAGGCCTAGACGGCAGGAGATGCCGATACTGGATGATATTCCGGCACATGAGGATGGTGTTGGTCAGGCTAATATGGTCGAACCAGTTGGTTAGCAGGCCATGGACGCCTTAGCTCGCAAAATGACCAGAGCATTGAGGGAATCTATGGACATTCTCAGGGCTGAGAATCAAGTCCAGGCCCATGTAGCTGAGGCAGGGCCATCATTTTTGAAGCAGGAGTTCTTCCGATCTAATCCGGATAAGTTTTTGAGTGATCCCAAGGAGCCACTGAAAGCGGACGAGTGGCTAGAGCAGATGGTGAAGACGTTTGAGATGCTCGGTATCGAAGACGGGGGTTTAAGAGTGACCTTGGCATCTTTCCAGCTGAAGGGCAACGCAGGTCAATGGTGGAAGTATGCGCGATGGCGTATTTGAGGGATTGGGAGGCTTTCGTTGATGCCTTCCAGGATAAGTTTTTGCCTCCCACTGTTAGGGAGAAGTTGAGAGACTAGTTCTCTATGTTGGTGCATTTGAATATACCAATGGCTGAGTTTAAGGCTACATTCACCAGTTTGTCGAGGTTTGCATCGGAGTTAGTGGCGACCGAGGAGCGCTGTTGTCTGGAGTTTGAGAAGCGGTTGAGGACCGGGCTCATGTTTAAAGTGGCCGGGTCAATGATTAGGGAGTATGGACGCCTTGTAGTGGCTGCAGCTTATCTGGAGATTGTAATGCAGATGGAGGAAGAGAGGATGAGGGGCTTCAAGAGGAGTCAAGATGTGCAAGTAGATAGTAAGAGGAAGAAAGGTTCCAACCCTCAATTGTCCCAGGGAGCTCAGTCGAGGTCCACTTTTCTATTACAGAGTTTGGGGTTTAGGAGAGGTGGTTAGAGAGACATCACTTGTTTCAAATGTGGTCGGTTGGGCCACAAGTCTCCAGCTTGCCTGCAGAGAGGAGGAGGGCAGCGAGCAGCATTGTTTTTGGCTCGTTCTCAGAGCCAAAGTCAGGGGGGAGGCCAACCGCTCACTTGTTATCAGTGTGGGTAGGCGAGGCACATGAGGAGGTTTTGTCCACAGTTAGGTAGCACACTTGGTGCATCTAGTTCGAGACAGACACAAAGCCACCAGCCTGTACAGTCAGTACAGGCCTTGAGGGCCAATCAGGGAGCCTCTTCAGCTTAGTCAATGCATTAGTCCTATGTTCCGAGGGGTGAGCAGGTAGATCAGAGGCCTACAGGGTGTATGTATGCTGTTACCACGCCAGATCTAGTACCAGCGCCTTCAGTAGTGAGAGGTACCTTCTTTTTTAGCAGTTCAGTTGCAAATGTGTTGATTTATACAGGTGCATCCCATTTATTTATTTTGTCTGCATTTGAATCGATTTTGGGGTTAGAATTGGCTCAGTTAGCATCTCCCATCTGTGTGCAATCGCCTATTGGTGGTGAAATGATTTTGAAGCAGAGGTGTCGGGGTTGTGATATGGAGGTTGCTGATCGCCGACTTCCTTTTTCATTTGTGTTGATTAATATGTCCAGTTTTGATGTTATTTTAGGTATGGACTGGTTATCGTTATACCAGGTTGTTATAGACTACTACCGTCAGAGGGTTACTATATGTACCTTGAGCAGTGACTATTTTCATTTCTTGGGGAACCGGGTTGGTAGAGTCTTAGCACCAATGTATGATCCACGTGGGTGGAGTGAACTTAGTTGTCTTCTTGCTAGCTTCTTGAGTAGTGAGTGTGATGAAGTCCGGGTTGGGTTATCAAGAATGGTTTGTGAATACTCAGATGTCTTTCTCAAGGATCTTACTAGTTTACTACCTCACCGAGAGATCAAGTTCTCTATTGATTTAGTGCTTGGCACGGCACCGGTTTCTATGTCACCGTATCGGTTTGCACTTGCTGAGTTCAGTGAGTTAAAGATTCAACTCCAGGAATTGTTTGATAAGGGCTTTATCCGCCCTAGTATTTCACCTTGGGGAGTACCGGCTCTTTTTGCTAAAAAGAAAGATGGAGCGTTGCGACTTTGTATAGATTACCAGAAGTTGAATCGGGTAACTGTCAAGAACAAGTACCCAATGCCTCGTATAGATGATATGTTTGATCAATTGAAGGGGTCTTGTTGCTTCTCTAAGATAGATTTGAGATCGAGTTATCATCAGTTGAGAGTGAGGGAGAAGGACACCCCAAAGACGACATTCCGTACGCGGTATGGCCATTACGAGTTTCTAGTGATGCCCTTTGGACCAACCAATGCACTTGTGGTATTTATGGATTTGATAAATCGGATATTCCGTGAGTTACTAGACCATTTTGTAATCGTCTTTGTGGACGACATCCTGATCTACTCACCCTCTAAAGAGCAGCACGAAGAACACTTGTGAGTAATGCTCGAGTTGCTTAGAACTCACAAGCTGTATGCTAAGTTTGAGAAGTGTGAGTTTTGGCTGAGGGAAGTTAAATTCTTAGGCATGTGGTATCCAGGAAAGAGGTGACTGTAGATTCATCTAAGATAGAGGCAGTACAAGATTGGACACAACCTAAGAATGCTTTTGAGATCCGTAGTTTCCTAGGGTTGGCCAAGTATTATCGGAGATTCATGAAGGATTTCTCTAGGCTTGCCTCACTATTGACTAGATTGATGAGGAAATGGATCAAATTTGTGTGGAGTGAGACTTGTGAGAAGTCATTTTAAGAGCTTAAGGTTAGACTTACCACTACTCTAGTCTTGATTATTTCGGAGAGGGGTTTGGGCTATTCAGTATATTGTTATGCTTCACGGGAAGATTTGGGTTATGTTTTGATGCAAGAGGGAAAGGTAGTAGCCTATGGCTCACGGCAGTTGAAAACACACAAGAGGAACTATCCTACTCATGACCTAGAGTTAGCAGTGGTGATATTCACCTTGAAAATTTGGTGACACTATTTGTATGGTAAGAGATTTGACGTGTTTTCCGATCACAAGAGTCTGAAATATCTATTTACACAAAAGGATTTGAATTTGAGGCAGATGAGGTGGATGGAGTTCATAGAGGATTATGATTTTGAGTTGCATTATCACCCAGGAAAGGCTAACGTTGTAGCCAATGCCTTGAGTAGGAAATCTATTAGCGGTATGGCTAGTATTGCCATTCGGGAATGGGAGATGTTGGGTGCGCTTGGAGAGTTTGACTTGCATCTTGGCGAGTCTGTTGCATCTGTGGCTTTGTTTACGGTAATCGCCCAACCTACACTTGTGAACCGAGTGATGGAAGCACAGAGGGGTTATCTGGAGGTAGAAACTCTCCGGGAGAAGATCTTCAGTGAGAAGGTAGAAAGAGGCTTAAGGGTGTATCCTGACTTAAGTGTGAGATACCGTGACTGTTTATTTATGTTGGAGTCTTGCCGGGAGGAAGTACTTCGAGAGTTTCATCATTCACGCCTTGTGGTGCATCCGGGAGGCACAAAGATGTATCATGACCTGAGTCACCAGTTTTGGTGGAGAGGTATGAAGAAGGATGTGGCCGTGTTTATGTCGAAGTGCCTTACTTGTCAGCAAGTGAAGGCCGAGCATCAGAGGCCAGTGGGTTTGTTACAACCCTTGCCTATAGCCTAGTGGAAGTGGGAGCATGTCACGATGGATTTTGTTGTGGGCCTTCCGAGGACTCAACGGGGTGGTGATGCTATTTGGGTAGTAGTTGATTGGTTAACCAAGTCTGCACACTTTATACCTATGCGTATGAGTGGCTCAATAGATTTCCTTGTCGACTTGTATATTCAGGATATAGTGAGGTTGCAAGGGGTCCCAGTGATGATTATTTTGGATCGACATCCGCGTTTTACTGCCCGGTAGTGTCAGAGTTTATAGGGTGCCTTGGGTATAAGGCTGACTTTTAGCACAACGTATCATCCTCAGACTGACGGGCAATCAGAGCGTACCATTCAGATTTTAGAGGATATGTTTCGGGTTGTGTCCTTGATTTTAAGTGTTCGTGGGAGAGGCACTTGCCCTTAATGGAGTTTGCCTATAACAATAGCTTCCAATCAAGTATTGGCATGGCACCGTTTGAGGCCTTATATGGCCGACCATGTAGGTCTCCTGTGTGTTGGGCCGAAGTGGGTGATACACCTTTGTTGGGCCTAGAGTTGGTTCGAGAAACGATAGAGAAAGTGACACTTATTCGTAAGAGGTTGGTTACGGCTCAGAGTCATTAGAAAAGTTATGCCGATCGTAGGAGGAGACCCTTGTCTTTTCAGGTAGGAGACCATGTGTTCTTGAAGATATCACCTATGAGGGGTTAGATGAGATCTGGGAAGAGTGGGAAGTTGTCCCCTCGATTTATTAGGCCTTTTGAGATCCTTGAGCTGATCAAAGAGGTTACTTACCGTTTGGCGTTGCCGCCACAGCTTTCCGGAGTTCATGATGTGTTTCATATTAGCATGCTTCGAAAGTATGAGCCGAATCCATCGCACGTATTGGATTAGACCGACTGAGAGGTAGATAAGGATGCCTCGTATGAGGAGAAACCGGTGAGGGTCTTGGATACTCGAGACCTAGTGTTGCGAGGCAAGACGATTTCCTTGGTTAAGGTATTGTGGAAACATCACGGGGTTGATAAAGCAACTTGGGAGCGTGAATTAGAAGTCTGAGAGAAATATCCAGACTTATTTATTGGTGTTTGATTATATATAGAGATTTTGATTGTTTTGGAAACATGGATCCGATATGAGTATTGTATATGTTTTGAGAATATGGAATATTGTGGGTGTTGTAGCACTTCTGGGAGCATTGTATATGTTGTGTAAACCTTGAAAACCTGGGTTTTGATTTAAACATTGTACATATTTTGGGAAAATTGTAAATTGCACTTTTAATATTAGAACTTGTATATTGAGTTGATGACAATGGATGACCAGAGAGTGGGTCATGGTGTTGAACTTGTAAGATTAACATTGTTGTGAATGGTTTAATAATGGTTTGAACTTAAGTTAAAATTTCGAGGACGAAATTCCTTAAGGGGGGGAGGTTATAGCGATTCCGGTTTTGACCCAGCACTTGTTGCATTCTGGGCTCGGGCTTATAGTTTTTTAATGTTGTTCATTGTCGTCTTTATCCCCTTTAAATTTGATTATTGGATTGTAGTTTTGTGTTTGGAATAGGTTAGTTGCTTGTTTCTCCAAACCTTTGTTGCCCAGATTTTTGCTCTTCTGCTCGAGCGGCACTTCTTGTGCTCAAGTGAGCTTTGCGAACTCTCAGTACTTTGCAGGTCTGCAAAACTACTGGAAGAGTGTTTTCTATGCTCGAGCAGCGTTTCCTACGCTCAAGCAGGTGGGCGCTCGAGCGGCATTCCTTGCGCTCGAGCGTTGGTCTGTTGTCTGCAAAACTACTGGATGTGTGTTTTCTACGCTCGAGCGCCACTTCTTGCGCTCGAGTGGTGAGCGTCTTGTTCGTTGTGTCTTGGCACTCGAGTGGCCTTTCTTGCACTCGAGTGAAACAAATTTTTTGTGTCTAACACTCAAGCTTTAACTCTTGCGCTCGAGCGGACTGTGTGTATATCAGATCATGAAAATGACTTTTTACATCACTTTTTCAGATTTTTTTTTTCCAAAAACCCTAAAGTGAGACACTCTCTCTCTAAAATAGTCTCTCTCTCTACATTTTCTCCTAGATTCATTGATGTCTCTGCCCTAGTGCTTTTGGAAAAAGAGTAGAGCATCTTGAGATCTCCATTTTGATCCAATTGGAGTTTGGTTTCGGCGTCATTGAAGTTTCATCCTTGCTCTATGTGGACTTGCCTTTTTCCGTGCCCCCGACTTTCGGAAAGGGTTTGAAAAGAAGGCCTCACAATTGGGACTCCTGCGATTTTGAATCTAGTCTCACAAGTGCAATGTGAAACTGATAAACACCAAAGAGTCCAATCCGACAAATCTTTTTGAAAAAATCGATTTTAAATCAAATAATGCCAAAATTGGACGGCTTCGCCAGATTACAAAGTCACCACCTAAATGTTTTATTTTTGGAAAAATTTAGGAAACCCTGACTCGTGCCAAAGGCCATGTGTCCATCATCACCAAAGTTGCCTCGGCTCGGGAACTTGGGTACGAGGGGGGAAGGTCATGAATTGAGCACCGCCGCTCGCCCGATCAAAGATCGGCCACTACTAACCATAAAATGTTTTTTTATAAACCTTACGTGTTCTTATTCCGATTATTAATCTAACTTTACTATGTGACGCACACAAGGCAAGTATAGACTAGTCGCAAGACTTGGAATAGTTCAACTCATGTTTGTTTTCAAAAATGGTTTGAATTTGCCACCCTCAAGTGGGCTTAAAACGCAGATTTGCCATCAAACAAGATGGGCTTAAAACATGATTTTACCACAACAAAGTGGGCTTAAAACTCACACTCATTGAATTGTTCCAATTCAAACAACAAAGTCTTCATTCACAGGCATTTATGCAGTTTAGCACGTAAGCACATAGCCTCATGGCAAGCATGCGAAACATGGCATTTATGGCAATCACACTCATGCAAGTATGTTAAAGCGTAAAAACTCACCGAGTGCTCCGAGCCAAAACAAAAACTAGTTAGAAAGATGCATGATCCTAACTATACAAGATGTCTAATGCAATGCTGTAGACACCCTATTTTTGACCGTCCTCAAGACTTAGACGTCATCATTTGAACACTTGATGATTATCCTTGTTTGTGTTCGTTTTCAGCGCCCAAAGTCCTCGGCAGAACATCTTATCTTTGAGCCTCTAAACCTATCTTTTTGTGCTTGGTTGTGGACCAAGAGCTTATTGATTCAAACCTAAAGAAGAGGGTGGCCTATCGGCTAGCCCCATAGCCTGTCCGCCTTGACTTGTTCCTATTGGCCATCAGTGGTGGCCGGTTGACTATGCTGGTGGCCGACGGCTATAGGTCTCCTTTTTCAGATATTTGTTTGCCAGCTGTGCCAACTATTGCTCACTGAACTGCATCTCCATACACGTGTATGGAGAGATGAATACAAGCTCAAATGTTGTTTTTCTATATACAGGGAGTGTTCTCCCCCATTTTGGGAGATTAGACAATTTAGACCAAAATTCTCTCTCTTTCTCTCTAGAATTCTCTCTCTCTTTTCTTATTTTGTGCCTTATAGTTAGTTTTCTCTTTACTTTTGCACATAGACCCTTGATCAAACAGTCTCACTTTTGAGCTGAGGTCTCTTGGAGCTTTGTTTGAACCTTGGAAGGGGATTTGAGCTTGAGTTTGTGGCTGAATTGCACTTTGCTTCAAAGGTATTGCATTTGCCTCATTTAAGCTTATTGTGCATACTTGATTTGCCATCCCTTTCAACTGTTTTAAGGTTGTTTTTGGAGTATAAAAAACTCTGTTTTAGAGGCATAAAAATGGTAGTTTGAGTCTTTGTGAGCTAGGGGATTGTCCCCCATTTTGTTCCTTAGCTTGTTTAGTTTTTTGTGCCATCTTTTCTCATATTTAAATCAAACTTTTTGGGCCTTTCAACCACTGAAAATTAGAGTTATTTCAGTGACAAAAACTTAGTTTTGAAGTCCAAAATTGGAGGGGTTAGCCTCCCCTCCTTGTTGTCTTACTTGCATGCCTAGTTGCCTTGCATGTGAGCATGTTTTTCTAGCATTTTGTAACTTGATCTTAGCATGTTTTTGCTACTATTTTGACTTGTTTTAGCTCTGTTTGGGGCTTTGAGCTTTGTATTGCATGGTTGTGGTGCAATTTCCTTCACTAACTTAGTGTTTTTGAGCCTTAAGCATCGTTTGTGTGCGTTGGATGCATGTTTTAATGCTTTTTCATGTCTAATTCCAGCACCTAAATATCTGCAACCCCCCCTCACTTCTTCACTTTTTCATTTGCTTTGAGGGTTGTTTAGCCTTAGGGTTGTGTTTAAGCTTGAGATTGAGGCTTGTGCTAAATGGTTTTAATCCTATTTTGAGGGTTTCTACTAACCAAAGGCATGACCTCTCTCTTGCCTTAAACCATCCCTTGGTTGACACCTCTTCCATTAGAGGACACTCACCTTGGACTTAATCAATTAAAGAATGGATTGGTAAGCTAAAAAGAGTAAACAAAATTGAAAAAGTAAAAGAGGCAAGATAAAACATCTTCGTGTTGCATTGCATGTGTTCGGATCGGACGTTAATTCGAACACGAGGAAAATGAGATGTTTCATACTCAAAGTGATGAAGCGTGCCACTTTCCTTGGTTACCATCATTCTTGATCATGCATGATAGGCTAGTGGTTTTGTTAAGTCTTGTTTTGCACTCATTAAGCTTGTACAAGCTTGGTTCCTTAGCCATCATGCATGGAAAATGCTTGGTTGATGGTTTAAGGGCCAAGAATTATACTCCTTTGAACTTGTGTAATGATAAGGAGGGTAACAATACACACACTCCTTGAGAATACACTGCTTTGCCTCTGTTTGCTCTCTGTTGCAGCAAAAAAAAATGAAGTCCAGGGAAGGGGTGGCCAACCGACTACCAGCAGTGGCTGACGGCCACCAGAAGTAGTCGATCGACCATCAATGAAAGTTTGCACAAGTGTGTTCCTGAGGTGGAGCAGAGATGTTCTAGAAGTTGGCAGAATCTCCGGTGATCAAATATGTGCAAACAGAGGCTGCAATGGCAAGGCGGTGGCATTTTCGGGTGGAGCAACCAAGCATGCATGCATCCCTCGCCCCTCGAGGCCATTTAACTGCTTTATTTAGTTGATTAGTGGTAGCTAATTTACTTGCTTTGTAATTAGTTAGTTAAAGTGTTTAGCTAATTAATCCGTTTTGTAATATTTAAATAACTTAGAATAGTTACTTAAATATCGTGTTGTAATAATTAGTTAACTAGAATAGTTAATTGGTTTTGGTTTGTAATAGTTAGCTTAATTAGCGTAGCTAGTTAGCTTATTTATTTGGACCCTCCTTCGCGAGGGCACAAAATATTGTAATAAGTGTGCGTACGTGTGTGCATGTCTTCCAACCCCACGTCTTTCTTCCTTTTATTTAACCGTTTTCGATGTTTAGTTTAGGGACATTTTCGATTAGCATACCTTATGCTTGCATGCACCGAGGCTTGGCGCATCATTCAAACTGCATTGCGAATTTCAATACTTATTTGAATACGTGTTTCAAAGCATGTTATCAAATTAAATCATATGCCATATTAGTAGCCGAGCCTATTAATTGCATATTGTATGTGTTGCATTAGGAACTTAACATAGTTAGGATCATGCATCTTTCTAATTAGTTTTTGTTTTGGCTTGGAGTACTCGATAAGTTTTTACGCTTTAGCATACTTGCATGAGTGTGATTGCCACAATGCCATGTTTCACATGCTTGCTATGAGGATATGTGCTTACTTGATAAACTGCATGAATGCCTGTGGATGAAGGCTTGTTGCTTGAATTGGAATGATTCAATGAATGTGAGATTTAAGCCCACTTTGTTGTGGCAAATCCTGTTTTAAGCCCATTTGAGATGGCAAATCCACATCTGTTAAGCCCACTTGAGGGTGGCAAATTCAAATCATTTTTGAAAACAAACTTGAGTTGAATTGTTCCAAGTCTTGCGACTAGTCTATACTTGGCTTGTGTGCGTCACATAGTAAAGTTAGATTAATAATCGAAATAAGAACACATAATATTTGTAAAACATCATATCATGATTGGTAGAGGCCAATCTTTGATCGGGCCAGCGGGGGTGCTCAATTGATGACCTTCCTCCCTCGTACCCAAGTTCCCGAGCCGAGGCAACTTTGGTGATGACGGACACGTGGCCTTCGGCATGAGTTAGGGTTTCCTAAATATCCCCAAAAATAAAATATTTAGGTAGTGACTCTGTAATTTGGCAAAGTAGTCCAATTTTGGCATTATTTGATTTAAAATCGATTTTCCAAAAAGATTTGCCGGATTCGACTCTTTGGTGATTATCAGCTTCACATTGCACTTGTGAAACTAGATTTAGAATCGTGGGAGTCCCAACTGTGAGGCCTTCTTTTCAAACCCTTTCCGAAAGACGAGGGCACGGAAAAAGGCGAGTCCACAAACGCATGCAAAGAATGCAATTAATAGGCTCAGCTACTAATATGGCATATGAAACAATTTGATAACGTGCGGTTAAACACGTATTCAAATAAGATATTGAAATTGCAATGCAGTTCAAATGATGCGCCGAGCGTCGGTGCATGCAATACAAATGAATGGATGCAAACACGCAAGCATAAGGTATGCTAATTGAAAATGATCCCTAATCTGACCATCGAAAGTGATTAAATAAAAGAGAGAAAGACATGGGGTTGGAAGACATACACACACAGCACACTTATTACAACATTACGCCCTCACGAAGAGGGTCCGAATGAATAAGCACTAACTAGCTACACTAAGCTAATTAATCCAAAACGAAACTAATTAACTAATTCTAGTTAACTATTTACAGCAATTGAAACAAATTAACTAACTTATTCTAAACTAATTAAATATTACAAATTGAATTAAGCTAATTAATTTCAAAACAGATTAATTAACTAAATAGTTACAACACTTGTAATGAATAATTAACTAACTAAGCTAATTAATTATTACAACTCGAAATAATTAGCTACAACTAATTAGAATATTACAACACAATCGATACAAGCACCAAAGAAGATGGATGGAGGTTGTATGCACATCACTTGAAAGATACTTTGTTTGCTCAGATTGCCTCTGTTCCACCTTCAGCCACTGCCTCTGTTTCTGCAGAATTGCATTGTTGACCAAACACCAAGGGCCGGCTGTGCATCATTAAAGCCTGGCCAGGCCTACAGAGGACCGGTCGTGCATTGATTTTGTGTACATTTTGTTCATGTGCTTGAGGTGAAACAGGGCAGATAGAGCATTTTTCAAGCTCTATTTGCCCTTCATCCCTTCTCTGTCATAGGAAGGCCTCAAGAGAAGAATGGAATCATTTCTAAAGACATCAATGAGCAATTGATTGCTTGATGTTTTAGGACATGATCTTGCACAAAATCAATAAATGAAATGCAAATGGACCACCCCTCCCTTTTTGTCATGAAATGAACTCAAAAAAGGGAAGTTGAGACGCTTCAAGGACATCAAAAACACCATGAATTGATGCATGATGGCACTTGACACAAGAAGCTTGGCATAACGTCCGGCCAAGTTCAAGCTATTCAAGCCATTTTTTTTAAGTGTGTTGAACCAAATTTTAAGCCAATTTGCTTTAGTCATATCCATTCATTAGCCCATTTGTCCAAGTGTGATGTTAAGTCCTCTAATCAAGAAATAATGTCAAACGAGAGGTCTCTCTAAAACATGGGAGAAAGGTTACACCGTTGACAATGAATCTCTTAAGAGATTAAGCCATTAAGTGTAGGCCATTCTTACATGTTTTGAGCAATCTCGATCGGTTGAAATCATTCTCAAATACAAGTTATAGATGGTTGGTTGATTGTTAGAGCGAGACACTTAACATGAAAACAAAGCAAAGAAAGCATTACAACAAGCTATATAGGCCAACTTGTGGGACAACACATGAACTAACCAAAGCATGAAATAATTTTAAGGGCCATGGAATCAACAAAACACCCCTAAAAAGGTAAAAACAGTGGCTAAGAACGCATTAAAAGCTTAACAATGAAGAAGAGAATCAAAGCTAGTGAACAAAGGTAAGGAGGGGTGGCTAACCCCTCTATTTTTGAAACTTCAAAACATGGTTTTTACCCTTTTTTAAGCCTCTAAAAATTAGTTTTGAAAACCAAAGAGTAAGAGTGAAAAGGAGAAGGTTTGAGTTATGGATAAAGGTGTAGAACCCTTTTGGTAACTCTCCAAACCCAACCCGACACTTCAAACAAGTTCAAAACCAAACAAAACAGCAAGAAAAATGAAGTAGATGATAGAAATGAAAGCAAGAGAGAAGATACAAGCTTACACCTTTCAATAAGCAACTTGTTCTTGGAGCTTCAAACTTGATTCCTATGCACTCTCTAGTTTGAATTATACTTCCTCAAGATCAACCAAGGCTCTAGGGTGGTAAAACCAAGTTGTGTATGGTGTGTATGGTGCAGATAAACAAGCTAGGTTAGCTCAAAGCTTGCTTGCTAAGGAAGAAGGAGGAGGGAAGGCTCTCTATATGTATAAATCTCTTCTAGATTTTTTGTCCAACCCTCAAAACAATCTCAGAGCCTTCCTTTTATAGAATTTAAGCTCAGGAGGAGGCAAATATCTTCAAAAATGCACAGCTGGCGGCCTCTCGCCCAAAACGGTATTTAATACCATCGAAGGCCGGTTGGCCATCACCAATGCACGGCCGAGCCTTGATGGCCTCCCCTGTTTTTTGGTTCAAACTCAGCTCATGGAGAGAAAAGGACCAAAAATAAAGCTCATAGGTTCAAACAAAGTAAATGTTGAAGACTTGAGGTTATTTCGGGAGCCTGATTGATTCCTAATTGCTACGAATTCATAATTCAACTTTCATCATCAAGTGCATCGAATCAAGTGTCTAAGTCTTGTGGGCGATCAAAAATTGGGTATCTACACTCCATTGATCTTCTAAACTTGAGGTAGGGACTCTCTACACCTTAATATGAGTTTTAACTTGATTATAGGTTGTTGTGTGAAAATTGTAAGATTTGGGGATGTTTTGAGCAAATCTAGGGTTTGGGTTCAAGTTTGAAAATGGGGGTTTCTATGTGAGTGTTATATAAATGATTATGGGGTTTGGATATGAGGTTATCTTGTGTTAAAATAGTTGATTTTGGCCTTTGGATTAATATTTAGAAAATGGAGAGCTTTGCCCAAATGTCTTGAATAATTATTTTGTATAAATAATTAAATTAGTATGGAAAATGTGAAATTAAAAGAATGTATAGATGAATGGTGTTATTGGATTTGTTTAACCACTCACCTATGGAAATTTGATTACTTATCTGTTTAGAAATATCTGCTTTAGGCTATCGGTGGAGGATAGTCATGATTGTTGTAGACATTGCATGTGGATTAGGCGAATTGAAACTAATCCGTTCACCATTATCATTGAATATGATTATGAATGATATACATTGTATATGTATGATATTTAGGAGGAGAAAGTGGATGTATTCCATGCTTTGAGGAAAAGAAAGAGGATGGACTCCATTGAACTAAGTTGGCCTGTGTGTCCAGGGTGAAAGTTCAAAAACCATTTGTATACATGGGTGCCGAATCTCGCGGACAAAATTTTGGTAAAATGGAAAATAGAAGTGAATGTATTTGTATAATAATTTTATCTGGTGGAAACTTATGAGGTGTAACCTCTGTTGATGGGTTAAATGCAGTGGATGTATCTATTGAACCAAAACGAATGAATTGAGATGTGAGTTTGGCATAACATGGTTTTGGAAAGAGTTATAAGGATTTTCTCGTAAGATAATGAACATGTGCATCATACTTATTCTTTTTAATTCTTATATATTGTGTTAGTATGTTTCTACTGGGCTTTGGCTCACCGTACTTGGGAACCATTTTCAGGTGCTGGAGACATGCCTCTGCCAAGACAGCAGTTTGGGGAGACTTGGAGCAAGAGCTTCCTTTTTATTTTATTTATTTTGTATAGCCAATGGCTAAGTTGTATTGAGTTAGACTCTCCCTTTTGCTGTAACCAAGCAATGTCTTGGAGAGATGTAAGCCCGTAGGGCATTTATTTTGTTGATTGTTAACTGGTATTACATGCTATAGATTCAGAATGAACATTTATGAATGTATATTGCATGTGTTATCTTTTGTAATACGAACTCCGATGAATGAAAGCATACCAATTTTATTATACTAACTTCCGCTTATGAGTTGGATTTATTATATTATTTTAGGGGCATTACAATTATTCTATCTCGGAGGGTGTGGGACATAAAACACTTGGGATGTAAATTTGGCTCACCAGCCTGCGCCCTACCCGAAGTCTGCCCGTGGCCTTATGTGGTTCGGCCTAGCTAGGCCTCGGCTCGAGCTAAGCCTGAGACCCTGGGCCTAGGCTTGAGCCGTCTATTTTGAAGCCCAGCCCGCCCAAATTAGGCCGTAAGCTCAGCCTTGCTAGGCCTGACCTAAAGCCTGACCTATCAGCCCACTCAAGGCCCAGCCCGAGGCCTAGCCTGCCTGAAGCCCAGTGTTATTTTTGGTGGGAAAAAATAAAATTTTGGTGAAAAAAATAGAAAAAAATGAAAAAATGTTCAGGCCCAGCCCTACCTCGCCCCGAGCCTGAGCCCAGGCCTAGGTTCACCACCCTGCTTGAGGCCCAAATTCTCATTGGGCCTGGGCCTAATTTTTTGGCCGTGAGCCAGCCTAAACCAGCCCAAATTTTGGTGGGAGCCCGCACGTCCCGACAGTGGGCCGGGACGGGCCAAATTTACACCCCTACAAAACATAGAATAATTCTTTCTATGGATTAGATAATAAAAGTACATTTTTAACCCTCTACTATTTAACATCTTTTTTCTCATTCTTTTTCACATACATTTTTTATGCTCTTACAAAAGTAGAACATTAAAGGCGATTTTTGTGTTCTTTTGCTGAACCTTCACACATTCATTGTTTAGATCTCGGATCTCTGACCTTACTAAAATTTGAGACTTAATCTACATCTTTGATTTTGTTTTCTATTTATTTTTTATTTTGATATGAAGGATTTAGAGATTTTCTTGTATGATATTGTTTATCTTTCTCTCTGATTTAGTTATTTATTTTTTTCATTCTGATATGAGGGATTATTTTTACTTGTTTTGATTTTTTTGTATTATTTATTTATTTATTTTTTAATTTACATCGATGTTCTGGTGGACATGGGATGCTTTGTTCCACACTTGGTTTAAAAAGGTTCCACACTTGGTTCTACACTCATTGTTGTGTTTTTTCATTGTTTATTTTTTTTTAATTTTTTATTTACATCTTCTTTTTATTGCTCTTTTTTTTTAAATTTTTTTTTAATGTACCTTGGATCTATGCTCTGTTGCACAATTGGTTTAACAAGGTAGAGGGAAAGAAATAACTATTATATTGTTTAAAATTGTTACAATCCTTTTTTTTTCTTTTTTTTTGTTCTGCTTTTTGTTTAAAGAAAGAAAGATCTTTGATCTGCTCTGTTTTTTTTTTTTTTTTAGCAGCGACTGATTGTTTCTTTGCTATTAAAATTGTTTTAAGGCCTCTTCGTGTTATTTCTGCTATAAATAACTAAATGAAAAGAGAAAACTTTTAATTTTGTGAAGAGATAAATTTTTTGGAATAGATTCTAAACGAATTTTTGCAACAGTTTCTAAATGAAAACAGAATGACAATATTTGGTAGTTTGAACATCATGTTTATTTTATATGCATGTTTACTATAATCCTTTATGATTTTCTATAATGTTTTCCCTCTTTTTTTTTAATTTATTTTTAATTCTAAATGGTTTCTTGCACATAGATGGATCGAAATATCAAAGATTTTGACGATGAGAATAACGATGAGTTTGAATTATACGTAGTCTTGCAAGCTGTAATGCAAAAACTACATGCCTTATGCGTCGTAACTTTTGTTGTCAGGTTGTCTTGAAGAGGTATTTATCTAAGTATCCCATAATCTGATTAGAGGGCCCAATTGATTGCAACAACAAATGGACCGTATTAACCATTTAGTGAGAGAAAGATACATAATATGCATTGAACAATTCCATATGGATTGGCATTCTTTTATGACATTGTGCATTATTGTTCATACAATAGGCGGTTTAGGGAATTCAAAACACGTCACTTTAGAAGAGAAAGTGACCTTCTTCCTTTTCATCTTGGCACAACACTTGAAAATACGAAATGTTAAATTCAATTTCTATAAGTTTGGAGAGACTGTTAGTCGATATTTCAATGTCTTGATGGCTGTACTGTGCTTGCAAACCAACTTACTTAATGAATTTTGTAAAAAATTGGTGCCATTACATTACTCTTTTTTTTTTCTTTTTCTTTCTTTCTTTCTTTTATTAATATTTTTTTTTGGAAAAAAAAATCATAACTATTACAATCTCACTCTTTTGTTATTACTAATAATGTGTCTTGGTGTCCTGATATGTACTTTGATAGATTACTTGTTAATGGAGCTTGGCAAAAGCAAACATTCTGAGCAGGAGCAGCGTATGTTGGTGTGGACATTCACAGGCAACAGCTTGTAAAGCGACAGAGCTCTTTTTTTTCTTTTCCTTTTTCTTTTTTGTGAATCCTCAGCAACAGTTGCGGAAGGTCGAGCATGGTTGGAAGCATTAAAATGGTGCTCTCTTAGCAATGTAAAAGTAATCAAGGTGCTAACGGATAGTCAGGAACTCATCAGGCAGCTCAAGGAAGATCATAGTACGGATTGGGAGTTAGAGCATATACTAGCTGATATTAAAATTATGTGAAGTGGTTTTGATTATGTATGTATTGTCAAAGTGCCCAGAAAGGAGGTACATGCTGCTCGCCTTGCTTCTTAAGGAAGCTTCTGTATGTAGAAACTACTTTTGTATAACTTTTATATGCAGGTTGGCCTTAAAATTTATGAAGCCTATGGAGAATTATGAAAATAGAGCCCTCTTATATATATATATATATACATGTATATATATTTTAATAAAAATTTATGTATGAAATGTTAAGTATTAATAAGTTTTTTTTATTTAAGTTTACTTGCACTAATATAATCATTAAAATTTACTTTCATATATTAAAAAAAAGAAGAAATCATTACAAATGTTAAAAAATATTAAAAACTGGGCCAAAACAACACTTGTTTGTATATGTTTTAATTTCAATTGGGCCAAATCACACTTATAAATATTTGGGTTTTTTACTGGTTAGTCCTACATTTTATCTTTATTCCCCTCTTAGTCCTGAGTTTTGCTCTTGTGCACCAACAAGTCCTGAGCCTCTTTTTTTTTTTTTTTTTTGTACTGTTTTACCCCTCCTTTGTTTTGGTGCGTTTCTGTTTGGATTTTCCATCAAAATATTGTGTTGTGAGTATGGGTTTGTGATTTGAATTTCTGTGGAACTTCACGATTTGCTAATCCATTATTGTGGAGCTTTGTGATTTGTCATTTTGCGCTTGGTGTATCTTCGTGATTTGTGATTGCGCGCTTACTGAATCTTCCTATTTTGCGATTTCACGTTTGATGTATAGTTACATTTTCTGATTTGCGATGTTGTGGAGGTAGCTTGACTGGTATGTTTGATTTTGATTTCAATTTCGATGTTTTGGTTTTTTTTAGTTTGAGTTGGTGATTTTGATTTTGTTGTGATATTGTTGTTATTCTATTGTTTCTGCTGCGATTGAATTTGTATTTTGATCATAATATTGAAAGCTTTGAGATATGTATATGTAAAGAATTTTAGAATATTTTTTTTTGGTTACGAAATTGTTTTTATTAAACACAGGTAGGCTGGTTTGTTATTTTATACAGTGATAATTTTATCACTAAGTATTTTGGGGGTGTTGTTGGATTAACTTTTTCAACAGTGATAAATTTATCAGTGAGTATGGGAATAGGAGATGAAAAAGTTGCATAATGTAATGGTAAGATTCAAATTGAGTTACCATGTCTAATAAGTGTAAGCCTTATTCACTGTTCATGCTGTTGGTATTTGGTAGTGTTAACTGTTAAAGTTATCAGTGTTGGTTTTTAGATGTGTTTGAGCTGACTGATAATTTTATCACTGTATTAGATTTTGTTTTAGGGTGTTTGACTTGTTTGCTGAAATATAATTGTTGTTTGTTGTTGGATTTATAGTGATGGAGAATTGTTTGTTTCTTATGTGCAAGTTTAGAGGTGTGACATTGGTTATCAAGTATAATGATGGATTTCATTTCAAGGATTTAGTATATAAATTATGTGCAAAGTGGAGTGAGTTAGTTGGTAGTTCTTTGAATATATCATATTCAATGCCTAGACATTCTTGTTGTGGTCTACAAAGTGAAGAGGATTTGGAGGTTATGGTTGGACTCGTACTTTCTTGTGATATTCATCATATTGATGTTTTTGTTAAGTGTTGTTCTTTGGGTGAAGGTTAAATGATTTTGGTGAAGATGGTAGCTAGTAGTAGTAGTAGTAGTAGTAGTAGTAGTAGTAGTAGTAGTAGTGTTGTTTGTGAAACTGATTTTTTGCCTTCATTTTATTCAAATCAACGGAAACCTTTGCTCTCCGATGGGTGGGTTAATTGTATGAAAGGAGTGGGACAAAGGTTTGCTCAAGGAGTTATTGAATTTTGAGATGCGTTGTCAAAGTATTCTATTCATTCCAATTTTGATTTTGATTTTGTTAAGAATAATAAGGATCGTGTCACTGTTCATTGTAAGAGAAGGGCTGATTTGGGATGTTTATGGAGTGTGCATGCTAGAGTGAAAAATTACAGCAAAGTTTTTGTTATTAAACAATTTGATGATATTCATACTTGTGGATCTTCTTTTCATACAATTAAACATGCTAGGATGACTTCGAGTATGATTGGTAGGCTAATTTCAAGTGATATTCATAATAAGGCTTTGACAACGGTTAGTGAGGTGGTTTGTGATTTCAAGGACTATTATGGAATAGAAGTTTCTTATCGGCATGCTTGGATGGGTGTTGAAAAAGCAAAAGGTATTGTTTTTGGTAACTATTCATCATCATTTGATGATCTTCGTTGGTATGTTGATGCTGCTAATGATTGTAATCCGGGGAGTGTTTTTGATATGGAATTTGATGTTGATAGTAAAGGAAGACATTTCAAATGCTTGTTTTTCGCTTTTGAGGTATGTATTCATGGTTTCAAGTATTATCGACCTGTGTTGATGCTTGGTGGAACTTTCTTGAAAGGAAGACACAAAGGTTGTTTATTGGCTGCTACGGCAAAAGACGGTAACCAAGGTGTATTCTGTGTCTATTTGTTATTATTATTAAAACAGTGATAATTTTATCATTTTTGTTACTGGAGAGGGTTAATTATTGAGTATGGTCAATCTATTAGTGATAAATTTATGCTGTATACTTTCGTATGCTGTATACTCTTGTTAAATTTTTATATTTATATAGTGATAAATTTATTATTCATTGATTCTATATGTTGTATGCTGCTATTGAATTTTTGTAGTTATACAGTGATAAATTTATCTATGGCTGCTGTTATATGTCATATACTTTGCGTTTTGATTTTCTTTTTGTAATTTTTTTTATTTGTTATTGATAACGTGTATATATTTTGTTTGTAGGTTTATATCCGTTGTGTTTTTTCATCGTTCATAGTGAAAGTTATGACAGTTGGCATTTGTTCTTGTCAAAGTTATTTGTTATTTTGACTCCAGGGAGGGATATTGCATTTGTTACCGATCGACATGGAGGTTTGCTAAAAGCTTTAGCTAAGATCTTTCCATTTTCTTCTTATTCTTTTTGTCTAATGCATTCGAAGACGAACTTGAAGACTTATTTGTCAGTGAAGAGTCATGAATCTAAAGAGTATTTGCTTACTCTTTTTAGTAGATGTGCATATGCTTCTACTATTGAGTTGTTTAATGAGCTATTTGAAGAATTTAAGGGTCGTTGTGGTCGTAGTGTTGAGAAGTTTCTTGAGAATTTGCCTAATGAGTGTTGGTGTAACGTTTATTTTCAAGGCAAGAGGTATGGTGAAATGTACACAAATGCTACGAAATCTTTTAATTCATGGATTAGGGATGAACGCCATTTGTTTTCAACTAATCTTGTTGATGCTATATGGGTGAAACTAATGGAGCAATTTTCAAAAAGGAGAGAAGTTGGGAATAAGTGGAATCGTATTGTTTGTCCTTTTGTAGAGAAAAATTTGGAAGAAGCTTTTAATGATACAAAAGTATGGATAGATAAGAAATGTAGTGATAACATTTATAAAATCCAATTGGATCATTTAGTTATTGTTGATATTGGGAAACATTCTTGTTTTGTCGACTATGGGAAATTGATTCTTTTCCTTGCAAGCATGGTTTTTGTGCTATAAAGAGGAGTGGGAATGATTTGAATTGTTTTCTTGATGATTACTACCATGTTAGTAGTTATTGTAATTCTTATTCACATTCTATCTATCCAATTCCTAGTATGTGGAAGCCAAATGTAGTTGTTGATGATGACGTTGTTTTACCTCCTCTTTGTAAGAGACTAACTGGACGTCCAAGAACATAGAGAATACCTTCTAAGGGCGAAATCAAGAGAATTAGGTGCAGTAGGTGTGGAAAGATGGGAACTCATAATCGAAAGACATGTAAAGAAGCTTTGCTTTAGTTGTATTGATTTTAATTAAATTACTTTGTTGAGAGTTGAGAGGTGTTAACTGCTTTACAAAGAAAAAAAAATTTAGATCAACTACCATGTTTATCTAGTTTAGCAACAAGTTCTCAGTCCGCATACTGTTTTGTGGTCACTTAGAAGCAACCTTTGGATGTTTGAGTTGTTTAACTAAAATATCAAATGGTTTTGATTATTCAGAAATCACCAAGGATGGCATGTTCTTATATTCATTCTCAAACTTGGGAATATCTACAAATTGTAACAGTATTTTAATTTCCAATTTGGACAATGTAATAGTGTTTGTGTTTTGATTTTCAATTAAATAAATAAATTTTTATTTTTTATAGTGTTTTGTTTACTTAAATTGGGAAAAAAGAATGTGTGTGTGTGTGTGTGTGTGTGTGTGTGTGTGAGAGAGAGGAGAGAGAGAGAGAGAGTCACTGGTTTTTTTGTTTGAACAATGGTAAATTTATCAATGTTCATAGTGATAAATTTGTTGAAACAGTGATAAATTTATCAGTGTAAACAAAACACTATAAAAAATAAATTTATCAAATAATCAGATTAGAATCAATATTTTGAATGAAATTTGCATAACAAGACTGATATCGAAAGATCTGGCAACAATATGGCTAAAAAAGACTGAATGTTTCATTGAATCAAATTTGACATTGTAACAACCAAGCATTGTCCATAACTTTGACATTGTAACAACCAAGCATTGTAATATTCATTGAAGCAAAGTAAGAACCAAAATCATCAAAATACAGGTAACCCTGTAACAACCAAACAAGCAAAATGTATGAAGTATTGACATTCTAACAACCAAATGAATCAATGTTTCCTTTTGTTTTCTTCTCTTCTAGATCTGTTGATTATTGCGGAGGCAAGTCATCAATGTTTTCATCAATTATTTGTTCTTGAGCAGCTTGTTGGTTAGTCAAGAAGAAAGTTAACATATCAGCTCTCAATTAATTTCATTCTTCCTTGGAAAAAGTAGGCATTATGTTGTTTTTGGAAACATATTGCCTCATGATATAGCAAACAATGATTCTACAATCAAGCCTGCAAAAACATTTTGAAAACAAAATATTATAATTTGGTTTCGTTGCTTCTGTTTTTTTATTTTTTTTATTTTTTTTATAACAATGTTTTGTTATTGATAAACTTACGACGTGTCTTCTTGTTGTGGGCTGTTGATGACGCTTTCTGTCTTTTGTTGAAATTTATCAGTGTCGATGAGAGTTGGCTTTTCATCCTTTATGTACTTGTCAATAATCTTTCTCTACAGCATATACATTTGTATAATTGTTCTATTAGAAAGTCAGTTGAAATAATTAATGAGAAACCATGGATTTAAAGAATGATAAATATATTACTGTATAAATTTTTGATGTATAATTGAGCATGGATCAGGATTGATGTATTGGATTAATGGTAAGTTTGATAGTGAAAACAATTTTACCACTTCATTTGCGGCATTGAAGTGTGGATCTTTAGGCATTGCTCCTCTTGGTCTCATGGAATTGTAGAATTTCCATGAACCTTCTTCAATGTCAAGGACAAGTATTATCTAATGAAAATTTTGGTGGATTGGGAAGAGAATGTATCTTGCTTTCTTGGCTTCAGGCATCAATTTGTTCAGCATTCTCTTTCTTACTTCCTCATCTTTTGTTGTCAACGAGTGCTAACAAATATAAATAAAAAAATAATGTTAATTTAACTTTAAACATTTTCAAATTAAATAGGTGGAGAGTATGAAACTTTTTGTTATTGTGATCAAAATTTTATCAATCCATATCAAAATTTATCACTGCATTGCAAAATTCATCCATACTACATATAAAGGGAACACATCTATTGGTGTCTTGAGGCCTTTTTTTCTCCTCCATGCCTAATAGATCTTTATATCCCCTAATATATCTATACTATTCTTCTCTTTCATTCTGTAAATATTCATAGATGATCTGTAATAGGCTATATATCCATACTGCTTATTTCAAGTACACTCATGTAAGTGTGCACATCTACTAATATATATATATATATCATGATTCTCTCCATTCCATAGTTGTAATGAAAGATGTCCATTACTTAATAAATTACATCAAACAAGAGCTCTATGAGGCTTCACCACTAACAAAATGAAAGTGAACTATGTCCTGCAACATCATAGCATATAATCCAGCTACACATCTCAATATTCTCAAAATAAAGAATATTTCAACACGTCTCAATATTTGTTAAAGTTCCCAATATCATATGCAGTAATTTCGAAAATCCAAAAAAGTGCCCAGAATTTGTAATCAAAGACTGGGATTTACTTATACTGTGGCGCCACAATGACAAGGTCAAAATATACACCACAGATTACAAAATCTAAGTCAGAAATTCTGGTTTAGTTTGCTTGACTTTTTGTTTCACATGTCAAGATTTGAATTAGGAAACAGGGCCAATTGAAGAGGGAAGGTAGTGTCATATGTTTGAATCTAGTTACTCAGTTAAGCAAACAGAGGTTATACACTAATAAAAAACAAAACAAGTGTTGTTCCTCAGTTAAGCTAACTAGTTACTTACATGGCAACTTGAAATGAATATGAATGATGTTGTTTCTTGTTTTTGTGCAAGCAAGTGTTCTGCATATGCGTTTATTACTTGTGTTGAAAACAAAAAACAAAACAAGGAATTAATATAAATGAAACACTAAAATGTTATTAAAGTTACAAATTCAACTTACAATGCCTGCCAAATCTTCACCCTTCAATATTTTGTTAATGTCATTTAAGTAGACATAGGTTGTGTGGGGGCCGAATATTGGAAAAAATTAGAGGGTGCGTACTATTTGAAGACTGATATTAATCAGCTGTATCCTACGAGAGTGGGGAGCCGAATATAATATATGTGCCGAATAGGTGTAAGTCCTTAGGGCCGAATAAAAGAAAGGACAATGATTAAAAAGTAGGCCCGGCCCCGAGGATTGATTGAACATGTATAAATACAGGAACAACGGTTATAGAAAGGTATGTAAGAATCACTTGATTGAACTTAGTAAACAAGCTATCTTGAGTGTCTGAACTAACTTGTCCGTCGAAGTGCTAATTCCGGCACCCCGACCGGAGTGTTTATATCTTTTCAGGTGACTAGCTGAGGATCACTAGCGTCTCCCAGGATTCGAAGAGTATTTCCAAACCACTTTCCCACAATTGGCGCCGTCTGTGGGAATACTCAAATACATCCATGGCAGGCGTGACTGAAGATCCTCCGGTAGCCATTGACGAGACCGCACAGGGAGATGACCTCACTCCAGCAAATATGCTCGGAAAAGAAACCATCGCTGCAAGACGCGCCTTGAACTTCGACTCACCAACGACCTCAACGCAAGAGACAATGCAGGTGATCATGGAGCAAGCAAAGTAGAATGAACAAAGGCTGGAGAACATGATCGCTGAAAATGAACGTCTCTGTCAAGATTTGGCCCTCGAAGTCTCAAAATCGAGAGAAGCCATGCGTCAAGATCCCGAACGACCTCCGAGGGCCGGTAGACAACGACCTCAAGCCCGACCAAAGGATACCGATAGCGACTCCAACTCATCGCCCACGGAGCTCAACAAGAAGGGACGATCCGAAACTTCCAGCTCCTCCGAAAAGAGTCTACATACAAGGAACAAGCGCAGGAGGAGCAGTTCAGACGAAGAGGACCAGCATGATCCTTTTGTCCGATAGATTGCAAGGGCGGCCCTGCCCAAGAAGTTCAAAGCTCCGTCATTCACTCTTTATGATGGAAAATTAGACCCCACTGATCATATCCGTCACTACAAGCAGGCCATGACATTGCATGCAGACAACGAAGCCCTCATGTGCCGCATATTCCCCAACAGCCTGGGGCCATTAGCTGTCCGGTGGTATTACAAGCTGGAGCCGGCCTCCATTAAAAGCTTCCATCAATTACAGAAATCCTTCAGGGCCAGGTTCATCACCAACGAGGTACAACCGAAACAGGCCGACTCTCTCTGGGCTATGCAGATTCAGTCAGGAGAAACGCTTAGAGCGTATTCGGCGCGCTATTGGGAATGTTTCAACCTCGTCGACGACGCTTGTAACGACTCCATGGCCATCACCGCCTTCAAAATGGGACTACATCCTGACAGTCCTCTTCGCAGCTCCCTGACCAGAAGACCCCCCAAAACAGTCTGGGCGTTGATGAAGAAAGTTGAAGAATACTGCAAAGTGGAAGATGATGCTTTGAGAATAAAAGCCGGCCAAATGTCCAACAAAACGGCCCCCCCTGAAATTGCTCAACCAATAAGTTCCGTGCCACCTCCTAGCCCAGAGCCTCGGTAACGCGCTAAACGAGACAAAAGGCGGGATACTCGCCGATTAAGCGATCAATGCTCCCACTGGGCGAATGAACAACTGCAAGTCGACAGCAGGCGTTCGAGGCGTGCCGACAAGAAGTACACAGAGTTGTCAACCAATCGCTGCAATAATGACCAAAGTCCAACACCTTCCATTCTTCAAATGGCCGTCAAAGATGGTGGGGCCGCCCGACACGCGAAGAAGGGATAGGAGGTGCGAATATCACAAAGATCACGGCCACGAAACGGAGAGTTGTTACGCATTAAAAGATCACCTGGAAGAACTGGTGCAAGACGGCCGACTGCAACAGTATGTGAGGAAGGAAAAGCCAACCAAGGCACTAGCCCTGAGGCAGGACTCACCTCCACTTGGCGTGATCCATGTGATCTATAGCCTGCCTGCACCCCCAACCGTGCACACCATTCAATCGCATCCAATCCCCCAAAAGCAACGTATTCTGACTGAATGGCCCAAAGAAGCTCCGCCAATCACCTTCAACGACTCCGATCTTAGCGGCGCAACAGCTTTCCACATCGATCCGTTGGTCATTAAATTACGCATAAATCGGTTCACCATTGAACGCATTCTCATAGACCCGGGGAGTACTTCAGAGGTTATGTATTACCAAACTTTCATCAAACTCGGCCTCAACGAGTCAGCTCTGTCTCCGGCGCCTCACCCACTGTTCGGCTTTAATATGAATCCTGAATACCCGTTAGGGAAGATCATACTACCTGTTCGAGCGGGCTCCAGAACGGTCGAAGTAGAATTCCTGGTCGTAAGCTCCCTTCGCCGTATAATGTCATCATGGGGCGAACCTGGATACATCTTATAAAGGCCGTTCCAAGCACTTATCATCAGCTTGTGTGCTTCCCGACAGCCCACGGCATTGAAGAGATCCGTGGCTCCCCTCAATCGGCACAAGCAGAGATTTTATGAAAACCCTATCACTGACCCAACCTGTGGGCTTTGATACTTGTATATATATCGCTTCTACAATGCAAACCATTTTTCTTCGTCGCTCAATTCATTTCACAACCCCATTGTAATGCCCGTCATGACGACGACTCGGAGCCCCTTCGTGCATGACACCTTAGGGCCGATTAAGTCTCCGGATTCGGAGCGCCCTTCGTGGATATCACGATTGGCCACATTAAGTCTCCGGATCGGAGCCCCCTTCAGTACATGACACCTTAGGGTCGATTAAGTTTCCGGATTCGGAGCGCCCTTCGTGGATATCACGATTGGCACATTAAGTCTCCAGATTCGGAGTCCCCTTCGGTGCATAACACCTTAGGGCCGATTAAGTCTCTGGACTCGGAGCCCCCTTCGGTGCATGACACCTTAGGACCGATTAAGTCTTTGGATTCGGAGCGCCCTTCGTGGATATCACGATTGGCCACATTAAGTCCAGATTCGGAGCCCCCTTCGGTGTATGCCACCTTAGGCCGATTAAGTCTCCGGACTCGGAGCCCCCTTCGGTGCATGACACCTTAGGGCCGATTAAATCTCCGGATTCGGAGCGCCCTTCGTGGATATCACGATTGGCCACATTAAGTCTTCGGATTCAGAGCCCCCTTCGGTGCATGACACTTAGGGCCGATTAAGTCTCCGGATTGGAGCGCCCTTCGTGGATATCACGATTGGCCACATTAAGTCTCCGGATTTAGAGCCCCCTTCGGTGCATGACACCTTAGGGCCGATTAAGTCTCGGATTCGGAGCGCCTTCGTGGATATCACGATTGGCCATATTAAGTCTCCGGATTCGGAGCCCCCTTCGGTGCATGCCACCTTAGGGCCGATTAAGTCTCTGGATTCGGAGCGCCCTTCGTGGATATCACGATTGGCCACATTAAGCCTCCGGATTCGGAGCCCCCTTCGGTGCATGACACCTTAGGGCCGATTAAGTCTCCGAATTCGGAGCGCCCTTCGTGGATATCACGATTGGCCACATTTAAACCTCCGGATTCGGAGCCCCCTTTGGTGTATGACACCTTAGGGCCGATTAAGTCTCCGGATTCGGAGCGCCCTTCGTGGATATCACGATTGGCCACATTAAGCCTCCGGATTCGGAGCCCCCTTCGGTGCATGACACATTAGAGCCGATTTAGCCTCCGGATTTGGAGTACCCTTTGGCACGAACAAAATAAAACTCGCCAACACCAGAAACAAGGTGCTTAACTGAGCATATAAAACATTCAGAGCAAGACGCAAATAAGGTGCTTAACTAAGCATATAAAAAATTCAGAATAAGACGCAAATGTTTGAAATAAAGCTTTTTATTCGATCAAACAGTTATTACATAAACACAACTTGCATTTGAGCATTACAATTTTTATTTAATCAGACAGTTGTTACATAAACACAACTTGCATTTGTGCATTACAATACCCATTTCCAATCTCAAAAGCTAAAAAGGAGAGAAGACGCATTGGTAAAGGGAAGCACCGAATCAACTCCCGTCACCCGGAAGTCCTCCGTGGTTTGCAATGCCTTGAGCCAACTGTGCCCAAGTCCTCTCCTGATACCATTGACAATGTCAAGGCAAAGATCCAGGACAAGGAAGGATAAACCCAACGGTCGTTGCCTTTCCTTTCGGGGTGATCTGCTTCGACGACTTGAAGATTCATGCCAACTTTTCTACGCCCTACTTCCCATATGGATGGGTCCTCTGCCGCGCTCCATGGCAACACCAAGTTCGGCTGAACTCCAGTCTCTAACTAACATCCCCACTTCTCCCACCTCACATAAGTGATTGTCTATCTGCGCGAAGCGCCCATTCCTTTTATTTTCAATACTGGCAACGATCTCGAGGCCCCAATCCCGAGGCGATTTCACTAACACTACACTCCATGAGAAAAACGTCGGTTGACATTCGCCACGGCGTAGTTATCCAAACGACTTTTTTGAAGCACGTGCACTGGCCAAAAATCTAGGCCCCGAGCCGAGTTGAATTTGCCGCAGCCACTCTACCCACTGGCTTTCGGCTTCCTCAGGTTACAATAGCCTCATTCAGGAATAAACGGCTACCACGTATGGTTCGACCCTGCCGATCAACATTTATACATTCATTCAAACATATACAATGAAACGAAACGCATACATACCAAATACGAACTGTAACAAAATATTTATCATAGAACGTTTTTTATTCAAATAAAGCAAGCAATATATTACATAGTTTTGAACGCGATCTGCGTTTCAACCTTACAACAAGTATACTTATACGGCGTCACCCTCATCCTCACTCTTCTCGACTTCAAAAGTAGAAAACGGAAAATGTTTACTGTGGTAGAGTGGCGATGCCGAATCAATCCCCGACGCTCGAAGAGCTTCTGCGGCTTGAGATGCCTTGATCCAACCGTGCCTAAATCCACGATTTTCACATCGACAAACTTCTTCGGCAAGTTTTTCCTTGGTCTTTTCGATTCCAACTTTTCGGCCTTCGTGGAAGCCTTTTTCATAGGCCCTCCCCTTCGCGTTCTCCATTGCGAACATACTCGCCGTCTCTCGATCTACAAGCGCGGAACTGATGAGCCGACTGGTAACCCTTTCTTCCACGATTGGGTTTCTGTGCCCGGCGGGTTGTGCCTAGGCCGCCTTGGTCTGCCTTAACTCGCGTTCATCCATCTCCGCACGAGCCTCCAAACTTCGAATACGTTCCTCTTTCTTCTCCATTTCTCGGCGGGTAGCACGCAACTGCATGCCGATTTCATAGGCAGTGTACAGCCCCTTCACCGCCTCGTGAATGCCTTCGCGAAATACTTCGTAGTCCTGACGACCTACCATCGATTGCTGAACCTTAGGAGGAAAAATTTGTCGAGCAAACTCGACCGCTACATTTGGGTCTCAAACGATCGAGTCCGCCTCTGTCATGGGTCTATTCCCCACAAACACCGCAAAGCTTAATGGGCACGGATTTGAGTCAGATCCCCTCTCGACTCGCGGTTGAGAAGATCTGCCCTGCGACTGCTTCGACGTCGAGGAGACTGACGCCTCTCTCGATCCCTGGAACTCCTACCCCTTGTACGCGAAGGGTCACCACCTCGATGCATGTCTCCACCAAGCTCAGCTAGCGTCCTTGCTTCCCCTCTGCTGTTAAAGAAGAGTCTGTTCGACATTCACACGATACCTTCAAAAGCTGGAGTCAGTTGTTTACTGTACTCATAAAAGTTGTACTCTTAATCATTTATCCTTTACAGAGGCAGCACCCTCGAGGCAATTTCATTAATTGTGAAAACCTCAATCGCCTGGCGCCGACTGAATAGACCCGCCGTCGGCCGAATAATCATGCACCCCTTGGGGCAAGGGCGTGATAGATTTATCAATCTATTCGGCCACAAGTGCCCCAGCCGGCTCATGAACTGGTGCCCGAATGATCATGCACCCCCTGGGGCAAGGGCGTGATAGATTTATCAATCTATTCAGCTTTAGTGTCCCAGCCGGCTCATGAATCGATTTCAGAATGATCATCCACCGCTTGGGGCAAGGGCAGATTAATCAATCTATTCGGATTAAGTTCCCCAGCCGGCCCATGAATATATTCGGCTTAAGTGCCCCAGCCGGCTCATGAATCGATTTCAGAATGATCGTCCACTACCTGGGACAAGGGCAGATTAATCTATATATTCGGCTTACGTGCCCCAGCCGGCTCGTGAATCGATCTCAGAATGATCATGCACCCCTTGGGGTAAGGGCGTGATAGATTTATCAATCTATTCGGCCATAAGTGCCCCAGCCGACTCATGAACCGGCGCCCGAATAATCATCCACCGCCTGGGGCAAGGGCAGATTAATCAATCTATTCGGATTAAGTTCCCCAGCCGGCCCATGAATATATTCGGCTTAAGTGCCCTAGCCAGCTCATGAATCGATTTCAGAATGATCATCCACCGCCTAGGGCAAGGGCAGATTAATCTATACATTCGGCTTAAGTGCCCAGCCGGCTCATGAATCGATTTCAGAATGATCATCCACCGCCTGGGGCAAGGGCAGATTAATCTATATATTCGGCTTAAGTGCCCCAGCCGGCTCGTGAATCGATCTCAGAATGATCATGCATCCCCTGGGGCAAGGGCGTGATAAATTTATCAACCGATTCGGCCATAAGTGCCCCAGTCGGCTCATGAATCGATTTCAGAATGATCATCCACCGCCTGGGGCAAGGGCAGATTAATCTATATATTCGGCTTAAGTGCCCCAGCCGGCTCATGAGTCAATTTCAGAATGATCATCCACCGCCTGGGGCAAGGGCAGATTAATCTATATATTCGGCTTAAGTGTCCCAGTCGGCTCATGAATCGATTTCAGAATGATCATCCACCACCTAGGGCAATGGCAGATTAATCTATATATTCGGGTTAAGTGCCCTAGCCGGCTCATGAATCGATTTTAGAATGATCATCCACCGCCTGGGGCAAGGGCAGATTAATCTATATATTCGGCTTAAGTGCCCAGCCGGCTCGTGAATCGATCTCAGAATGATCATGCACCCTCTGGGGCAAGGGCGTGATAGATTTATCAATCTATTCGGCCATAAGTGCCCCAGCCGGCTCTTGAACCGGCGCCCGAATAATCATGCACCGCCTGGGGCAAGGGCATGATAGATTTATCAATCTATCGGCTTAAGTGCCCCAGCCGGCTCATGAATCGACTTCAGAATGATCATACACCCCTAGGGCAAGGGCGTGATAGATTTATCAATCTATTCGGCTTTAGTGCCCCAGCCAGCTCATGAATCGACTTCAGAATGATCATGCATCGCTTGGGGCAAGGGAATATTAATCAATCTATTCGAATGAAGTTCCCCAGCCGAATATATACCAACGAACTTTGGGACTTCGGCCCATGAATCGTTGGTATATGTTCGGCTCATGAACTTTGGTATTATGCACGGCTCATGAATCGTTTCAGCATAATACCAACGAATTATTCGGCATACGAATGATAGACTGCCATGATATTCAATCATAGAAAGGTCAACAGAGTAATCATTCTATCTAAAGTAGTGAAAGGGAAAAATTCTACACCAACATAACATCACAAACTGCGCATTAGTAGTGAAACAAGAAGATAATTTTTATTAATAAATTGAGCGCAGACAATAGCTAATTTATACATGAAAACTACTCGGAACCAACAAAAGTCCTAAAAACAAAACAATACATTAAAAGGGAAAGCATTTCAAAAAATTCGAATGACTCGTAGATCAATCCTCGGGGTCAGACTCAAGTGGCTCAACGTCCATCTGCTCATAAGGAATTGGCAAGCCTAATGCAACCCCAGCGGCATCAGGGCCCTGAGCCACCCGTGTTTGAACCCCCGATTCTCAAACTTTGGGATTTCATCCACGTATTCTGCCTTTTCCTTGGCCGCCTTTTCAAGGCGCCGCCTTTTCCTGCTTCGAATGCGACAGAAGCCTCAGATTCTGCCTTTTCCTTGGCCGCCTTCAACTCTGCTAACTCAGTCTCCATCTTGTTAAGCGCCTCCTCGGCTAGCCTAAGCGATTTTTTGCTCGCGTTCGCCCTATCTTCGGCATCAGAATGGAGCTAATCGGCAGCCCGAGCCCTTTCCAATTCGGCTTCGGCTCGCGCAGTCTCCATAGCGGCTCTCATCATCTCAAACTCGGCCCTGCTCTTTTGATCGACCACCTCTGACTGCAAACAGTCAATCCTCTCAAGGGCATCGTGTAGGCGGCGATCTGCCGATTGTCTGCAAAACGAGTTGGGATCGTTAGATGCCATAGGCAACCAAAATCAAAACAAGTCAAAGTTCACCTACCAGAAGGGCCGACTGCGCAGATAGGGCTATGGCCACCAAATCCGGCACGGCATGAAAGGACGCCTTATCAGCTGGTAGGGAGACTAACGCCGCCAAGCTCAAGGCTATCGCCGGGTCGGTAATGATGGATGCGTCGGAGGCAATCGGCGTGTCTCTGATCTTTGGCTGAACAATAAAAGGAACAACCATGTCTGATTCCTCTAAGCGAGGCCTTTTGTCAGCAAGACTATCTTCTAAACTGGCCTCTCTTTCGGCGCTATGCTTCTTGCCCCGCTCTTCCGGAATCAACCGTTCATCAATGACCAGTTGTTCAACCTCTTTCGCCATTTCGGCCGCAACAATCTTAGCCGGCTCTTCGATAACGGGTTCGAAAGATTCAACCGAGGCAGGTCCAGAGCGGGCGGCCTCGGCCTTTTTCCGGGCGGCCATACGCTCGGCATTTTTCTTTCAAGCCATCTGCGTGAGGCTTTCCCCAGCTATACCTTCAAAAAAATCGCCGGGTAGGTCTCCCAAACCTTCAAAAATATCCCCGGAAGAAAACTCCGCCTGACCCGAAGTGGACAGCGAGGTAGGCTGACTACGTCTGGCTGCCTCAAACGCCGAGTTTAGGGCCTCGTCAACCTCTTCGGCCTCCTTAGCGAACTCTCTGTCTGGTTCGACGACTACCTCTACCATTGGCTCTGTAACGCCCTGACTTCTGGGTCGTTAATAAATCAAATCAACCTCAAATCAACCTTTAGATGCTTCAACTCCAATCGCCACTAAATTTTCTCCATGCCTGAAAAATAAATTAACTCGGGAAGTATACAATACAACAAGAATAGCAAGGTTCAGACAGAAAATAAATTAACAAAGATCCAGCAATTACACAACCGATTAGATTCGATAAACAAGCAATTTACCAAATTGCACAAACAAGTCAACTCGACATATGACAATTTATCCAGAACCAAATACCCGGTCCAACTCGGTACATGACCAATGAACGGCCTCACCCCCCTCACTCAAGCACAACCGCTTATCCGGGGTATTGGTACAGAGTATATTGGCAAAGTCCACTCGATCCATGTATGGAGCATTTCCACGTCATTTAGTCAGACAAATCAACATTTCCAACATTGATTAACTACACAGAGTTCATCAAATGACTAGAGTAATCAAATGAATCAACAACGAATAATTCCATAGAATTTATCAAACGATCAGAATAATCAAGAGTTTATGGGAATTAAAAATAAACTCTTGCAAAGAGAATTTAGGAAGCATATTGTATACCACCGAATTACCTCAAATCAATCTCCTCCTTCTCCAACACTTGAATCTCGAACTTTCTCCATAAATCTCCAAATTCTAAGCCATAAGGTATGTAAGGTTTCACAAAATCTACAACTCTCCTCCTTTATGAAAATGCTTACTCTCACTCTAACCACTCTTAATCTAAACTCAAAATCTGTATAACAAATGGAGAGAGATATGGGAAAAACCATAGAAAGAAGTTGAGAGGTGGTTCAATTTATAGGCAACTTGGTGTAACATACTAGTTGGAATTTGAAAGGACAAGTTTGAATATGAATGGACCACTAATAAGGATAGTAAATGAACTACTAGTAAATGAACCACTAATAAGGATATTAAATGAACCACTAATAAGGATATTAAATGAACACTAAACACTAATTGATATTAAATGAACACTAACTAGAATTAATGAACACTAACTAGAATTAAACGAACACTAGTTAGACTATGAATGGACACTAGTTGGAATATGAAAAGACACTAAAAATACGGGGTGTCACAGGCTCGACGTCTTGCCCCGAGTTGAAAGCTTCGAGACCAACTTGTCTCAGACTCTCGAAGCTAGGGAAGATAAGAGCCGCAAGTTGTTGATCGCCGGATGGAATTGGAATATTGTCAGCGGCCGAAAAAGTAGTGTAAGTAGGCTCGTATCGAAGAAGTATGTGGGCCGCTCTCCCTTGCTTCTGCATGTTTGGACGGCCGAAGTATCTGAGTGCAGTCGCAACCTGCGCAAGGACCGCGTCGTCGGTAGAAACCAGAATCCTCTTCAATTACTACCTGCAAAGACAAAGGGTTAGACACAGAGGGAAGGCCGAGTAAAAGAAAAGTTCAGTAAACACAAAGAGACACACGGCAACCTGGTTCACCCTCTCTGGGAATAGGGTCTAGGCGACCCTCGCCTTCGCCAAATTCCCAATTCCCGGATATTGACCATTACGTCATCCACACGCTTGCCAGAACTGGCAAGCATGGTTACCAAATGATGGTCAGTATCCTTGGCCCTAAGAAGTACCGCCCAAGCCGACCGGAAGATTTGGCTAAGGCATAGTAGTGCCGAATGGCCGGAATCCAAATCGATCCGAGGTGCCGGTTCAACTCTACGATCCCCATTACGATTCGAAAAAAAGTTCACGTTGGGCTGAGAAGGAATCAAACCCAATAGCGGAGGACGGCCCTAAGGAATGGATGTAGGGGAAAACGGACCCCGCCCTCTGTAATGGATAGGAGAGGAAAAACGATTGAATTTTGATCCTCTCTCTCCATATCCAGAGTGTTGTCCGTCACTAGAGATAGATGAACATCGTCGGGGATGGAAAAGTGTCACCGGAATCCAGAGACACGACCCTCAGAAAGGAGGTCTTTCAAGTGTTTGGCCATTTTCACGAGGAATAAAGGGGTTCACCAAAATGAAAATAATAAATAGAAAGTAGGATTGCAAAGAAATGAGAAGAAGACTTACGAGGAGCAAGGGAGACGAGGGTAGACAGAGAAGAGTTGCAGAAAATGCGAGTCAGAGAAGGGATATCCGCTGGAGGTCCAAGAGTCTAGAATACTCGACGAACTGTGCATTCGAAAGGACTGAAATTTCAAATCACAATACATGCGAGACGCACGATTGAGGCGGGAAAACGTAATGATGAACGAAAAGGTGTGCGCATCCTGACATCTATATTGGGGTACGCGAAGCTGCCTGACCTATTTTAACTTTTCCAATTCAAGACCAAACACGCCGATTAACTTCCGTCAATGGGGAGTTCGGGGGGCAATTGTGGGGGCCGAATATTGGAAAAAATCAGAGGGTGCGTACTATTTGAAGACTGATATTAATCAGCTGTATCCTACGAGAGTGGGGAGCCGAATATAATATATGTGTTGAATAGGTGTAAGTCCTTAGGACCGAATAAAAGAAAGGACAATGATTAAAAGTAGGCATTGGCCCCGAGGATTGATCTGAACATGTATAAATACAGGAACAACGGTTATAGAAAGGTATGTAAGAATCACTTGACTGAACTTAGTAAACAAGCTATCTTGAGTGTCTGAACTAACTTGTCCGTCGGAGTGCTAATCCGGCACCCCCGACCGGAGTGTTTGTATCTTTTCAGGTGACTAGCTGAGGATCACTAGCGTCTCCCAGGATTCGAAGAGTATTTCCAAACCACTTTCCCACAGGTTGCATGGTTAGCTCCTTGCCACACTGGCTCATCCCTGAAGAAAGGGTTATTAGTGTTGGAATAATAAATTTATTAATATTTTTGGAATATTTGATACTTATAAATTCAATATGAGTTAATGATAAACAGTTGGCAAAAGTGAAATACAAGAGTCAAGAGAGAAGATTGTTACTTTTTCTTTGTATTTGCCCAATGTGCAATGAGATTTTGCCTTGATTTTTTTGGTAGGATGTTGAAAATTTCATTTGAAGTTTTAATTTCTTCATTGTAGGTTGCTCTTGTGTGTGTTGTTCTTCTGAGTACTTTTTGCCTCAGCCAAGGTTGCAATTCTCTTATGGAGTATCTTCATTTCTTCATCTTTCCTTTGCATTTGATTTTTTGTAGTTTTATGCTGATCTTGCATTTCTTTGTTCAGCTTCTTGAGTTGCTACTGCAGGTTATCATTTGTAGTTTGAAGAATGTCCCTTTTCGTTTGTAACCTTTTCATTTGAGCATATCGTCTTCTATCTTCTCAAAAATAATACTGTGTTTTGCAAATATATTAGTTTTGATTATAATGTAATTCATTAATGGTAATTTTATCACTATAACACTGGATGAATGAGAACTTATGCACTTGATATAGACAAGGGGAATGGATGATATCGTAATGATATATATATATTACTTGCATGGCATGATGTAGTAAATATATATGTTGTTCCTGCTTGCGAGCTCAGGCTGAACTTTGGTTTCGGTTGCTTTTCTGTCATTAAGATTTCCTTGTAGGCATTTATTGCCTGTTTTAAAAACAAAAGCAAAGAAGGATAATGAGAGAATTATTATTTGGTATTACAATTAATATATGCACAAATAGGGATTTGATTTTACATTTCCAGAAAGTTCTTCACATTTGACTATTTTGTCAATATCATCCAAGTACAAATAGCTACCTACTTCCTTTACTTGTAAGATTGGATAACTACAAATGTGAAAACAAAATTTATCACTGTATACCAAAATTTATCGCTCAATTAATGAAAGAAAGGTTAGGGGGACAAATTGAGCATCAAATTTTACTTGATGTATCAAATCCAACAATGAAATAAAGTACGCAACATAAACACAAAAGCCTAAATAATTTCATACCATAGATAAGACACCATGAAGATTAGCAAAATATATCACTCAACCAAACAAATTAAGTAAAATTTATCACTATGTAGCAAATTTTATCACTGTATATCAAAATTTATCAATGAATGAAGTAAACAAAGGTTATACATTGATAAATACATGACTATATACTAAAATTTAGATTCCAAATTTGGAAATTTTAGGACCGAATCATGTTCTTACCTGTTGGTTTTTGTTGCCCAAAGACTAGTGAGTTTCATCCTTGATTTCTTTGGCAATTTGTGAAACACTGGATAGGAAGTGTCAATTTCTTTTGTTGGATGTTGATGTTGTGTCTCCTCTTCTTTTTTGGTCTTTGCACTTTCTTCAACCATTGATTCTACTTCATCAACTATCTTGTTCTGCTTTGGTTGTTTTTTCGTTATGTACCAAAAATCTGGATCTTTGTGCTCTTTTCTTGTTTCTTTATTTTTCACCCTTTTTATCATTGAGATCACAAGACGCGATTTTTTAGGAGTAGTGGCTTCAACTTCAACTGCGATTTGTTCTTCTTGACTGTCAAGGTAGACATTTGATTCAATCGACATTGCAATTCTCTCATTAAGTAGCGCTATTTCCACATCTTTCACTTCCATTTGTGTCTTTGCTTTCTTGCTCTGTTCTTCTATTTTTTTATTGAGCTTCATGAGTTGGTCCTTAAGGTCATCATTTTTTGCTTGGATTCTTGCCTTCTCCATTTCTAGCCTTTAGATTCTCAACACATTTTCTTCTAGTTTCTCAAAGGTATGTTCATTAATTTTGACATGGTAGAGATTTGTTTTATAGTTAAGTTTCCTTTTTGCTTTCCTCTTTTCAGCCGGTGTTTGATGCTTGAATCCCGGTGAAGTTGTTGGATCAATTTTCTGTTTGAACATGGTTTCTTCTTCATCATTTTCTAGCTTCTCAAAAGAATGTTCATTTCTTTGCACATGAACCGGACCTTCTTCAGTTTCATGCTGAAAGTTGGCTTTCCTTCTTTCATTTTTTTTTATTTCAATGTTGTTGATTTCCTCTTTTTTCGATTTTTCGAGCACCTGTTTGATGCTTGGGATTTGGTGAATTTCTTCCTGGACTTAGACTGAATATCTTTTTGATAATTAGTTCTTCTTCTTTTTGAGATTTTTCAATATGCTCTTGTTCATCGAAGTTAGTTTCTTCATTTTTATCCTCCTCTTCAATCTGTGGTAGTAAGTGTTGGTATATCTTTTTATCATTGTTTCTTCTTTCTTTTCAGATAATTCAGTCTGCTCTTGTTCCTGAAAGTTACATTTTTCATCTTCATGCTCATCTTCTGTTTGTGGTTGCAATTGTTTGTATATTTTTTGTTCTTCAATTGTGTCTTTCAAATTGCTCTCCTACATGAATGAAAATTATTAAAAAGAATGATATGACACAAAGTTAAATAATAAATTTATTATTTGGTGATTCAAATTTATAATAAATTTATCACTTAATGAAGCTAACTAAGCAAATTTATTACCGTGAGCTAAAAGTTATCACTCCATATCAAAATTTATCGCTGCATAGCAAAATTCATCACTCAATTAAAGAAACAAAGGTTATACACTGATAAAACTTGTTTCTTGAATAATTTCCTAGCACAGATGAAATGCTTAAATAATTTTCTACCAGAAATGTGACACCACGAAGATTAAAATTTTTTTATCAATCGAGCTAAAATTTATCACTGCATAACAAAATCTAATATTTGTTTAAACAAAACAAAGGTTATCAATGGATACCTCAATATGTTTTATCATACAAGGATGAATTTGCCGATTGTTGTCCTAGATGTGTGATGTTCCATTTTGCAAATCTTGGAATTGCGTTCTTGTCATTTGGTTCGATGATCTTTGTATGCTCACATATCAAATACTGTCGAGGACAAAAAAAAAAAAATGTTATAAATAAGTATTTAGTAAACATAAATATTATAGTTTATAAATTGTAAGCAAGGTATTTACTTACCAATAAGACCATCACACATCCGGACACTTTATCAATTTGGTTTAGGTTGCTTGCTATTAATCTTGTGAGATGTTGTTTTACGGTGCCACACCAATCATAAGACTTCATTTTGTCAATATCCTCCAGATATTTCATGAACCCCCAACCAATTGTAGTCCCAGTACCCGGATCTAACAAAAGCAAACAAACCAAGAAGCACACAAGCTTGACAACATCTTCTATATCCTCATTCTTGTTGCTTCTCAAAAGTTTGGTTATCAACTTTTGGATTGAAGCACTTGTCATTCTGCTCTCTGTTATATTCCTTCTTTTCACCATATCTATTTCATTTTTCTTCCATACGCAAGATTCATCTTCTTTTGTCCACATGCAATCTCAAAAATTAACTTAAAGTCTTCTTTTCAACTTCAGCTTCTTCCCACCAATTTCAAATGTGGTTCCATCCATTTGGTAAGTTTGCAAAATTTTTGCAACCACATCATCATATTTAATTGAATCTATTCTTTTAACCTTGTTTTTACTCAATTTATCAACTAGAAGTGAAAAAGGAGTCTTTCTCAATAGTGCCAAATGCTCCTCTTGAGTTTTGTTGTCTTGAAAAATTTGATAAGAGATTGAATATTAGAATGGTAAACATACTTTGCTTCATTATCATGTATCTGTTCAGTCTAGTTTTTCTTCCATCAACCTTTTTCTTCCCTCTTGTTTTGTGGAGCTCTGTAGCTTGTTTCAATTGCTACTGTTTGGGCTCCCCATTGTCGATGTTAGATTCAGGTTTAACTTCTAGTTGATTTTCACTTTTATGTGTTGTTGGCTCTATAACAAACTCAACTTTGTCTATCTTTTTCTTCTTTGAGAAACTTGTTTCTCGACGACGTAATCTTTTACGATGATTGGGAACATCTGTACAAAAACATCGAGCATGAACATTGAAAATTAAGAAGAAGAATTTATCACTGAATTAGGCAAACTAAGAAGAATTTATCACTCAATTATGCAAATATATAACTGTATAGCAAAGTTTAGATTCCAAATTGCAAAAGAACATGAAGTATCATGATGAAAATGAAAACAACTGATAATTTATCACTCAATGAGGCAAAGTAAGTAAATTTTATCACTCGATTAAGCAAAGTAAGCAAATCCATTATTATAACAAATTTTATCACTCGATTAGGCAAATTAAGCAAATCTATCATTGTTATAATAAATTTCATCACTGAATTAGACAAAGTAAGGAAATTCATCATTGTATAGCAAAGTTTATCACTCAATTAGGCAAAGTAAGCAAATCTGTCATTGTATAGAAAATTTTATCACTGAATTAGCAAAAGTGAGCAAATCCATCATTGTATAGAAAATGAACATAAAGATATGATTATTATGAAGTTGAATATCACTCATAAATTAATACTGTATGATACACATTGAAAATAGCTTCAAGTCGAATTTTATCACTTAATTATAGTTATGAAAGAAGAAAGAAAGCAAATCCATCATTATAACAAATTTCATCACTCAATTAGGAAAATTAAGCAAATCTATCATTCTTATAGCAAATTTTATCACTGAATTGGGCAAAGCAAGCAAATCTGTTATTGTATATCAAATTTTATCACTTAATTAGCAAAAGTAAGCAAATCCATCATTGTATAGCAAATGAACATGAAGATGTGATTATTATGAAGTTAAATATCACTCATAAATTAATACTGTATGATACACATTGAAAATAGCTTCAAGTCGAATTTTATCACTCAATTATAGTTATGAAAGAAGAAGGGAAGCAAATCCATAATTATAACAAATTTTATCCCTCAATTAGGAAAATTAAGCAAATCTATCATTCTTATAGCAAATTTTATCACTGAATTGGCAAAGCAAGCAAATCTGTTATTGTATATCAAATTTTATCACTTAATTAGCAAAAGTAAGCAAATCCATCATTGTATAGCAAATGAACATGAAGATGTGATTATTATGAAGTTAAATATCACTCATAAATTAATACTGTATGATACACACTGAAAATACCTTCGAGTCGAATTTTATCACTCAATTATAGTTATGAAAGAAGAAGGGAAGCAAATCCATAATTATAACAAATTTTATCACTCAATTAGGAAAATTAAGCAAATCTATCATTCTTATAGCAAATTTTATCACTGAATTGGGCAAAGTAAGCAAATCTATCATTGCATATCAAATTTTATCACTAAATTAGCAAAAGTAAGCGAATCCATCATTATATAGCAAATGAACATGAAGATGTGATTATTATGAAGTTAAATATCACTCATAAATTAATACTATACGATACACACTGAAAATAGCTTCGAGTCGAATTTCATCAATTAATTATAGTTATGAAAGAAGAAGGGAAGATGAGTACGACTCACGTTTGATTAGCATGTTTGTTGAAGATGAACTAAACAGGGAGAGTATATGTCCGAATCAGAATATAGATCGAAACAGTGGAAGATTTGCCGAGGATTTGTTCGGAATTGGTATGAAAACAGAGGTGATTTCTTTGGAAACGATGGGAGATTTGTGAAAAATCTCTTCGTTTGTTTCAATTTCCAAGTCGGAAATCACCTCAAAATGGTTTCCAAATCAGAACCCTTGAGAAGGAGCGTGTGTGTCACGCGCGCAAGGGAGAGCTCATGATGGCTTCTTTGCTTCACGCGTGTGGTATGATATTGAGGGGTGAAATTGGAAATTGAAAATAGGGCAGGACTTCACCGGTATTAATCTATTTCCATGGGACCGGCTGGTAAGTCCCCCTAAATATTTTTCTTTTCATATGGGCCCAAAATAATTTTTTGAGCCCTATAGACTGACCCTAAAGTAACAAAAATAAAGTGAGCCTATTTGAATTTGTAATATAGAACACTATTAAATTTGGGAGTTCTGATTAGCATGTTTGTTGAAGATGAACTAAACTGGGAGAGTATATATCCAAATCAGAATATAGATCGAAACAGTGGAAGATTTGCCGGGGATCTGTTCGAAATTGGTATGAAAACAGAGGTGATTTCTTTGAAAACGATGGGAGATTCACGAAAAATCCCTTCGTTTGTTTCAATTTCCAAGTCGGAAATCGCCTCAAAATGGTTTCCAAATCAGAACCCTTGAGAAGGAGCGTGTGTGTCACGTGCGCAAGGGAGAGTTCATGATGGCTTCTTTGCTTCACGTGTGTGGTGTGATATTGAGGGGTAAAATTGGAAATTGAAAATAAGGCAGGACTTGACCGGTATTAATCTATTTCCATGGGACCAGCTGATAAGTCCCCCTAAATATTTTTCTTTTTATATGGGCCCAAAATAATTTTTTGAGCCCTATAGACTGACCCTAAAGTAACAAAAATAAAGTGAGCCTATTTGAATTTGTAATGTAGAACACTATTAAATTTGGGAGTTCTATTTTAAGCTAATTTTTTGGGACCTAAAGCACATGCCTCAATGGCCCTAGCCAGGGCCAATTCTATTTATATGCACTCTTTGCTGGTCTTGTTATATAATTATGTTGTTCTATTCCTCCAAGAAAAAAAAAAAAAAAATTAAATTTACTTGTAATTCTGGGATGGTGTTCCTACATTTGTGTAGGTGCTCCAGGAATTGTGTTGTGCTATTTTAAATTAGAGGATGTCAGTGATGGATTTGCTTTGACATAATATTAAGGAGTTAAATTTTTAAAAAATTTGGTGCATTCATGGTACGAGGAAGCTTTGACTTTTTGCTTTCCATTCAATTTAGATTTTAACACTTGCAATTTTTATTATATTCTTTTTAATTATACTTAGCAAAGTAAAATAAAATAAAATTTAAAAATCTTAACTAAAAATTAAAATAAATTTATGTAATTTTTATTGATGTCCTATTTATTTAATTTTTTAAAAGTTCTAGTCAAAAAACTAAATAAAATTTATAACTTAGATGTAATATTTCTATTATTTAGTAAACAATTCAAAAGGGCAAAATAGTCTTTTGGGTATTTATCCTTCTTCATAATATCTCAAACAAACATAGAATTTAATAAAATAGTCTTTTACTGACATCTAAACCCATGATTAAATAAACACGGGATACACATCATTTCCATCCAAATAGTTCAAGGACTATGTATTCAAAGATTAATAGTTCGATAGATTAGAATTTCTCCTTATCCAGTCTGTCCAAACAAACTTAACTTTATGGTATAAAAATTTTCGCCTTTAATTATCACGATATTCTACTTTTTAAGCTGAGCAATGTTATATATCCACACTTTTAGACCCACACTTTCATTCACACTAATGTGATAAAGGAGTTGAGTCCCATGTCATTGAATGTATAACAAATCAAGAGTTAATACATATGATATCACATTATTATAAGTATAATTGTAAGTGTTTTTTCGTGAATTTCAAACATTTTCTTTTGGGTAAATTACAAATATACTTCCGAGATTTGATTAAAATATGAATTGCCTCATGTGATTCTGGAGGTTACATTCCACCCCTTGAGATTTCTAATTTCATAGTAAATTGCTCATTTTATTAATAAATTATTAAGTCAATTAACAAATTTTAATGATATTAGAAATATGTTTCAATCATAATTTAGATAATTTTATTATCGTATAGAAAATTAATTATGAATTTCATTTTATTTAGTTAATTCTGTTAAATAAAAAATTCTAACAATGATATATTTATAATTTTCTAAACCATAGGAAGCAATTTGTACTTTAAGTAAACTTCAAAGGATATATTTGTAATTTACCCTTTTGCTTTTAACCTTACTTCCAACTTCCTCTTGCTTCATTGTCTCAACGTGGCACCTTCCTCTTGGACTTTGGTTGGCTAATAAGGGGCCTGTTCATTGTTTATTTAATGAAATATTTTGAACAAATTATCCATATAAAAAAAATTAAATTTATAAGATAACTATAAATTAGGGATTAGATTATATTTATTTTCAAAAATAAATAATAAGTATGATCTTAAAAATAAAACATCTATTTTTTAAAAGATAAATGTGATTTTTTATTGGCAAGATTATATGATTTAATTATGTGTTTATAATTATCTAATGAATCTAATTTTTACATGACCACTTTGCACGAAGGACTTTGCAAAATAAATTGTCTGAGTTATCAAAGTGAGCTCTGTAACCAAGGATGAAGTCAGAATTTTTGTTTGGAAGGAACAAAATAAGATATTAGATAGTCTGTGAAACTTGGCGTGTAATTGATTAGACCGTTATTTTAAAACCATTTTATTGATTGAAATTATTTAGATAATAAATATTTACCTTCATGATTTTTATATTTGAAAAAAGAAATAAAGAAGTGCCTTTTACAGATTGTATAATATATGTACCAAAATACATCTTGATATAATATGTGAATGGTTGGCAATTGTCTAATATACATTGTAAGAATACCCATAAAATAGAGGATGAATAGAATAATTTTGAAAAAAAAAAAAAGGAAAATTTACCCATAAATCATATTTTTTGAAAAGTTAAACCATTTAGTCCTAAAAGTTTTCTTATGCACCATTTAGTCCCATTTTATTTTGGTAATGTTGTTTATTTAATAATCATCATCAGCACCAACATTAGTCATCAAATAAGGATCGAACATCACCAACATATATACCCATTTGAATGTTAAGACCCATCTATGTTTTGCTCCGCCGCAAGAGCCTCGTCTCGGCCCCAAATTCACAAACATCAGATTTTTTTTGATTCAGATTTATATTTATGAGGCTCTCTCTCTCTCTCTCTCTCTCTCTCTCTCTCTCTCTCTACATCTATACATACATATATCTATATAGCTATGGAGGCTCTGTGTTTTGCTCCGCCGCAACAGCCTCGTCTCGCCCCAAATTCACAAACATCAGATTTTTTTTTATTCAGATTTATATATCTGAGGCTCTGTGTTTTGATTCCAACATCAGATTTTTTTTGTCCACCACCGAGTCGATGAGTTTGATCGAGTTTTTGTCCACCACCGAGTTGATCGAGTTTGATTCCAACATCAGATTTTTTTTGTCCAACATTGAATTGCCTCCGTCGAGTTCAATTAATGTTCATGAATAGGTCAATTAATTTCCAACATCAGATTTGTAGATCGAGTTTGATGATGTTGTTGATGTTGATGATGTTGTGATGTTGATGATCGAGTTTGATGTTGTGATGTTGATCGAGTTTGATTCCAACATCAGATTTGTAGATCGAGTTTGATGAAGTTGTTGATGTTGTGATGTTGATGATGTTGTTGTGTTGATGATCGAGTTTGATGTTGTGATGTTGGTGATCGAGTTTGATGTTGTGATGATGATCGAGTTTGATTCCAACATCAGATTTGTAGATCGAGTTTGATGAAGTTGTTGATGTTGTTGTGATCTCGCACTTCGCACTTCTCATATTGTGATGTTTGATGTTGTTTTGATGATGATGATGTTGTTTTGACGACGATGATGATGATGTTTGATGTATATGTCCTCTATGGTCAATTCCCCTATAATGGGACCTTTCAGTTTATAAGAAAACTTTTAGGACTAAACAGTGTATAAGTTGTTAATTTGAGATTTAGTGGTGCATCACAAAAAAAAAAAAAAAATGAAGAGGTCATTCTATATGCATTACAAAAAATACTTATAAAATAGAGGGCTATTAGAACATTTTGGAAATCTTAAGAGGGGCCACGGCCCCCTTGCCCCCTAGCTAACTTCGTCCCTACCCAATATGATCAGCTTTGCTAATTGGAGACAATTTGTATTCCTTTTTTAGTTAGAGATATAGTAATAGCAATGGATTGGCATAGTGAATACAAAAAAATGGAAATAATATTTTTCTTTTTCTTTTTTTTTTCTTTTTTTTTAAGGCATGTCGATTTACCAATCTGTGGAGACTTCTTGTGCACTTCGGTGGCAGTTCTTATCTTTTGAAAAACAATCTTGTTTGAACCGGTTTTGAAAGCTTTAATCTCATTTTGATAGCGATACCAATCTTTTGGGACACACTTCTAAAACAATCATGTTTGTATTTTTATTTTTAAGATAAATTATCAATAGGTCATAATAGTTAGATTTAATTCTTATCGAATTTTTATTAAAAATAAGTTATAGTAAAATTGTTCATAAAAATAAGTTTTGGGACGTTTTTTAGTATATATCGTAAAAAATTGACAATTAGTGACTTTTTTTATCACGATTTTTATAAATTGTCGTTAAAACTTATAATTAGTGGCGTTTTTCTGTGTCGAATTTTTATTAATGGTTAAATAAAATGTCACATCTAAACTTATAATTAGTGGTTAAATAAATAAAATGATTATGGTTTAGATGTGACGTTTTTCTGTGTCTAATTCAAAATGAAGCCTAAATAACCACAAAAAAGACAAAATAGGTTAAATAAATTAATAAGACAAAATGTTACATCCAAGTTATAATTATTTTACTTTTTCTCTCACAGTCATCATATCCAAATCAAATAAAGTCAAAAGTTCTTTCCAAACGGAACTAATTTAGCCTGGCTAAATTAGCTAAAAAAATTAAAAAGTTAAGCTAAATTAACTCTTTCCAAACGAAACTATGTTTGGCAAAAAAAAATTGGGACTAAAAAACACAAAAGAAAAAATAGACTAAATAAGTTAATAGGGTCTCCACAAAAGAAAAAACACAAAACACGAAACTTTCTTTCTTTTCTTTCTTTTCTTTCTTATTATATATATATAATATATATATAATATAAGAATATAAGAAAATTTTAATTTGAACTCTTTTTCAAGGGTCTCCTCTTGTGAGGAATCCCATTAAGAGCTTGATGAAATTATTGTGAAAGTCTTCACCTATTTATAAGAAAAAAACTGTTTCAAAAAAACTCAAAATCCATGTGGGATTCAATCAAATGCATTGGAGGGAATATTGAAATTTTGATATCCCTCCAAAATTTTTGCTCTCCTTTCAATCAAATTATTTGAATTAAAATCATATGGAGGGAATATTAAATATTTGATTTCATCTTCCAAAATTGAAATTAATAATATTTTAAAATATATTATTATATTTTTCAGTAAAAAAAATATTAGGACAAATATTTAAGATAATTTAATATTTTTAATTTATAATTTTATTACTTATATTTTTATTTAAATATAATTTTAATTATATTTATTACGTCACGGTTCGATTCCGGTTCGATTCCGGTTTGATTCCGGTTGAACCGGTGACCCGTCCACCCGGTCCCTTTTCCGGTTCACTCACCGGTCCGGTTTTAAAACATTGATCTCAAGCCGTGCAGTCTCAAAAAATATCTAAAATAATAGTCATTTAACTTAGGCTATGGTTGATAACCCAATCAGTTAAAAGTATATTTCATCAGGGAAAGCATATCGTGTGCATCTATGTAGGGTAGGAGTGTAAAAATTGCCCGAGATCCGTGGGTGGTTCGAAGTCCGCTCGAAGTCTGAAGTGGGTCCGGCCTGTTTCGGCCCAGTTAAGCACAGGCTCGAACCCAGCCCGGGTAAGCTTGGGCCTTCCATTCGAGGCCCAGCCCGGCCCAAAAAAATTTCCAACCTTGCGGGCGCCCCGGCCCCGCCCAGCCCACAAACCCTCTCTCTATCAATATTCAAATTTCAAAAAATAAAAAACAACTTACAATAGTTAAATAATTAAAAAAATAAAAAACAAACAAAATAAAAAGATTAATCTTATAAAAATAAAATAATTAAATAAATAAAAAGATTGATCTTATAAAAATAAATAAATAAAAAGATTGATCTTATAAAAATAAAATAATTAAATAAATAAAAAGACTGATCTTATAAAAATAATTAAATAAAATAATTAAATAAATAAAAAGATTGATTTTATAAAAATAATTAAATAAAATAATTAAATAAAAATTAATATAATTAAATAAATAACATTAATAATTTAAAAATGAAACAAAAACTAATAATAATTTATTTAATTAAAACCAAATTAATAATTGTTTGATGAGAAAGTATGATATATCACGCCACCATCACGCCCTGCCACACTTTGGCTAGCAGTGTACAGTCTATGGCTAGCCTTCAATTTTTCTTTTCTTTAATTTTTACATCATTGTTTGATGGGAAAGCACATACTATGAAAAAAAAAAAAAAAAATACATATATATATTTATTAAGTTGGACAGTAATATTGGGCCCGTAGGGACTCATCATGAGTCCCATTTTGATAATCCGAACCGTTCAATGTGTAGAACTCGTCCATTACTATATGTCTGTTAAAAATCATGTTAATCGGATATCGCTAACTACATGATCAAATCAGTTTTTTTTATAAAAATGCATTGTGTTATAGTTAATGATTGACAAAAAAAAATTAATCTGATCAGATAGTTATAGATATCCAATCAACGTGATTTTTTACAAACATATAATATTCGACGAGTTGTACACATTTAACGGTTCCGATTAGCAAAACGGGACTCGTGATGGCTCCCACTGACCAAAGAGCACCATCCAAATGGTTGCCCGAAAAAGAGGCAACTATTTCCTAAAACTTTGCTGCCACTGCCTCCCCCTACCTACTATAGTACTAGCCTAACCTAATCAAAATTGAGTCGTTGCATTGCATCTCCTATTTAAATGCAACTCAAACAGATATATATAAATATATAAACGGTCATAATTCAAACGGTTATAATTCAAGCTACTATAAATATATTTCATTTTTCAAAATAAAATTCACAACAAATCATTCTCTCTCTCTCTCTCTTAAATTGTCTCAATCTCTCTTAAACTCTCAATCTCTCTCAACTCTCAATTAATTTTGAAGTGTCATCCCTAAGTGGCAATTGCAATTGTGCAACAAGAAATTTTTAGCAGAAGAAGAAAATTTCTATATCGCATTTGCCAGTCGGTAACAGTAATTAATTTAATTAAATTTATTAACTACTCATTTTGTTTAATTAATTATTTATGCACATATATTAATTATTATTTTTTACTGATTGAATTTACACATTATTTAAATTAATTGTTAATTCTTATATATTGTTTTACTTGCATTACTATGGATCGTAATATGCCTAATGTTTATGTCGATGTTGATACATATACTACACCACATGAATCTGTTGATTCTCTTTCTAATATCCTCATCCAACAGTTGGATCATCATCTAGGAGCAGAAGTAGTAGTGTTTGAGAACATTTTGAAAAAATATCTATAAATAATCCTGATGGCACAATTACATTTAAAGCAAAATGTAAATATTGTGCACGTTTACTTAGTGTTGTATCTGCAGGGGGTACTAGTCATTTAAAAGGCATTCTGATAAACATTTACAAAGTAAACAACCTGACATTTGAAATCAAATGCAATTAGGCGTTTCATCAACTGGTAATTTGCAAATATTTTCATATGATCGTATACGTGCACAAAATTCTGTAGTTGATTATATTATTAAAAAAGAACAACCTTTTAGTATTAGTGAATGTCCTGATTTTATCGAAATGATTCATGAAAATTTTGCACCGCAATGTCAAAGTTTTTCAAGAAATACTACTAGAAACAGGATTTTAAAGAAATTTGAAGATATTAAAAGTGAATTATTTGATATCTTTAAAAATTTGAATGAAAGAGTTTGTTTAACATCTGATCTGTGGTCAAATAATGGTTTTTGAATATCAATGTATCACTGTACATTTTATTGATAATGATTGGAAATTAAATAAAAGAATTATTTCATTTAAATTAGTTGAACTTCCATACACTGGTCATTCGCTTGGTGTAGAAATAAGAAATGTATTGTATGAGTGGGCTCTACAAAATAAAATATTTTTGATTAGTTTAGATAATGCATCATATTATAATCAAACTGTAATCCATTTAAAATCAACTTTACAATTACTTCTTGATAGTGATTTATTTCGTGTTCATTGTTGTACCCATATTTTAAATTTGATTGTTAAAGAAGCTATACATGTATACGAAACTTCTGTTCTTATAATAAAAAATGCAGTTGTTACTATTATGTCTTCTGGTAATCGAATTTCAGAATATAGAAAAATTTGTCAACGAGAAAATATGTCATTTAGAAAATTAATTTTAGATGTAGATAGTATGTGGAATTCAACATATAATATGTTAAAAATAGCTTGTAAACAAAGAAAAGCAATAGATTTATTTTTTGCAACAATATCAGTAGGAGGAGTACTGACACCCAGTGAACTTAATTGGCGCCAAGTAGTCTTGTATAAAGATTTTTTAAAAGTTTTCGATACTTAAACAAAATTATTTTCTTATATATATATTCCTATTTCACCATTTGTTTTACATATGCTAGCATAAATAATTAAAGTTTTCATAAAATATATGGGTAATGAACTTTATGTAACCATTATTACTTCAATGAAAGAAAAATTTGATAAATATTTTCATCATTTGCATCATCTATTAGGTTTAGCTATAATAATTGATTTTAGGTGTAAAGAAATTGGTTTACAATAATTTTTAGAGCGTATTTTCGCTGATCAAATACAGTTTGCCCCTATTATGCAAACATGCAACAGATTATTTCAAGAATACAGGGCAACTGCATCTGTAAATACACCTACACACACTACACTAGCAGTCCAATCTTGAGGCGGGAGATTAAGTATTTTCACAGCAATAAAAAGTAGAAGAATATCTCAACATATAAGTATAAGTAGTTCTGAACTATAACGTTATTTGGAAAGCCTGTCAGTGGATGATTCCGATAATTTTGACATTTTTGAATGGTGGAAACAAAATGAATCTATGTGGCATGTGGTTTCACAGATGGCCTGTGATATACTAATCGTTCCTATTTCTACAGTTGCTTCGGAAACAGCTTTTAGTGTAGGTGGATGGGTGCTGAGTGACTATAGGAGCAGGCTTTCACCCGAAATGGTTGAGGCACTGATGATATCCAGAGATCAAATGCACGCCCTTACAAGAAGACAAAATTTTAGTGAAAATGAGCGAATTCAATATGATTTGGATAACATATCATCGGGCAACACGACTAAAATGTGTGATAACCCTCGCCATTGATTAGTGCTAATCTATGATTAAGCATGTTAAGTGACTGATTGACTGAAATCCTAAACCGATTGATTGAGTGTATTAGTTTAAATGCATGTCTATCTGTTCGACTGTTAAATTATCTGTTCATGTATTATGTTTAAATTGCAAATTGAAGGCCTTATCGGCGGCTGAATCTGAAATTCATTAATGATTTATGCTAATTAGAATTTATGTGATTTTCTGGTATATTTAACTGAAATTTGATTTGGAACGATTAAATTAGATTAAATAAAACTAAATTACAATAGTTGGCCTTATTCACCATTATACCACTTAGTGGCCTACTTCATAAAACACATTGAGTTTATTTCAAGCACTCTTCTTCAGCCATTTTGAGAGAAAAACCGAATGAGAGAGAGAGAGAGAGAGGTAGAGAAACTTGGCTTCATCTAGAGAATTGCTTAGAGAATTGGAGGATTTGAAGGATAAGTGCATAATTGAGCTTCCATACTTGTAATTGAGGACCTAAGGTAGGAGAAACCTCTTCTTAATTGTGAATTCAAGTTGGTTCTTGCATGGTTCTTGGTAATTTAGAGTTTAAAGGCATGAATTAGTTTAATATGTTGAATTGAGTAGGAAATCATGCATGCATGTGCATATTATGAAGTTTAAGGTTGTTTTCCATGAGATTCTTGCATGCAAGTCCACATTGTGGTTATAGTCCATGAATTCACCATGATTTTGAGCTTAAACTTGCATTTGAGCTTGTAGTTGAAGCTTTGATTTCAATTAAACACTTGCATGTTATATTTAAATCATGTTCTTGAAGTTTTGTTTGAAATTGTGTTTAATTGACTCACCTTTGGGCCTTGATTTTACAAATTGAGCCTTGAATCATGTTATACTATGAATTTACAAGTGTTTACCAGAAAATTGGCCCAAAAGGATCGAATTTGATGCCTTAAGAGTTGTTTGAGCTTGAGGTTCAAATTTGGAAATTCTAGATTTTGGACTCACGCTCGAGCAGGGAACTCCACGCTCGAGCGTACACACTGAGTTCATGAAGTCCGCTCGAGCGGGTAAAGTGACGCTCGAGCGGGAAATGCGTGTATCCAGTACTTTGCATGTGTTTACATTCCGCTCGAGCGGGGGAGTGCACGCTCGAGTGAGGACTTGTGTCTCACGCTCGGGCGGGTATCGAGCGCCCGTCGAGCGTGAATTTCGTGCATCCAGTACTTCTACTGTAGTTTACAGTACGCTTGAGCGGAGCCCTTTTGTTTGCATGTCCGCTTGAGCGGAGAAAGCCACGCTCGAGCGGGATCCCCATTTCAGCAAAATTTTGAAAAGTATTTAAAAGTGCATCTTTGCATCCTCATTTCATCCTAAGAATTCTTAGGCCTAGTTTAAGGCATCTTAATGAGGATATTGAGGTAGAACCACACCGCGTCTAAGTAGGGACTAAGGCTTCGATTCCTAAGTATGTGACTTAGTGTGTGTTCATTCTGAAACTGGAGGGTTGGCATCCGAGGACGCTCACTAGCCTATCTGTAGCCCAGAACTTTGTGAGTAACAATGTTGTAAAGATATGTTCAATTGAGATTATTTTTCTGAACAAATGACTGTACTGCTTTATGAAATGACACTGTTTACTGAATGAATGTTTGTCCTATTTGTGAACTGTATTCGTGGCATCCATAACAATTTACTGTTACTGAACTGTTATTGCTGCTGTTACAGAGATCTCTGTCAGTTCCCATGTCTGGAACCACTACTGTTTACTGATATGATGGCCATCAACTGACTGTTCGGTCTGTTAAGACCTACTGTACTGTTTGCTATTGGATGTACCACATATGACTGCTATGATCAAATAACTCTTATACTGATAAATGACTGTTTTCAATACTGAAAGGACATTCATTCTTAACCTCTTTACGCATATGTTATTCACCGGGCTTTAGCTCACTGCTCATATATATATATATATAGGTGTACAGGCACCGGATCGATGCTAGGAGCGTTGGGTTAAACTCCCTTTTTGTCAAGCCAACCACTGTGCCTCACCTTGAGGTTCCAAGCCCGACTGAGCCAAGGCAGTTTGGGGTGTTTTAGTTCCCCCTTTTTGTCTCCGTTTTGTAATACTGTATAGACTGAATGATACTTGTACCGTACTGTTCTAATAGGGATTAGGTCCTTGTCCTGGATGATTGTATATAAATGTATATGTACTGTTTATGTGAATATGTATGAAAAGTCTTTTTGCATACAGAATGTCACAGCTCATTGGACATCTTCTATATACTGTTTTGGCTTCCGCCAGCCCCTGTACTCTGTATTACTGCTTTACTGTTAAGCAGGCCTTCGGTAATCTCGGATTACTGGCCGGTTACGGTGCTAAACCCATAGGGGCGGGTTTGGGTCGTGACAAAATGTCTGTCTCCTCCGATCAACAATTCAATATGATTCTGATCAACAATTTATTTTTTACTATTTCATTTCATTTCGTTTTTTTCTTGGTTTTTATTTTTGTTTTTGTTTTTGGTTTTTTTTTTTAGTTTTTTTTTGTATTAGATTATTAAGGTGGAGTATAATGCAAATGATTGGTAGGCTAGTAGGTGCCAACCTAGTTGGGATGTACTTGATCTATAGTGATGCAATTGCTATACCATCATCAGTAATCTACACCTAATTTATTTAATAATATCAATTTTTGTAATATTTTATTTCATTTTGAAATAAAAATTATTCATTCCTATAAATGTTATATAAATAATTTAATATTGTAATATTGAAAGTTTCAATTTCATATATATAAAATTATTCATTTCGAAAGAAAAAAAAATTATATAATTGCATACTTTTTTAGTTATAAGTTCATAATTAAAAAAAATAAGTCATATATAATTAAATTTAAATATCACCATAAAACATTACATAACCAAACAAAATATCGCATTAATCGTAATTAAAATACTCTAGTATAATTTTTTATTTTTTTTATTTTTTTATTTCTAATATTTTAAAAAAAAGCCCGACTAGGCCCGGTCTGCGGCCCAAGGCCCGAGCCCAGGCCCTAGGCCTGGCCCTATTATGAGTGGGCTTGGGCTTGGGCTTGGGCCTAGGCCCAATTTTTTGGCCCATGGCCCGGCCCGGCCCGGCCCGGCCCGCTAAAAAAACGTGAGCCCACAAAGGCCGAATGGGCCGGGCCAGGCCGGGCCATTATTACACCCTTAATGTAGGGATGCATATCGTAGGTACCTTATCATAAATTAGTATAATTTTATCATAAAATTTTATAATATTAATTATAAAAGGTGTAATCTCACCATAAATTAACGTAACAAAATATTTAAAATTTGTGATTTTTATTACGAAAGTTTTTGAGTTGGTTATGACATTTTTTGTTTCGTTAATTTGTAACAAAGTTACACATTTTATAATTGATATTATGAAATATTGTGAGAAAGTTATACCAATTTATAATAGGATGCATATGGTATGCATTCCTAAGAGCATCTCCAATGGTTTGCTATTAGAGCTGCCATTGCTATAATATAGCAACTCTGTTAAAAAATGATGCTCCAATGGTTGAATATAGCAGCTTCCAAATTTGAGAAATGTTTGACACAAGCTTTGGCAGTTGCCATGTGTGCCAACTCAGCCTAAAATAACTGTTTCCCTCCCTCCCTCCCAGCAACTGTTTCACCATTTGTTTATCAGAATTCACCAAATTATTTTTCAATTTTTTTTAAAATCAATAAATCAATAAAATCAACAAATGAATCAATAAATCACAGAATCAACAAAATTCAATAAAATCAACAAATGGTGAAATCAACAAAATGGTCTGTGAATGAATCTCAAAATCATTTTGAATGAACCGATCTCAAAATCATTGTGAATGAATCTCAAAATCATTTTTTTTTACAGAATCAACAAAATCAACAAAATCAATAAATCACTCTCAAAATTCATCAATAAAATCTCAACAAAATCAGTAAATGAATCTCAACAAGAAAAGGGAAGAAAAAGTACTTCAATCAATCTGTGAATAAACCGATCTTGTTGTCCTTGGTTCAGAATCGGTATGGAAGGTTATCGATCTTCAAATCGGTCTGGTGGTCCTCGGTTCGATCTTCAAATCTGGTGGTTCTCTCTCTCTCTCTCTCCACTGCCACAACCATGGACTTCAACATCGACTCCTCTCTCATCTCCAATCGATCCTCAATCGGTCCCTCTCTCACGGTCCTCAATCGGTCCCTCTCTCATCTCCCCAATCGCCTCTTCAAAACCCTCAAACACCGAGAGAGAAAAGAGAGAACTGAGATAGGGTTTGATGGATGAGATACATTTGATAAGAGAAAGAAGAGAGATATGTTTTGATAAGGCCTCATCTCAGCCATTGAAGTTTTATACGTGGACGGTGGAGATCTCATTCTGTGTAAAAAGAGCCATTGTGCTCTGTTTGGTTCAAAAAAAAAAAAAAACAAAAACAAAAACATTAATTTTTTTTTTACAATAGTTATCTTAAAAAAAAAAAACATTTTTATTTTTTATGTGTAGTTAAAAAAAATTATTAAATAAGTAGTGAAATGTTTTTCAGTGGGGTGAATTATATATATATATATATATATATTTTTTCCAATTTTGCATTTTTTTTCCATTTATTATATTTGTCTAGTTGGGAATAATATAAATATATAATTTTTTTTACAAACAGGTAAAAAAATGTCACAAAAGACAAAAAATAAACAAAAATAAAATCACAAAAAAACCTATATCCAAATAATACCTACAAACTTAGAGAAAAAGTTGGTTGAGATTTGTCAAAATAGCAAATGACCATTGGAGCACCATTACTATAATTTGGCAAAATAACACTATTCATTGCCAAATTATAGCAATAGCAATGGCAAAATAGCACCAATGGTTGGAGATGCTCTAAAGGGTGCAGACTATCGGGTTTCTCTATTGCATTAAGGAAGAAATAAAATAAGTCTATTTAATAATTACAATATATTAGGATATATATATTTTTTGGTTATGAATGAAGTGTTGTGTAGTGATTACTCATTGTAGTTGTGGGACTATAATTGTTTTTATATTTTGATTTAACCGAGTTGAATATGAGCTGTGATTGTTATTTTTGTTTTGTTATAACTAAAGTGATCATTAATCATGTTTCAAATACTATTATGTTATAGTTCATTGTGGACCCTTAGTTATAGTTGAAAATTGCTTTATTATTAATAAAGAAAGTGATATAAACAACACAAACCTCATAGCATATATATGTACATCTCAAAGGGTGATGAGTGTACAATAGTAACCTTTTTCATACCACTTATAAAATTATTGTATAATAGTAACCTTTTCCTAACAGTTATAAAATTATTTAATTCTCACTCAACTTCTATAAATTTTCCCTCCTCCCCTACAACAAGTGCATCATACTAGTACTACCCATCTCTTCTCTTATATCTCTCTCTCTCTCTCTCTCTCTCTCTCTAAAATTAAGAAATAAAAGAGACAAAAGAAGAAATGGTTGCTAAAGGAGAGTTCAAGGTGATGGTGAACAAGGAGGAGGTAGTGATTGCAGTGTTGCCAACGCAAGAACATTGGTTGCCTCAGTCCAATCTAGACTTGCTCTTGCCTCATTTGGACGTGGTGTGCTTTTCTGTTACAACAAACCTACCATTGACTCGCCTCTTTGTAGACACTCCATTTTTTACCGTCCTCAAGACTTGGACGTCATCGTTTGAACACCCGATGATCATCCATGTTCATGTTCGTTTTGAGTTCCCAGAGGTCTCGGTCGCGCGCCTTGCCTCAGGATCTCTTAACTGGACTATTCTGTGCTTGGTTTTGGACCAAGAACTTGTTAGTTTTTGCTTCTGAGGGCAGAGAATGGCTTGTCAGCCATCCCCGGATCCCACCGGCCAAGGCATGATGTCACCGGCCATGTTCTCTTGCCACCGGCCATTGGTGATGGCCGGTCGGCACCTTTGATGGTCGGCCGGCCTTTAATTTGGTCAATCGGCCATACTTTCTGGCCGGGACTTCTTTTTTGCCTTTTTTAGGCATTGTGCATGCCAGCTGTGCCAGCTGGAGCACACAGATCTGTCCCCATACACGTGTGTGGAGGATTTGCACCATTTGCACCCTTTTGTTCTAAGCTTCTTGAAGAAGCTTGCACCCTTTGCTCTAGCTTCTTCAGGAAGCTTGGACTTTTGTCTTAGCTTCCTCAAGAAGCTTGAACCCTTTGTCTTAGCTTCCTCAAGAAGCTTGACCCCCTTGACCCCTTTTTGTTTAGCTTCTCTAAGAAGTTTAGGCCCTTGTCTTGCTCTATAAAAGAAGGCCTCTCTTCTCCTTTGAAGAGGTTCAGCAAATCAGAGATATATATGGCATATACACCACTCTCTCTCTCTATATCTCCCTCTCTCTCTACATTTGTGTGTGTTAGAGTGTCCAAAAGTGAATTTTTGTTCTTAGTTTTGCACTAAGACACCTAGTGTTACACCATACCTTGGTTATTGAGGTGTTGAGAGGTTGTTTTTGGAGCTTTTGAGTTGGTTTTGATCAGAAAAGGGGGCTGGAGTTTTGTTTCTTGAAGTGTTCTTCAAGGGTGAGCACTATTGCTTTATATTCCCCATTCTTGCACTAGCTTTTAACCTACTTTGCATGCTGTTTTGAGCTTTGTGTATAACTGATAAAAGTTCTTATTTTTCATGTTTAAGATGTTTCATTAAGGTCATTTTTTTGTTTGGGGTCGACCTCCCCCTCTTAGGCCTTGTTTGGCCTCTTTTGTGTCTTCTTTGTTGAGCTTTGGGAACTTTTGTGTATTGGCCTTCTCACCACTAAAATCCAGAGGATTTTCAGTGGTCGTGAAGGGGTTTTGAGGTCTTGTATAGGGAAGGGACACCCCTCTCCCTTTGTGTCTCCTTTGTTTGTGTTTTTGGCTCATAAAGGTAGCATGTGTGCATAGCTTTATTTGACTCCATTTTAGAAGGTATTTGATGCTAATTTATCATGTTAGACCTCTGTTCCATGTTGGTTCATCGACCCCTTGCATGCACCATACACTTGCCTTGCATTCCTCTATTTTGCCTAGAGATGCATCTTGCATTTGGATCACCATGCTTGCATGTTTTGGCTTAGCTTTGTGAATTTTTTGGTCATGTTTTATCATGTTTAAGTTCTGTTGGGTGTTGATTTGGTCATGCTTTCCATACTTTGTATAGCCCCTTTGCATTTTAGCTTGTTGGCTTCGGGTGTGTGAGTCTTTAGCATGCATTACTTAGGCTATTTCAGTGATTTGGAATCACTTATCATGCCATTTCAGTCCATGTTTTATGCTTACATGCTTGCATTTGATTACCCTTTCAATGCCTTGAAGAGTTGTGGCCCTATGCTCCATGTTTGAGTCCTTGGTGTATGCCCTTTTGTTTAAGTCCTTGGGCTGCCATATCAGTGGGTTTTGGGGTGTATTTTGACGCATTGAAACTCTGTTTTTGGTTGCATAATCCATGCCATGTGTGGTCATGATAGTTGTAGTGGAATGCTCCCTTTTATGCCTTAGTTTTAGGCCCATTGGTGTGCATGTTTGCATGAGCATTTGTCCATCATTTCCATCACTTTTGGCCACTGTTTATGGCAAGGCTGAGGTCTGCCCTTTTCGGTTTAAGTCCACCATTGCATGTTCGTCGCACGTTTGTTGCATATTTGGTTCATTGTGTGTTGGCACATGCTAGTTCCATTGCATATTTTTCCATGTTTGCTACATTGCATTTTGCATGCTTGGCACATTGCATATTTGCATGTATAGGTTGCATTGCATTTGGCATGTTTTGCTAACTTAGCCTCATATTGCATACTTGATGCCATTTTGTACACTTGAGCCATATTGTATACATACATTGCATTATGTTTGGTTTGGGGTGTCAAACCAAACATGAGGAATGAGGTGTGTTCGTACTCAAAGTGACGAAACACGTCTCAATCCTCGGTCGCTGACGCCCTTGATCTTAACATGATAGGGCGTGAAGCATTCACTCGTTTGTTGCATTCATTTACATTGATTTGCAAGCTTGGTGCCTTTGGCCATCATGCATCGAAATGCGTGGTTGGTGGCCCGAGGGCCGAGGGCCACACTCCCTTGAGTCTATAGAATGATAGGGAGAGTGGCCATGCACACATTGCTTTGAAATTTCCTTGTCATGCACTGTCTATCCTTTGCTGCTGTCAAAACAGGACTTTGCAGGAAGATTTGGCCGACCGACTACATACAGTGCCGACCAACCAAAAACATCTGGCCGATGGCTTCACAACTGGTTGATGACCATTTATCAATGGCCGGTGGATCTTTACCTTGGCCGGTGGCATCCCAAAATGATCAGGGAGTAGTTTAGAGGTGCCTCAGGATTTTCGCAGTCTTCAGAGGTGTAGAACAGTGCAAACAGAGGCAACAGTGGCATGGCAACGGGTTTCCGGGCGAGGCAAATCGAGCATGCATCATCCAATCATCCTGAGGCGGGGCTGCGGCCACTTCCTTTTTTTTTGCAACTAATTTGTTAATTAATTAGAAGTTTTGTAATATTTAATTAGTTAGAGTAGTTAATCATTTGTTTGGTTTGCATTATTTATTCGGACCCTCCGAGCGAGGGCAATTGTGTAATAAGTGTGCGTGAATGTGTGTATGTTTTCCAACCCCACATCTTTCTCCCTTTTATTTACTAGCTTATGATGGTTAGATTAGGGCATATTTCAATTAGCATACTTATACTCGCATGTTTGCATTCATCTGTCTTGCATGCACCGGGCTCGGCGCATCATACTAACTGCATCGTATTTCAATTCCAAGTTGAATACATGTTTCCTGTTGCATTTCATATGCCATGTTTAGAATAGCCGGGCCTATCTTAGTTGCATTTTGCATGTGTTGCATTAGCCATCTTAACATGAACTAGGATCATGCATTGATTACTAACTAGTTTCTGTTTTGGCTTGGAGTACTCGGTAAGTATTTATGCTTTAGCATCCTTACATGTGTGTGAGTGACTGCCATGATAGCATGCTTACCATGAGGCTAAGTGCTTATGTGATATAACTGCCTGAATGCCTGTGGGTGGAGGTTGGATTATCTAAATTGGAACAATTCATTGATTGCGAGTTTTAAGCCCACTAGATAGTAGCAAATCACCATGTTTTCTAAGCCCACTTGAGGGTGGCAAAATCCGTATTTTAGCCTACTTGCGAGTAGCAAACCGCTTTCAAAAACAAATATGAAATGTTTTGTTCCAACTTAGGCGATCTAGTCTATACTTGTATGCTGCACGCATCACATAGTAATTCTAGGCTAATAAACCAGAGTAAGAGCACATAATGTTTTCAAAACTCGATATCATGGTTAGTAGAGGCCGATCTTTGATCGGGCGAGCGGGGGTGCTCACGAAGTGACCTTCCCCAATTGTACCCAAGTTCCCGAGCCGAGGCAACTTGGTGATGATGGACACGTGGCCTTAGGCACGAGTCAGGGTTTCCTAAATTCCCCAAAAATAAATATTTAGGTGGCGACTCTATATCTGGCAAAGCAGTCCATGTTTGACATGTCTTTCAAAAAAATATGTTTTTCAAAATGATTTGCCGAATTTGGACTCTTTGATGATTCATCGGTCTTGCATTGCACTCTGCGAGATTAGATACAGGACCGTGATATTTGAGTCCGAACTGTAGTAAGCCCCAATGAACAAAACGGGATTCCCTCCCGGGACGTTCGGGGACGTCCACACTCTTACATTTGGATCCATAGTCAGTGTTCTCAAGAAGGCCATGGCTCAAGCTTTAGTATCATACTATGTGTTAATGGATATTAGTTGTATATTATTTTATACTTATCTATCTGTATTGTAGATATATCTCATCTTATCTCTGATGTATCTCTATCTCCTTGTATCTTTATCTCCTTCTATACTTATTTAGGTTTCTTTTTCGATTATATATACAGGCTTCTCTTATTGTATTATTCATTAATATCAATAATACAGATACACAATTTTCTCTCTCTCCCTTTCTTTCAACCATTCTAACATGGTATCATAACGTAGGTCTTGAATCCTAGCTCCTCTTTTTCTCTTTCTTATTGCCCATACACACGGTGGCATTGTAGCATCTCTCTTCTTTTTCATCAATACACCATTCTTTGTTCTACAACAATGTTTCGTTAGTGTTCTGTCATCATTTTTGACCAAAATTTAATAAATTTTTTCCCACAGTGCTCGAAATTGTGGTCTGGTTCCAACGCCACCAGCCCCGTCGCCACCATTCTCCTACGTGCAAACATGCGCCCTTCTGCTGATTGCTCACGTCAACCTTACGTTAGCCCTTTCCTCGTGGGCGCCATTCCTACTACCGTGTACTTGCGTGCGCCGTTCCTGTTAACGTGCACTCGCGTGCACCGTTTCTGCTACCTTGCACCCGCGTGCACCGTTTCTGCTACTGTGCGCCGCGTGCCAGTCGCTGCTACTGTGCGCCGCGTGCCAGTCGCTGCTATTGTACGCCGCGCCTCCCTTTGCTATTGTGCATCGCGTCTCTGCTGACATCATCCAGCCTCCTACTGATGTCATCTCTGCACCATTCAACCCTTTCCGAGTTATTTTCGGCCTTCTGAACTCACTGGTACAATCTGTTTTACCTAATTTTGCTCCTATAGTTCTGTTCCTATTTATTTTGTCCTACCACTATATTATGGATCGTCATGATGCCTTCTATCTAATTTCTGTTATGCTTGATGGATCCAATTATGTTTGTGGGCCCAAGCCATGTCTTCCTTCCTCAAAGGTCAAAAACTCTGGCGTATTATCACCGGGGATGTGACTAAACCAGTGAAAGAGGCCGCTGAAACTGCTACTAAATATGAAGACCATTTAGAAGACTGGGACAGTAAGACCTACCAACTGATTCTTCTTTGTCCCCTTTTCATCTTTGGTATTGTCGCTTAGGGTATATTTCTATTAGTAAGTTAAAATTTTTGATTTCTATTGGTCAATTGTGTCATGTACTTCCCAATCATTTTGATTGTTTGCCTTGTCAACTTGCAAAACAACTTGCTTTATCTTTTAATAAAAGTACTTCTGTTTCTCATGCACCTTTTGATCTCATACATTCTGATATCTGGGGCCTATCACCTACTACTACCATGGGGGGATCTCATTATTTTGTTATCTTTGTTGATGATTTTTCACGGTTTACTTGCTTGTTTCTCGTGAAAAATTGATCTGAACTTAAACAAATTTAAGCCTTGTTTGTCATAACCTAAAAAAGTCAAAAAGTCACTATCATATTTAAGTCACATCATCTTATTTAAATCACATCACCTCTCTACCACATCACTTCAAACCCAACCCATATCCAATCCATATTTTATAAAAAGTCAAAAAGTACACTTATTTAGGACATCCCAAACAGCCCGTTATTATAACTTTGCAAAAATGGTCCAAACCCAATTTTCAAAGAACATTACAATTTTTCGCTTTGACAATGCTATCGAGTATTGGGATTCAAATTTCCTATCTTTTCTTCAAAGTCATGGAACTCAGCCTCATCGTTCTTGTGCTGGCACGTCCCAGCAAAATGGACATGCGGAGTGGAAACATTGGCATATTCTTGACACTATTCGAGCTCTCATTCTCTCTTCTTCCTGTCCTGAAAACTTTTGGAGGGAAGCTGCCCTTACTGTTGTGTATACTATTAATTGTGTTCTCACTCATGTCATCCATAATCAAACTCCCTTTGAACGTCTGCATGGCAGTAGCCCTCCATACACACATCTTCGGGTTTTTGGGTCTGCATGTTTTGTCCTCGTTCAACCTTATGAACACGCCAAACTTGAACCTCATTCTCGTCTTTGTTGCTTTCTTGGGTACGGGATTGAACATAATGGCTATCGTTGTTGGGATCCTATCTCTAAGTGTCTTCGTGTATCTTACCACGTGGTTTTCTGGGAGCATAAAATGTTTTCATCCCTATCCTCGTTTGACTCCATCATGTTTACTAATCCTTCCATAGATCTATTCTTTAATGCGTTTGATGAAGGTTCCTCATTTGTAGAGACGCCTTTGCTGACCTCTGATCCGGTCTAGATTGCTCTCTCTGATGGTCTACTGCCCATTACGCCTTCTAGCTCATTTTCTACCTCTCCATCAAACCTTCTCCCCACAGATCTTCCCACCGATATCCACGTCGGGTAACTCAACCACCTGTTCATCTTTGTGATTATATTGTCAGGTCTACTGCTTTTTCTACTTATGAACCTACCTTCTATCGTGAGGCTTCTACTAATCCTCTTTGGCAGTAAGCTATGACTGATGAACTACAGGCTTTAGACAAAATTCATACCTGGGATATTATTGATCTTCCTCCTGGAAATATTGTAATTGCCTGCAAATGGGTATACAAAATCAACACCCATTTTGATGGCTTTATTGAGCGCTACAAAGCCCGTCTTGTTGCAAAGGGCTTCACCTAGGAATATGACATTAATTATGAAGAGACTTTTGCTCCAGTTGCTCGGCTTACCTTTGTTCATAGCTTAATTATTGTTGCCGCTGCTCGCCACTAGGATCTCTTTCAGATGAATGTCAAAAATGCCTTCCTTAATGGTAATCTTCTTAAGGAAGTCTACATGCAACCTCCCCCTGGGTTTGCTTTTCCGGCTCATAAGGTTTGCAAACTATAGTGTTCTCTCTATGGTCTCAAGCAAGTCCCACGAGCTTGGTTTGCTAAATTTAGTTCCACCATCCATGACTTTGGCTTCACCTCCAACTCATATGACTCTGCTCTATTTGTTCGGACCACTCCCCATGGCACCACTATTCTTCTTCTTTACGTGGATGATATGATTATCACCGATGATGATGTGGCTGGTATTCTTAACCTCAAACAATTTCTCAATCATTAGTTTGAGATGAAGGGACCTTGGTACTCTTAATTATTTCTTAGGGGTTGAAATCTCTCATGATTCCACTAGTTATTATTTGTCATAAGCCAAATATGCATCCAATCTTCTGGCACGTACTGGTCTTATCGATTGCAAGACTACTTCTACTCCCATTGATCCTCAGACTTGTCTCACTCCTCTAGATGGGGTTCTTCTCTCTGATCCTACTCTTTATCGACAACTAGTAGGTAGTCTTGTCTATCTCACTCTGGCTCGTCCTGACATTACCTATGCTATCCATCTTGTTAGTCAGTACATGTCGACTCCGCGCGCCCTACATTATCTTCACATACTTCACTTCTTCAAAAGCGCTATGTTCCATGGCCTCCACTACTATGCTCACTCTTATCTCAAGCTTTGTGCCTTTTCTGATGCTGATTGGGCTGGGGATCCTATTGATCGACACTCCATCACAGGTTTCTGTTTCTTCTTAGGGGATTTTCTTCTTACTTAGCGCAGCAAGAAATAGTCCCTCACTGCTCGCTCTAGTACTGAAGCTGAATCCTGCGCTCTTGTTGACACTACTCTGGAACTTTTGTGGCTTCGCTGGCTCCTTACTGATATGAGTGTTTCTTCTTCTAGTGCTACTTCTATCTATTGTGACAATCAGAGTGCCATTCAAATTGCTCACAATGATGTCTTCCATGATCGCACCAAACATATTGAGGTTGATTGTCATTTCATTCGACAGCATGTTACACGTGGCACTGTTCATCTTCTCCTTATTTCTTCTGCTGATCAACCTGTTAATATTTTCACGAAGGCTTATCCTCCTGGTCGTTTCAGTGATCAAGTTTCCAAACTCAAGTTGGTTGATGCTTACCCACCTTGAGTTTGAGGGGGGTTGTTAATGTATATTAGCTGTATATTATTTTATACTTATCTATCTGTGTTGTAGATATATCTCATCTTATCTATGATGTATCTCTATCTTCTTCTATACTTATTTAGGTTTCTTTTCAACTTATATATACAGGCCTCTCTTATTGTATTATGCATTCAATAATACAGTTACACAATTTTCTCTTTCTCTCTCTTTCTTTCTACCATTCTAACACTATGCATTTGCAGGGGAGATGGTGGAGAACAGTGTGGGTGAACCTGAGCTTCTCTGCAACAACCGTGGAGTTGACTTCATCGAAGCTTTTGCAGATGTCAAGCTTCAAGATCTCAACTTATACAATCCTAATGAGACTATTGAAGGCAAGTTAGTGCCTAAGAAGATGCGAGGTGTGCTCTGTGTCCAGGTATTAAAAGAGAAGCGTAATTATTTTACAATTATTTTCTAATGGTAAGGATTTATGTAATTAAATGATCTAAAAAACGAAAATAATATAAGAAAATATCAAATGAGTATACAAACAAAATATATAGAGCATCTTAATTTAGAATGATGTGGGAATTTTAGATCATTCTATCTTAAAATTAAAAACTCATGATATTATATATATATAACAGTTTTAAAATTTTAACTTTTTTGTCTCCAAACATAAATTTTTTGTTATAAAAATATTTGAGATCAATTTTGGTCATCATGAGGGTCATTGTACCAAAAAGTCAAAAAAAAAAAAAAGAAAAGAAAAGAAAAGAAAAGAGAGGAATTTTCAGCAACAAAATTATAAAATTGTTGTTAAAAATAAAAAATAATTTGTTACAAAAAAAAAATAATTGAGACAAAATTTGGTCTAAAAAATGATAGTAATTTATCACTAAATTTTTAATTTCGTCACTAAAAATATAATGACACTTTTAACAACGAAAATATTTTATCCTTAAAAATTAATTTTTTCCCTAAATTTTTGTTTTCTAAAATTTTAATTTATTGTAGTGTTATATTATTGTAGTAACTTGTATATGAGAGTCTCTTTGTAAATCATTTCCTTGAGCATCAGTTACATTGTAAATTGTAAATTTAAAATATAGATAAATGGTATTTGTAAATCGAATTCAAATCCTTCCCATTATATATTTGTAATGAAAAAAGTTTATTACATATTTAATAGTTATAAAATAGGCATGCGGATTTATTATAATTTCAAATAAAAGTTATTAAACCAATTGAGTTAGATTTTTTCACAATCATTAAATGATGTAACAAAAATATTACATTACAACTATGTAATAGAGAGACTCTCAATTGTATATTAAAAATACTGTATCTCATCAAATTTTTGTTACACTCCGTTGATATCATGGAGTGAGGGGAAAAAAAATATTGTAATTTTTCATCAGGATAAAAAAAATGAAGAAATAATTGATTTTTTTTACTATCATATTTGATAGTTATAAAAGTAAAAGCATGTGAAAGAAAAATATATTTGAGATTTTTTTTTTTTTTTTCCGTCTTTTGTATTTTCATGGACATTCACGGTCTTATAATTTTATTTATTTATTTATTTTAATTTTTTTTTATAACCAATCAAATTATTCTTCACCAAATCTCTTGTGAGAAATTAAATAAGTAAAATAAGAAAATTCTCTTTCTCATCATTTTTCACTATTTATCACATAATTTATAAACCAAACATATGAAAGTGATCTCTTTCTCATCATTTGTTACCAAATACTCATCCAAATTTCGTGTTACGGAACGAGACCTTTGGTTGTGTAGCACTACCTTGTACTGTGAGACTATAAATTCAAATTTTATGGAGAAGAGTTTACTCTTTATTTTTCTTTCATTATGAGAATTATATTATGTGATTGTTGGGTTCGGTCTTTCTTTATGGTGATTGCTTTTTTTGTGTAAATTGTTGGACTTGTAGATATATAATTGTCCAACTTGATATGATCATTCTCATATTAGTAATGAATCTCCTATTGATTCGTTAAAACAAAAAATAAATAAATGTTAATATTTATATCATCACCTTTTTTTTTTTAAATGAGTGATTGTATTTATATTTAAAATAAAATAGTAAGAAAATAATTTATTGTCGTTAATAAAACGGTCATAGAAATGCACTTTATTTTCTATTTTAATTTAGAGTAATTCCCACTTTTAAGTTTGTTGACATCACACTACAAGAAAAAACACTTTTGGCAACCACTTATTTTGAGTTGATCGCAAATAGTTCACTTTCTGCGACTAAAATTTTTTTGGTCACTGATGGGTATGTTTTTGCGACCCACAATTTTTTGGTAGCTAATAGTTAATTTTTGGTGACCAAATACAAATTTGATCGCAGAAGATCGTCTTTTAGCGACCAAAAATAAGTTAGTCACGAGTGACTTAACTATTGGCGACCAACTACTGATCAGTTGACCCATCCATTTCAACACCATCATTTAACCAAATTTGCAAGACAAAGGGGTAGTATAAGCGGTAAGACCCTCTTTAGCAGACTTAAAAGTATGACTTTCGAGTATCGTTCACCTTTCTCCCTTGGATTAGAACTAGAGTATGTTTGTGTCTGAAGGTACGGTATAAATAATATTAGGATTAGAATATAATTTTAATCTTAACACTACTTAAATTTATTTTTTAATTTGATAAAATCACAAATTTATTATAAAATTTTGGAGTTTTTACAAAATTTCTCACGAAAACTCGCTTTTGCTTATATAATAAATAGCTAGATAGATAGATGTGCGTAGCATACATACAATTTCCATGGGTATACATACAATACTGCTTTTGCTTATATAATTATATGGAAATTGTATGTATGCTCATAATGTCGTAGTGTATTACGGACATAGATATATTGTATGGAAATATGTGTAAAATATATTGAACGAAAAGGAGAATAAAAAAAAATAAACAAATAGAGAGAAAAATAAAAACATGAGAAAATAAAAAAAAATAAAAAGAAAAGAGAGAGGAAGGCAGGATCATGGGATCATGGAATGAGGGGTGTGAGAAAAGAAAAAAGTAAGAGAGAGAGAGAGAAGCAGAAAAGTAGAAAATGTATATGTAGAACATTTTTTGGAAAATATATCTTAGCCATTGTTTTATAATTTAAACAGATCTGAGCTATCCAAATGTC